>LT986477.1:600000-1068672 GCA_900290405.1 Saccharomyces jurei
AGCTGCGCAGCAATTTGTTGTTATAGAGCTTTGCGAAGATATTCTAGTTGAGGAAATTGACATCGCTAATTATGAATTCTTTTCATCAACTTTCAAGAAATTCAGAGTATCAGTCTCTGATATAATGCCGGTGGTTAGGAACGATTGGACAATATTAGGAGAGTTCGAAGCGGAGAATTCAAGAGAACTACAAAAGTTTCAAATTAATAACCCTCAGATCTGGGCAAGCTACCTGAGAATTGAAGTTTTATCCCATTATGATGATGAATTCTATTGTCCCATCTCTTTAATCAAAGTATATGGTAAGACGATGATGGATGAATTCAAAATTGATCAACTCAAAGCCCAAGAGGATAAAGAGCACCTTATAGCTGCTAAGAATATGAACAATTTGGATGAAGAAAGTATTCAAGATGGATGTAACAACTTGGGAACACACTTAGAAACTCTGAATACAAGCGCCGTTTCAGATATAGCTGGGGCATTATCGTGTACGTCAAAGCTTATTCCCTTGAAATTTGATGAATTCTTCAAGGAGGTCGGCGCTTCCTTTTGTCCCCCCAAACAAATATCATCATCGTCAACATCTTCTGCTGTTCCTGTAATCCCAGAAGAATCTATTTTTAAAAACATAATGAAAAGATTGTCTCAGCTGGAGACTAATTCCAGTTTAACAGTTTCTTACATTGAAGAACAAAGCAAATTGCTATCGAAATCATTTGAACAACTTGAAATTGCTCACGAGACAAAGTTCGGTCACCTTGTCACGATTTTTAACGAAACAATGATGAACAATCTAGATCTGCTGAATAACTTTGCTAATCAAATAAAAGACCAATCACTACGTATATTAGAAGAACAAAAACTAGAAAATGACAAATTTACTAACCGTCATTTACTACATTTAGAAAGGTTAGAAAAGGAAGTGAGTTTTCAAAGAAGAATTGTTTATGCGTCATTTTTTGCTTTTGTGGGGTTGATATCTTATTTATTAATAACAAGAGAGCTTTACTTCGACGATTTCGAAGAAAGTAAAAACGATAATATTAGGAAAGTAGACATTGTCCAGCAAGCCATCAAATGAGCTATAGAAAAATTATAAAAACTTTCAACAATGTTTTGATCGAATTCGAATTGAGGGCCCAGGGTGGATACACCTATGGTTACATATAGAATGTTTCCATAAAAAATGATCAAATGCTTTTATCTGTTTCTAATTATTCTACATACATGAATTATTTTAATCTGTTTCTAATAATCTATGAAAGTAATTTACAGTTTCCTGAGGGGAAGCTATCCAGAGGGTACATCCGGCCAATCTTGCCTTGAAATCGTTTGCTGACCCCACCGGTGCAAACTGATCGCCAACATGCAAGGTTTCAGAGGGTTTGATGGGGGCTTCAGGATTATAAAATTGTTGTAGTGAGCGAACACCAAGATCTTTCCCTCCAATATCACACCAAACATCACTACCACCATCAAAACAACTAAATTTGATTCTTCTAGAGGGTGCAAAAGACTCTAAAGTATTTTGAAGAGTTAGTACTATTTCCTCCAGCTGTTCTCTATCAAGTTTAACTGGAACTTGTCTTTTGGAAGCCTCATCGTACCGTTCGCCAGGTACAATACCTACAGCTCTCACTTTACGAATAATAGCTATCTCTGAAGGTAAGTTTAATCTTTTTCTCAACCTGTTCAAAGTCCTTTCGGCGAAGTCCAAGGTCTTTTCCACGTCTTCGAGAGACCAGGCCTTCATCATAGGTAATAACCATTCCTCTTTGTCAATTTGTCTAAATCCAAAGTTATCCTCCTCTGGATCTTCATAATAACGGAAAAGATAACTTGATTCACCACCCATAATTGTTAAATTCTCCTTTCGGGAAACTGGTATATCAATTGAATCATGTAATGCCACAATTAGCCCTCTTAATCTATTCTCATAGGTTCCAGCTTCATCATATCCAGCAGCGGTCACTATCCCCACGTTGATGCCGTAGCGTAACAACTTAAGAATATAAGGGATTACCGGGTTGGTATAAACAAGAGAACCGCCATCTTCATACAAAGTGACATCTCCATCAAAAGTAACCAACCTTAAGACCTTACCATTATGTAAGTTCGCTTGTTTTTTGAAGTGAAAGATTTGTGCAGTGTTTAAAATATGCCTGATGTCATTGAAGCTTGGCGCCACCATTCTACGTGCAGAAATGGCTCTTTGTGAATCTTCCCATAAAAAAGCTTGCTCTAATGGAAGTTCTGTAAAAAATGTTCCTATTGATGGGACCAAAAGGTTCAAACGCGATTGCCCCAGAACATTCAGGGATTGAGAAGAGGCGCCATCTTCAATCTCATCTTGACTGACGTTCCTAGAGTCAAATTCTATCTTATCCTTGATTAGCCCCTCAATATCTTTGAAGATATCAGCATACTGTGATCTTACACGTTGAGTTGTTGCCAAGTCATCATTGTAGTCACCTTCATGAGAGACCGCATGGAGAACAAAGGGTGAGGCCAATAGCCCCTTTACCCAATCTATAAATTCATCCTTGCGGTGACTCTTCAAATGATATTCCACCCTATACCTCGAGGACATTACTATAGGTCAATTTATGAATTCCTGTTAGTTTCTTTACTATGTAGGTGATATTAGGCTTTCCTCCAATACCTTCCATTTTTTAGTAGTACATTCTTTCACTTTTCCAATTTTGATAATTTAAGGGCGGTCCGTCTCGCTAAACGTGGCGACTGAAAAGATAAGTGTTATGATGTGATATTATACAGGAGAAAGATAAAGGATTCTACACCAACCGATTACTACAGAGCGGTACATTATGCTCAGAAATTTATTGTTACAATAAGAAGACGAAAGGAAAATGGTAATATTAACTAAAACAAAATATTAACTATGCCCGAAGAAGAAGTAGAGATCAATGTAATGAATGAAAAGAAACTACATAAAAAAAAAGAATACAATTAGGAAAAACCGAAAGGAAGAGATTGTTATTTAATCTGATGTTAAGTCAACCACTTCTGATTTATCTTGAGTCGATGCATTAAAGTCATTAGTTTGTGCCTGTGATTTATTCATTAAGGCATGATTCGATTGTGGTCTCCGTTTCATTAGGGTGGCATACGGATTCTTCGGAATGTAAATGGAAACATTAGAATGCCTTCTCTTTCTACTTTTGCCATCATCAGCATGTCCAGTGGCACTCACATGTATGTATGGAGGGGGCTGTGTCGCTGATGTAGTTCTTGTCGGTAGTTCCGTTTCTGCCCCAAAATTTTGCTCCACCAGGGGAATTACAGGCAAGGCACCTGCTATTCCCTGAGTATTACCATCATGCCCTGTAGTATTGTAGTTGGATCCGTGAAAACTTCTCTGTGCTTCTGTTTGATAAGTTAAGTTTTGTAAAACAGTCGGCAATAGTGGCGTTGAAGGCCCTCTATTGTAAAATATCCTGCTGTCGCCGTTTGTTGCCGTAACAAACGAATTAATGCTGCTATTGTTTGTAGGTGTATCATTTATATTCGTATTCATACTTTGGTTTAAGGATGATTTCATTTGAAAAACATCTTGGTATTGATTTTGATCGATGGAAGGGGAACCTTTGGGCGTTGAAGTATGATTCGGGTTGTAGCTACTAGATCCTTCTGATTCCGAGGGAAATATATCTGCCCTTAATTGATCACTAAGAGGATACGCATTCCTTGAGTAATTCCTACCAGACGGAACAATGGCCTCATCGTCTGAGCTATCCAGAGATATTATTTCAGGTTCGTTGTGGTTCGAATCATTATTCGTGTTGACATCGAAAGCGTTCCTATTATCATAATCTTGTTCTTTTTTAACAGTCTCCAGTGCCTCGCTTTTAACGTTGTTATTCTGATTAACAGCATCCGTGATAACCGCGGAAGTATCATGAACCGGTTTCCATGAACCATCAACAGATATCTCAACTTGTTCAATATCTTCTTTGCAATTCTGGATAATGCTGTTAACAAATTCGGAGATTTTTAACTGATCGAATTTTATAGGGTGTTGACAAATCGGACACTGCCACGTAGGAACTTGAGATTGAGAATGAAGAAACCAGAGTGCATCAAAACATTGGATATGCTTGCATTCTTCTGTCTTCGCTGGGTACTTCATTCTCGTACACGATATGGGGCATTGCAAAGTCAACACTGTGGAAGTGGTGATAATATCATCATCATCTTGTTCGTTCAAGGTTCTTTTGATGTATGCTATTGTAGCCTGCTTAATGATTTTGGGCCTTTTCAAAATTTTTTCCAAAAGAATTTCAGGTGAAAAAGTTTCCACTATAAAGCAACTTATAGAATATTCTTTATCGATGTTGAGATAATGTAAGTCTAATTGGTTTATCTCCGATGGTGATTTGAGGTACGGTGTTAAATTTGCAGGACTGCCCGTCCCATTCTGTTTCTTTAAGCCTTTCACGTTATCCTCTAGCTTGTTTCCATTAAATACTAGTTCACAGGGATACGGAAAATCTATTGCCTCATTGCCGACAGTCTCATATATTAATGGTATTGAATATCCGGAAAACAAATACAATTTGTAACTCTTGTTAGAATTTAAAAGTTCATGATTAGATTTGCTTATCTTGAACTTAATTTTTGTACATCCTCTTCCTACAAATTGCTTCAGTTTTTTATTAGCATCCGGTATTTGTGCTATGGTTTTGTAAAACGGTGACGTAAAGGTATACGATAGTGCCTGCTGTTGGGAAATGGATGATTGCGTAGTACTCTGAAGAGCGGTTACAGGCAGCTGTCCAGATGCTACAGGGTGTCTGAACGCTCCCGTCTTCAAAGCTTCCCAAAGGTTAGAGTATTTGGGTAACGATGAGTTTATCTTAACTTTTGCAATAAGGATCTTTATTGCCTTAGGCCTCCACGGATCTATATGACCAATATCACAAGATTTCCTCAGAAACTGCTTTATTCGATCTTGCAATACAGCTTTTTTGCCTGTTATCGATAGATCCAAAGATCTGCATATTTGCTTTAATTCCACAACTTTCAATTGTTCCATCTCATTTATTGCGTCTTTTATTTCGTTTATGAGACCACCCCCAGTGCTGGATAAGGGGTTCGTAAACATATAGCTGCTATTGTTACTACTGTTATTATTAGACATGACACTGGCCATCCTGCTTTTTTCCCTTTACTTTTGCTTTTTGTAATTGTGAGTTGAGCGTTCCTAGTGCTTTTAGATTTGTGTTTTTTCACTCAGCAATAGTCCCTTAAAGACCAGCAAAAGGAGAACTATAGGACTATTAGTTTAAGTATTGTGTGGTTATATCAGTACTAAATTGTGTGTATTGTATTATGTTCTGTGTGCGGTAAAATAGTTAAGATGGATGGATAAATTAACACGAAAATTAACAAACAAAATTCCAACTAACACACCTAAAAAACCAGAAAAAGAAAAGAAAAAGAGAGACAAGAACAAGATGATGAGTAAGTATAAGAAAGAGTACTATGTAGATAATTTTCTAATTCTAAAATGTTAAATTATAATATTTTTTGCTGGATAGTTTTTTTATATTGAGGTATACTTAAGTTCTCTATGTTTTGCTTTCACGCTGTTATGTCAATTGGTTCTTCTTGTATGTCACAAATGTTGACAATACTTTCCTTCAGCACAGCAGTGGTGCCTCTGGGGAATTTGTAGCTTTTTTGCTTTGATTCTCTCACATTTGGAGTTAAGTAATTTCTCAAGTATTCTGCGTCCTTACCTATTTCCATGACACACACATCTACATTAGAACCAGATCCCAAATCGTTCCAGATACCAGCCTGGATCGCATCAGAGGCCAACTTGACGGCTTCGTCCTTTGTAAGGTCTTGCTTCCAGTGTGATTCCAGTACAGCCATTGCCGCTAGAGAACCAGAACCTAGAGATAGATAGTAACCAACATCAGTAGAACCATGTGCATGAATTGAGAACAGGTGAGAGCCTGTGGGATCAACACCAGCAACAATCAAATAAGCACCGATGTGGCCTTGGTACTTGAACAAATGCTGCTTGAGCATCTGTAAAGCAGAGACTACTCTTGGCTCTCTCGACGTATATAAGGAATGCAATTCAATGTTAGACCCAATCAACTGAGTAACTGCCTCAGTATCGGCGGCAGTACCCGCACCAGCACACCATATTCTTGGGGAAATCCTATGTAATTTTGCGCAATTCTTGTCTGCCACAATCGGACCTTGTGTTGATCTTGTATCTGCAGCAATCACCACCCCATCATTATATTTTACCCCCACAATGGTGGTACCTGTGGAAGTGGCCTTGGGTTGTGTGTGTGAGTTTTCCGCTAGGAAATTATTTCTTTGATAATTGTCGAACGATAAACCTGCCATACTCAATTCAATTTTCTCCTAGACTGTCAAGATATGTAGGGAAGTGTTCTAAATTAATTTCAACGTTCCACTATACAACCTTCCTTGTTTCTTTAATTGGCTTTCAGCTACTTAATAATTTATCCTTTCCATACTTTCCTTTTAGTAATTTTGCCACTCGACCGGGTCACAAATTTTTATATAGCCCTAATTTACCCGTAATTTATGTTTAGGTCATTTAAGGTAAGGTATAAATTAGACCTAATGAAATCACTAATAACGAGGAAGAATAGCGAAGTCCTGGGGCCGGTAAATAAGAAACGAAGTTCCAATAGGAGCAAGAGCATGAAGAGAACATACGTATATACTGCAAAAGGGTACTAAGTTGATTACTAGTTGTTCGTAACAATAGAAACAAAGAAATTGAAGCATGGGGAAAGGTGTGGCCAAGTATGGTTTCAAGAGTGGAGTTTTTCCCACCACTAGATCCATTCTGAAGAATCCCACTACAAAGCAGACAGACATTATCAATAAAGTGAAATCGCGCAAGCCCAAAGGTATTCATGGTATCGGGTATGCCAAGGGTGTGCAACACCCAAAGGGGTCACATAGATTGTCGCCTAAGGTCGAGTTTATTAATGTAGATACTCTTATTGCAAAGACCGTGGCCCATCCTCAGAGTATCAAGCCCAGTAATGGTTCTGCTCAGAAAATAAAATTACAGAAAGCCGAATTAAGGAGGAATTTTTTGATTGAAGCATTCCGCAAGGAGGAAGCTAGACTATTGCATGTACACGATTATGTGCAAAAGAAAACTAAGGAACTGGAAAGGGCGAAAGAACTGGAGCTAGAAAAATTGAATAAGGAAAAATCTTCAGATTTGACTATAATGACTTTGGACAAAATGATGTCACAACCCCTTTTAAGGAATAGGTCGCCGGAGGAGACTGGACTTTTGAAGTTAAAAAGAAACTACAATAGATCACTACTAAATTTTCAGTCATACAAGAAAAAGCTAAACAAACTACTAAATTTATACCACGTTGCGAATGAGTTTATAGTCACCGAACCCCAATTGGCAAAGAAAATTGATAAGGTGTTTAGCGATGAAACGCAAGAATTTTCAGATGCTTATGATGTAACTTCAAACTTCACGCAATTTGGTAATAGAAAATCCCTTCTTTCAGGTAATTCTACCTTACAAACCCTAATCAATAACGCAATAATGGGTTCTTTGACAAACGAAAAGTTTTTTGATGTTTCTCTGGTAGATTCGTTCCTTAACAAAGAATTACGAAAGACTTCAGATAAGATTGATTCCAAATTAAACCTCTCCTTCAATGAAGCCGGAAATGGAGATAATAACACAACCACCTTGTAAATAACTACTATATATACTACTTTAACATATCATGTATTCGAAAGTGCCTCAAACGCATTGCAACGGACACAAATACCGATGAGCGGAAAAAAAGATCAAATTGATAATGAATATGCCCCGCTACATACATCATTACGATTTGTCTATACTTTTTCTCCTCCCTCTTTTTTATCAGTCAACGGACGTTATTAATGTGATATTATCACCTTTTAAGAGGATCTTTCCCAGAGGCGTTCCTTTCTCCACATCTTCTTTACCATCCGCGCTATTGACAGGAATTTCCACAGCTTCATCGATAACTACGTTCATGAACTCATCAAATCCCACTATTTTACCTCTGATTCTTATGCCGACCTGCTCAAACAACCATATTGTTACCAGTGTTTGCTGTTGTAAATAGTTGAATATACAATTTATTGGTGGCACCATAGGTTTGCCTTTGATTCTACTCGACATTGCAGATTTCTTGTTTTCCCTATATATCCTTCCTGGGTTCTGCAGCTTTTTTTTTCTTATTATCTCTTTTCTTTATAATATATTATGCTTATTCCACTTCCGTTTTCTATTCCAGTGTTAAATGCTTAGCTTTCGGTATAACTGAAAAAAATTTTCGAACATAAGGGATATTGACAAAAAAGAATAAATGAAGAAAAAGAATAATTAAGAAATTGTCCACAAATCTCCACCAAAGATTCACCAAGAGTATATTATAGGCCCACATACAGCATGGACAACCTACAGGTATCTGGTATACAAAATGCCTTACAATGCATATCATCTACCGCATCTCAAGATGATAAAAATAAAGCGCTTCAATTTTTGGAACATTTTCAAAGATCCACTGCTGCTTGGTCTGTTTGCAATGAGATATTATCTAAGCAAGACCCTACAAACTCTCTTCTGGAATTAAATATTTTCGCTGCACAAACTCTAAGGAATAAAGTTACATATGATCTATCACAATTAGAGAATAATCTACTACAATTTAAAGATTCTTTGTTGACACTTTTATTATCCCATAACCAAAAGTTGATCATTACACAATTGAATGTTGCATTAGCACGTTTAGCGATTCAGTTTCTAGAATGGCAGAACCCAATTTTCGAGATCATTTCTTTGTTGAATTCTTCACCATCTATTTTATTAAGTTTCTTAAGAATTTTACCTGAAGAAACTTTAGATATCGCCTCTACCCCTCTGACGGAAGTGGAATTCAATTCCAGAATTCATGAACTCATTGATCCGATAGCAGAAGATGTGTTGAAGTTTCTAGTATCATGCATAGAACTATTACAAAGTACAGATCAAAACTCCAACCCATCAATTTCACTTGAACAAATTCTACGTTGTTTGAACTCTTGGTCTTATGAATTTCCAATTGAACAGTTGCTGACTGTACAACCATTGATATCCCTCGTATTTGAGACTATTTCCAATGGTAATGACAATGATATGGAAGCATTCGATTCTGCTATCGATTGCCTATGCGTTGTTCTCAGAGAAAGCAGAGATAGTACCAACGAGCAGTTAATTTCTAGTTTGTTTCAAGAACTAATGCTTTTGCAAGAAAAACTATTACCTACCCTCATAATAGATCAACCTTTGAATGACGAATATGACTGTGATCTCTTAGAAGGCATGACGCGAGTATTTGTGGAAGCTGGTGAAGCTTGGTCTGTTGTTATATCTAAGAACCCTGATTTTTTCAGGCCAATGGTATTGGTACTGTTGATGTTGACCTGCAAAAATGAAGATTTGGATATTGTTTCCTATACTTTCCCATTTTGGTTCAATTTCAAGCAAAGTTTAGTCTTGCCAAGGTACCAAAACTCAAAGAAAGCTTATTCCGATATTTTTGTAAAATTAATAAATGGTATTATCACTCATTTACAATACCCATCAGGTCAATTTTCATCCAAAGAGGAGGAAGATAAATTTAAAGATTTTAGGTATCATATGGGTGATGTACTGAAAGATTGTACTGCTGTGGTAGGAACCTCCGACGCTTTATCACAACCATTAATGAGAATCAAATCTGCAATAGAAAACAACAATAGTTGGCAAATAATGGAAGCTCCATTATTTTCCTTAAGGACAATGGCTAAAGAAATTTCTTTAACAGAAAGCACTATATTACCAGAAATTATTGAAATCATTTGTAACCTTCCAGAGCAGCCAAAAATTAGATATGCCTCAACATTGGTTCTTGGTAGATATACCGAATGGACAGCCAAACACCCAGAACTATTAGAAATTCAATTGCAGTATATTTTTAACGGTTTTCAATTGCATGAGGGCTCCTCTGACATGCATAGTATAATCACCGCGTCATCCCATGCATTAATGTTTTTTTGTTTGGATTGCTCAAAACTATTAACCGGATACATTGATCAATTAATCAACTTCTTTCTTAATGTTCAGAACTCCGTCGATATTGAGTCACAGTTTGAACTGTGTCAAGGACTAAGTGCAGTAATAAATAATCAACCAGAATCCAAGGTTTCAGCAATATTCCAACAACTTCTAGATGATAATTTGAAACAAATCGAGGCTTTGGTTCCTCAGTGGAAGGAAAATTCAATGATATTTGCTTCAAAAATTGCTGATAAGGTTGATTTACTCTATGCACTTTTTGAAGAATTAAAACCAAGGTACAGTTATCCCCAACAGGGATCGGAACCTTTACAGCCAGAAATAGAATTTATTTGGAAAGCATTAAGAACACTATTGGTGGATGCGGGAGCGATGCTGGATAGTATTATAGTGGAAAGAGTAGCTAAGCTGTTACGCAGAATATTTGAGAGGTTCCATGTATTTTGTGAGCCAATATTGCCTTCTGTTGCCGAATTTTTGATACAAGGCTACTTTACCACTGGATTTGGCTCGTATTTGTGGTGCTCAGGTTCTCTTATAGTTATTTTTGGTGATGATGAATCATTCCCTATATCACCGGACCTGAAGGATGCTGTTTGGAAGTTTGCTTTATCCCAATGCCAAACGTTCATATTGAATTTCAAGAAGTTTGATAAGCTTCAATTAAACGATTATCATGAAGCAATTATTGACTTTTTCTCATTAATTTCGGATTTGATCATGTTTTACCCCGGTGCATTTTTAAATTCTAGAGAGTTATTAAGTCCAGTACTGGATGTTGCTCTCGAATGTGTCAGCAAACTCGACAACTACGATGCTTATATTTGTATCTTGCGGTGTTTGGATGATATCATATCGTGGGGGTTTAAGACTCCACCAATTTCAACAGTATCCATCGAGATTGTTCCAGAAGAGTGGAGAAACCAAGTTATCAACGAAGTAGTGATAGCTCACGGTAACCAATTAATATTAGTTCTATTCATTGGGTTAGTAACCACTTTTGAAAATACCGCTCATTCAGATGCCATTAGTTGTATCGTAAAATGTTTAAGAATACTTACGGAGGCAAATAATAACAACTCGACGATCTGCGTCGAGTGGATTTATAAAGTGATGGAGCAACTTGGCCAGGTAACCAATAACGAAAGAGATAATTTGACAAAAGCTGTAGTCGAAGGACTAAATTCTAGAGATTACAGAAAGGTAAGAGAGGGAATCAGAACATTTGTTGGATGGTATTCAAGAAAGAATGTCAATTCAAGATTTGAATAAAATGTTTTAATAAATCGCATATGGTTTTCCCATACGTCCTGCAAATTATCAAGAAAAGTATAGAAAGAAGCAAACTAAGAGAAAAAGGTAGGTCATGAAGAATGATTTTGATTGTTTAGTTGAAGAAAAATTAAGTATTAAAATAAAATTCTAATTAAATATAGCATTGTAAAGAAGAACAAGGAGAAACAGCAAAAAGAAGTATAAACGTCTCTTTACACGTTTTGATGACTCAATTTTCTGAGTACATCAGGATACGCCCTGAATATCTCATCAAACCTATGAGGGTAGGAATGATGGAAGACCTCTGGATCATTACCGAGGGCAACAAAGAAGGTTGCTGTACCTGATCTGATGGCTTCCGTTGCGATGTTACAAATCTGCAAAGCAATAACAAATGAGAAGGCCATCAAGGCACCATTATAGGCACCGTCTGAGTTGTATTGAGGTGAGGTAAATCTTAGATACAAGAAAGTGAACAAGGCGGTCATGTAACTGGCAAACATTGCAAATAAACCCAGTGCAATATTGATTAGGTTATCATTGATCAGGGCATCCATACCCTTTTCTCTTAACATGTACCAAGTTTCTTTAGCTGCTCTCAAGTAAGGTTTCCCATAAAGGGCGATAAACGAGTACGCATAATGATTGAAGTATTCAGCAAGCCATTTAAGGAATCCGATAATCCAATCAAACACCATAAACAAAATCTGGATGGCAATTTTTCCGCCACCATTGGAGGTAACATCCTTTCTGATCATTTGTAATACTTGCTTCAGCAGTTCGATCAAAGCAACCAGCAAGGACCCAAAGCAAATGGAACCGAATGAGTAGGTCATGGCTCTTTTCAAGGCCCCAAATGCAGGCCACCTTGGCATTCCTTGGTCTGACTTTGACATATAGTACCAGCTGCCAAAGACGCCAGAAATAACACAATGAATGACGTTTCTAATTACTTCGCTGATATAATAGCCGCAGAAAAACACCACAACCAAGACGCCGATCAATTTCGAGTGTGAACAACTGCCACCGGAGACGTCACAGCCGCCATTCGAGCTATTGGGGTCATACTTAATGTAAGTAGCCACGATGACTGCGGAGAAGAGAAACCCAAACGCACTGGCAACAATGGCACCAACAAACGAAACAAAGAAGATTTGTGGGCATTTTTTCATGGCATCGACAACAACCTTCAGTACCGCCACAGAGAGAGGAATTCTAGACCTCATGCCCCAATAGCACCACGCAGTCATGAACGTGAAAACCAAGAACACAATCCCTGCAGACCAGTACCTCAAGGACATGTACATGATGGCAGTCCCAAGAGAAGCAACTAGATTAATGATCATACCGCAATATATGAACTGCTTCGGGAAAATTCGACAAAGCGTGAGGCCCAAAATAGAAAAGACCAGAGCAATAATGCACACGAAAACCAGTAAGATGGCAGAATTTGTGTTCAGCGTACCAGTGTCAACCCCATCGTATATCCCGGAACCCGTACTGCTATATGTCTGGGACCACGCTCTTAAGGTGATGGCGGCAATCGCGATGAACCCACCCACGGTACAAAGGAAAAGAATCGTGAACGGCCAATCGTTCCATCTGGGCCTATTATCATTTTCAGTAGGGAAAGCTTCATCAAAGCTCCCAATAGGGGCGCCACTAGTTTTCGAGTTTAGATTGTAATACTGATCCTGCCTGAAATGGTACGGCGTCTGACCATCACTGGGATTCGCCGCTGCAGAGTTCTCGGACGAGCTGGGTGGTCTCTGGTTAGGGTCGTACGCTGGAGGTGGTTGTGGAGGTCTCTCATACTTTTCGTTCGATGACATATCGTATTATTGCACTTATGATCTTAGAAATTCTTGATTACCCTGAATGAGTATATGCACGTTTAAGCTGTTTTATGACGAGCAGATAGAATAAAAGATAAAAACTAGTATTAAATAGAGGCTTTCACTCACTATTTTTTTCTAGAAGAAGCGATTACGGCTGAACTACAATCTAAAGAGTATATACATACCAGTAAGGGTTAGTACTCTGCGTGTATGCTAATGTGATTGTGATGATAATCCTATATATAAGTAACTGTTAAACTTTCACGCATACAGAGAACCCCTTAAACCCCTCAAGGATCTACTGTTGGATAAATCCTATTTGAAAGGATACCACAAAAAAAAGAAAAAAAGAAGCTTCTACTGTGGTTACTGTAATAGACGTCTATTTTCCCCTCTGCAACCGGCCGTGCCGTGCCGCGCGGTGTCTCTCACGCAGTACTATTACGTGTGATAACTCCGCTAGCACAGTGCGCCGCTCATTGAAAAGACTCGATGAGAGTAAAGCTCTTTGCCATGTCACCGAGAAAGGTGTCTTGATGGGACTACAGTGGTTTCCAAGATATCTTCAAGGATTGCGCTCGAAGTGATGATGAATAACAGCACTGTAGTAAACTGTTCTGTGTAAAAATGATCGTAATTTAGAAATGAAAGAAGATATTTTGCACTCGATAATGAGTCACCCTTTACGATTGATTGAAATGTTCATTTAAACGTGATCTCTCAAAAGGAAGGAGGCCGGGAGGGAACGACAGCCGTGCGAATTTCTTATGTGGTGCACGAATGCAAAATAGGAAAGAATAAAGCGGTAAGTGGTAGTGGTTTGGCGGTTCAATGTTGGACAAAAGTTAACTTGAAAAAAAAAAAATCGACATCATTATCTTTAATGGCCAATTTTAACCGTTATTTTCTGGCGTGAGACCCCTCATCGAAACGATTTCATAACCTGAATAATTATATAAACATTTGACGATAAGAAAGAATTGATTAGAATATTGTAGCAGCTGTGTTTTCTGAGACAGCGTTGATTTGACATTACTTATCTTCGTAATCATTGAAAAGGGTAGAGAACTCGGATTGATCTAGCAACTCTTCCCAAGCTGAATTGTAATTTGTCCAAAATTCATCCGTCAGCATTTGGATAATCTCTGACTGACTTCTTGTATGATTTCTAGACTCACCTGGTGTAGGCGATATGGGTGGGATCAATGGAGGAGCGGCTGTTGGAGCTGTAGAGCTTGCATTCTGTTGGAGCTGTTGTTCCTGGTGCTGCTTGTCACTCTCAGTTGTAAGGCTTAATGATAGTTGGTGACTCTGTGGGTCCAGTTCTTGTTTAATCTGTGCCAGCCATGTCTCCTCAGTCATCTTTCTGAATTCGATAACGTTTCCAAGAATGGTTCTATAAGTCCTTTCAATAGCTAAATCTACTACAAATTGCGACGATCTATGCATGATGCGTATTAATTCTTTATCTCCCGCAGTGAACAAGCGATCGAAGATTGTTGTGTACAAATTCATTGCAGTACCTAACGATAAATCCTTGTCTAAGGGGACAGTTATCCTGGTCAAATCTGACCATCCGATCTCCATATCATTGGATAGACATATTCCATTCTCGAAAAGCGTCATTTTAAAGTAAATTAGTGAACAAAAAAATACTAAGGTTTTGGAAAATAGTCCAGCCGTGAAGCTCATTGATAACGCCATATGTGGTGGCAAGTGTGGATAGGAGGCATCGAACTTTTCCGGATAAATTGCTTTATCGATATGATAGCATCGAATTGTAGTATTGACGATGACAGAAAAGTTGATTAAAACCAATTGAAAAGTATTATTTTTAGATTCAATGTTCCTGGATTTCAAGACAGAATGTAACAACGCATAGAACGATAATAGTAATCCCAAAGCCATACTTAGAATTCTACTTTCTCTCAGGGAAACTTTCCCAGTTTGATTTTCATCCGTGTAATGACCAAGTGGGCCAAGTTCTCTTTCGACAAAACTGATAATTTGCTCAGAGAAAACCTTTAAATCTGGGAATCTTTCTCTATCGTAAAGGGCTAACAACATTCGTCTTGCCATTTTCAAATATCTTTTCAGTTTTCCCTCATATGTGTTACTTTGACTATTCAATACACAATAATCTTGCTGTTCATCTAGATAAAATTTGTTAATCAACAAAGGTCTACCATTGTGACAAGAAACATTATAGTCGATCACTATTGCCATAAACCAGACGTTTTCTAGACTTTCCATGCTACCCATGAATTTCTCTTGATCCTTGAATGTTTCTCTGATATTTAAATGCAAACCTAATGTAGTAGCCGTGGTGAATAAGGATTGATTCACGTTAATCAAATCAGATCCATCTCCGCCAAACGAATAAATTTCACGATGGTAATAGAATAGTATCAACATTTGGGCACGCTCAACGTAGAATACTTTGGCCCTGGACGCACCATTCAGGAACGTGAAAAATTTCTCAACAGGTGCTGGGACATTCGCAAAAAAGTACTTCAGACACAGGATTAATAGTATCACAGCTGCTTTATAGTAGTTTTTCTTTGGATTGGATAGAATATAAACGATGGGTCTCTCACCACTTGAAAGTATCTCTTTGCCCGGCATGAAGTAATCCAGAAAGTCTCTTCTAACTTTTGCTTTGTCGACAATTATATTAATCTCATTACATGTTTTATCGATAAAGAATTCATCTAAAATAGACGAAACTTTATCATAAGACGGTAAGAAGTTGCATATTTGTTTGATTAACGAATCAGGTTCCCAACTCGTTTCATCCAAAAGACTTAAATCCCTGCACATTGTCCGTTTGTTGTTTTGCTTCCATTTATTTCTTTCTACCTTAACCTTTGTCCATAATTGTTTGTATTTCTCAACGAACCCCCAATTACTGTTTGCAATTTGTGTTCTCATAGAAGTTGGACCATAGAGTATCGATCTACCCGAGTGCTTCAATTGTAAGTAATACCAATCAGCATATGGATTTATTACACCACCCGGTAATGGAGATGAAGTATCGGTAGTTCCGCATATACTAGCGCTCGAAAGAGGAAAATTCGGAGAAGCATATGTGGAACTCACAGATGAGCTAATGTTCTTTTCAGTTTCTAAAATACGAATCTTGTTTTCCAGGTCTTCAATTTTCTTAGATAAATCGGCAGTAGATTGAGAGCCATAGATAGCTTTCTTTTCGATGTTCTTGTTGAATTCTTCAGCGTACCGACATGTCATTAAGTTTCTCGAAACACATGTAGAGCACATTGGTTTCTGTTGGTCACAACGAAGTTTTCTTCTCCTACAAAAGCTGCAAGATTTTATAAGTTTGTTCCTCTTCTTACTGCTGTTAGAAGTCGATATACTAATGTTACTCCCATTGCCGCCACCAGCCGTACCATTGCTGTTACGGCTTGGAGGCGTCACGTTAGCGGTCTGGAAAGTTTCCAATAAAGCATCGCTTTTTCTTTTCATTGCTATATTATTTCCTGCTCAAAAGGCTGCGGGGTTGAAAATTCTTTCTGCTTTGTCCTTGACTAATCTTATTTGTTGCTTAACTCTAATCTTTCTCTTGTATTTCCCAAATTTGATCTTTTTGACCAATTTCAAGAAGAGACCGCCTAGTAAGATTAGTCTGATAAACACGTCTAACGATGCACAATACTTCGAGTTTCCTGGTATCTGTTTGGTTTTCCAGTATACTTACTCCTGCATTATTTTAATGTTGTCTATGGAACCTGTGCGATTTTCTAATTTCCGCGGATTTAACCCGTTCACTATGATTTCTGACAGTATTACGTTATCAAATCTAGGTTCATCATGGAGGTTAAAAGGGAGAATATATTAATGATGTCTGCAACTTGTATACGACTTTGAGGTGGCCATACCTAAACCCTTTTCAACTTGATAGTGTATAGCTGATGCCAACATACTGTCATGGTCAAAAGTTGAAGTAGAATACCGTGGACAATCGAAGAAACAAAAGGCGTCAGGGAAATAACCTTCATAAAGCATCGTAAGGAGCATCTATTTTGTAAATCATTTGTAAGTAATCGAGATAACGTGCTCTCCTTTAATTCTAAAGATCATTTGTCGCGAGTAATTCTACATGCGGCTTAACTCTTAAACATCTCGCGAGGTTGGCTTAAAGGGAAACCACAGCTTCACGATACCAGATTATAAGTGAGCAATACAGGAAACGCTATAGAGAATAAGAACACTTAGGTAGAATTGCGAAAAGGTAGAAAATGACCGAAAACGCAGGTAGTCATGGTATAATACGTTCTGAAACAGCACGCGAAGGAAGAGAGAACCAGGTCTACTCACCCGTTACAGGTGCGAGGTTGGTTGCTGGCTGCATATGTTTGACACCAGACAAGAAGCAAGTCCTCATGATTACATCTTCTGCGCATAAGAAAAGATGGATCGTTCCCAAAGGTGGCGTTGAAAAAGACGAGCCTAGCTATGAAACTACTGCTCAACGAGAAACCTGGGAAGAAGCTGGTTGCATAGGTAAAATTGTTGCAAACTTGGGCACGGTGGAAGATATGAGACCTCCAAAGGACTGGAACAAAGATATAGAGCAATTCGAGAACGCCCGAGAGGATTTAGAAGTAGCAAAACATCCACCAAGGACCGAATTTCATTTTTATGAATTGGAAATTGAAAATCTTCTCGATAAGTTTCCTGAATCTCACAAAAGGCATAGAAAGTTATACTCTTATACAGAAGCTAAAAAAAACTTGATAGATGCCAAGAGACCTGAATTGTTAGAGGCTCTCAATAGGTCTTCTATCATCAAAAGTGACAAAAAATTAGCTTAGGTGCGCACAAACATATATATATATATGTATATGTATAATGGTTCGTTAAGCTACTGCAAACATGTTCGTCTTTTCGTCTATACATCATTTTGATCCGCCTAGGAATCCCGACATCATATCCTGTAAGAAATTAGATTGCTTAGGAGCAACAATGTCGAAATATTCTTGACCAAGAAATTCCAATTCACTCTTGTAAGTTTGGGAGAAGTCTAAATAATGATTCTTCAAATTTAAGAAATAACTCTTATCCTTTGTTTGACATGTAATCAATAACAATTGCAAAAAATTCAAATCGGAATAATCTTCAAAGAAGAATATTTTATAACCGTTTTTCTCAATCTTCTCGTACTTTGGGTGAAATTTGTCGATAAACCTCTCCAAGAAAATATCTTTTGATTCATGTGCAAATGATATATTACAGATGAATAAATAGTTGAAAATCAATCTACTGAAAAACTCTGCCACCGTGCTATCTTCGACATCGTCTACCTGGCATAACCAGTTCCATAACAAATCAACATACTTAGTCATTGAATCATGTGTGCCTAACATGAAGTATCTTTCAGCTTCGTAAACGAAACCGCCTTCTAAAAGTTTCGTGCCAATGGTATTGTGCAGGTATGGATCTCCAAACTTATATTCACTAAACTTGATAGACCAATTATTCATACCAGTAATAACATCCTTCAAATTGGGCTCACTAGAATCTAGCTCTGCTATTAACCTAACCAATCTGGCAACTGAGATGTCATCAACTCTAACCTCCGCTAAATCGTAAACTTCTAGAAGATAAAAGATCAAATCCGTCCCTGAGCCACCTTGTTTTGCCTTCAAAAATGACAGAGCACCTTGACTGATCAGTTCTATGGCATGTTCGTATGATTTACTTCTAACATATCTATTAGCAATCGTTCTCAACGTTTGGTGAGCTTCATAATAATCCCCGGCTTTAATTTTGCTCTCAAATCTTTGTAAAGTTTTAGCGAGTTTTGCTTGTACAGCATCGGATTGTGTAGAAACCATAGCTTACTATTATCACTTACGTCCTTCTACTCCCTTTGATTGTTTTTACCGCACATGTTTGTATTTCATCTTTTAACTTTCATTTGACTTTTTTTCCCCATTGTTAATTTGTTACCTTAACGAAAAGAGACAAAACGAACAAACAAAATACTGAAAGGCGTGTTATGAAAGTGAATAATTGTTGGTATTGATTTAATAGAATAGACAACTAACTCGCTTGACGGTCGGTATATTTTTGGTCATGACCGATAGATCTGCTATTCAATTAATCGATGAAGAGAAAGAATTTCATCAGAGTGCGTTGCAATATTTTCAACAATGTATTGGAAATCGAGATGTTGGTCTAAACTATCATGTCATCTCCGTGTTCGGTTCTCAGTCAAGTGGTAAATCGACTCTGCTCAATGTTCTCTTTAACACCAATTTTGATACCATGGATGCTCAGGTAAAAAGACAGCAGACTACTAAAGGTATTTGGTTGGCTCACACAAATGAAGTTAATACAACTATTGAAGTCAATAGTGGCCGTCCAGATATTTTTGTACTTGATGTTGAAGGTTCCGATGGTTCAGAAAGAGGTGAAGATCAAGATTTTGAGAGAAAGGCCGCCTTGTTTGCAATCGCAGTTTCTGAAGTTCTGATTGTTAATATGTGGGAGCAGCAAATTGGACTATATCAAGGAAATAATATGGCATTATTAAAAACAGTTTTTGAGGTCAATCTTTCTTTATTTGGAAAAAATGACAATGATCACAAGGTACTATTACTTTTTGTAATCAGAGACCATGTAGGCGTTACTCCGCTCTCAAGTTTAAGTGACTCTGTTACAAGAGAATTGGAAAAAATATGGTCAGAGTTGAGTAAACCTGCCGGTTGTGAAGATTCCAGCCTATATGATTTTTTTGATTTAAAGTTCGTTGGATTGGCTCATAAGTTATTGCAAGAAGATAAATTTACTGAAGATGTCAAGGAGTTAGGTGATTCGTTTGTGATTAAAGGTACAGAGAACTATTATTTTAAACCTCAGTATCATCACAGATTACCATTAGATGGTTGGACTATGTATGCTGAGAATTGCTGGGATCAAATTGAACACAACAAAGATTTAGATCTTCCAACTCAACAGATTCTGGTGGCTAGATTTAAAACTGAAGAAATTTCTAATGAAGCTCTAGAAGAGTTCATTTCGAAGTATGATGAGTCCATCGCTCTCTTGAAGGGTAGTTTGGGTTCTTTAACATCTCAATTAGTGAAGCTAAAAGAAGAATGCCTAACAAAATATGATGAACAAGCATCACGCTATGCAAGGAATGTGTATTTGGAGAAACGAGAAAGTTTAATTGTAAAACTGAATTCACATATTTCAGGCACAATAAATGAGTTTTTGGAAACGTTAATGGAAAAACTATGGGAAGAATTAAAAGTTGAAGTATCTTCTAGAGACAAAGCCACCACTTCTTTTATAGAAAGTTTAACTATGGGTAGGACTAAAGTTGAAAAAGAATTCAAAAACTCAATAGACACCTTCAAAAGTCTGGGCCTACTAACATCAGATGAGGAAATTGCTCTCAAATTCTCCACTGATTTTGAAGAAAATATTAAGCAACTCCGTGATGCTGAATTAAAAGCAAAAATCAGCAATATCAGAAAAAATCTGATTCCTGAATTGAAGGATCATGTTATTCATTTATTATCACACCCATCTAAAAGGGTTTGGGATGACATAATGGAGGATTTCGAGTCTACTATCAGAAGCAACATCTCCTTTTATCAAGTAGAAAAAGGTAAGTATGATTTCAAGATTGGATTTCCAGACGCCGAAAACGCAAAGATTTACAAAAATATCAGAATTTTGGCGTGGAGAACCCTAGATACCACAGTACATGACTACTTGAAAATAGATACCATTGTTAGTATATTGAGAGATAGGTTCGAAGACGTATTCAGATATGATACTGAGGGATCTCCAAGATTGTGGAAAACAGAAGAAGAAATCGATGGAGCGTTCCGTATTGCGAAAGAACATGCCTTGGAGGTGTTTGAAGTTCTTTCCCTTGCCGTCACTTCTGAAAACGTTGAGATTATACCTGATGTGCCAATGTCCGAAGAAGAAAATGGTGAGGACAATGAAATATACCGGGATAACGAGGGAGTGTTCCATTCCCGTCGCTTTGCACACATTTTGACCGAATTGCAAAAGGAAAACGTTCTAGATCAATTCCGCAGACAGATAAATATTACAGTCCTGGATTCCAAAAGGTCAATCATCACTACGAGAACGCATATTCCACCTTGGATATACATTTTGCTAGCTGTGTTGGGATGGAACGAATTTCTGGCCGTTATAAGAAACCCCTTATTTGTAACGCTTACCTTAATCTTTGGTGCAACCTTCTTTGTCATTCATAAATTCGGTTTATGGGGACCTGTTGTTAATGTTGTTCAGAGTGCCATTGGTGAAACGAGGAGTGCAATCAAGGATAAATTAAGAAAGTTCGTCGCTGAAGGGAACGACATAAAGAATGAATCTTTTGAAATGAAGGATTTGTCCAAGCACGAACAAAAAGAAGAATGATATGGGGATAATTCTTTTTCGATTATTTGTTTTTCCTTTTTCGTTATTGTTATTGTTTTTCTTCTCCTGTGTGTATGTGTTTACATGTAAATATAGGGAACTATATATATATGACAATGAAGTACATATGATTACATATCGCAAACTCAGGAGCTATGTGGGTAACTTTAATAATCCTAGGGGACTGTGCGACGAGTAAGGTTCAAGTAGATGCAGCGTTTACAGATGTTTTCCATAGTTTAATTTGTTCTTTTAACAATTCTTTTTCATGATCTGTAGACTTGCTAAACAAGAAATGTAATACGTTTTCCCAAAACTGTTCAAATGTCTTCAAGTCATTCAAATTCGTTGGTTTGGATACCAAAATTGTAGGTAAATTCCTCCAGTCATTCTTTTTTATCTTTGAATGCTTGAAAAGGACTGAAAATACGGATACCCAAAACATAAAAATGTACTGCGAAGCGTTTGTTAGTGTAACTAATTTTTCTGGATTGTAATCGATAAATTCAATATCTTCCCCATATTCTTTTCTTAAAGCACGATCAATGGCAAAAAAAACTGCTTCCTTTATTTGATCATAAATTTTCTGTAAGAGCTCATCTAATGACAAAGTGGTAGATTTTGCATGAGGGACGTAAGCATATGATGTGTCACCGTGATCAAGAGTATTAACAGTGGAGATAGGCGGATTAGCAAACCTCATTTGATTCTCTTCATATGCCTTTGAAGCAATTAAATTTGCATCCATTCCCTTTCTAAATGAAACAGTTAGTATGCCTTCAGTTAATGCCTTCGTACAAAGATTTTTATCATTTGAAAGCAGAATAACAAAACAATTTAGGACCTCTTTGAAATACAAACAACAGTCCAATATCGAGTCGTCCTTCACACAGTCTGGATTCAATCTTTGCTTTAATTTCTGCCCTATTAAACCAGAATCTAAGTTGGCTAGATTTTTGTAAATCCAGTCGTTTCCCCACCTGGCTAGAGTACCTATTGTTCTACCTTGTTCCTTGTTGGTGTTACTGTCGCCATCTCTAACGACACCAGAGTTCTTTTTTAATCCGTCCAGCTCTTGAATCACGGTGCTTGGTATGATGATCAAGTGATGATAAGTATTGAATAGTGTTCTCAGCTTTTCTAGAGTACTTAGATGCGAGATAATGAAATTAGTGTCAACGACAAAGACAGTTTTCAAAGTAGTTGGATTCAATAGCAATATGCTGTCATCAATTTTTTGCATGGAAGACACCATTGGTTGTGCTTCTGATCCTCTTTGGTCAGAAAGATATTCAGAGATCATTTCCACGTCAGTTTCGTCATTCATGTCAAACATTGGTATGTCGCCGTCTTCGTCATGGTCTACACTGCCGCCAATACTATCTGACTGTGCTGCATCTTCATTTGAGGCCGTGAATGCTATAATGTTATCGATGTCTTGGACCGTATATTTACCTTGTGGTTTTGAGTCAGCAATACCTTTTATAGATTCAGAAAACCTATGAAATAACGAACCATTGGAAGACCTCGATGTCGTACGGTTGCTGCCTTTTGAGAAAGCTTGCTTCTCATCAGTCATGGATTTAGGATGCAGAAGGATCAAATGGCACGACTATATCGTATACCGATTTCATGTTCAGCATGGAGAACATATATATAACTAGTCAATCACGCGAGAGAACCTCTATACACCAAAAAGTATTTAGACGCGAGCGTGGTTTTTCGCATTTGAATACTTAGTGAACACATCTTTTATTGAAGTACAATAGAGCTATTATTATTATTGTATTATAGTAATTAACTATTGAAAGAAACGTATATAAGAAAAATAAAAGGCACAAATATATAAAATAATTGTTTTTGTATAGCTAATACCTTCCATCTGCAAATACGCTTCCTAACGCAAACGACGAGCCTCACGTTCAGATTCCATTAGAACCAAGATGTCGTTTTCTCTAACTGGGCCCTTCACGTTTCTGACAATAGTTCTGGAAGTATCTTCCAAGAATTCGACACGGACTTGGGTGACACCACCACGAGAACCGGTTCTTCCTAAGACTTTGATGACCTTGGCTAAAGTGACTGGGGTTTTGTTATCCATGATTGCTGGCTTGGTTTCCTGGCTATAAGCACAACAAAATAGATAGCAATTGCAACTGGCAACAAGTCATTAATTAGATTGAAATTTCGTTTTTTAATACATATAGTTCAACGATCGGGAAAAAATTTTGTCAAAAAAAAGTGCGTGGTCATTATACACGGATGCGTCTGCACAAATGGAAAATTTGTCATCGCTGAGATGAAAAGATTAGAATTGGCAGTTTAAAAAGGGATATGGTTACTAATCTACTAGGAGGACTACAGAAGCATAGCAACGCCGATACAGTAGAATGTCGTCGTCTGTAGAAGAATTGACTCAGCTGTTTTCGCAAGTTGGGTTTGAAGACAATAAGGTTAAGGAGATTGTCAAGAATAAAAAGGTTTCCGATTCACTTTACAAATTGATTAAAGAGACACCTTCCGATTACCAATGGAATAAGTCCACTAGAGCGCTAGTACATAACTTGGCTTCTTTAATCAAAGGTGCGGATGTTCCTCATTCTGAACTGGTCGTTAACGGTATCATTAACGGTGACTTGAAGACCTCTTTACAAGTCGATGCCGCCTTCAAATATGTAAAGGCTAACGGCGATGCATCTACCAAGGAAGGTATGAACGAAAACTCTGGAGTGGGTATTGAAATTACTGAGGATCAAGTTAGGAATTATGTCATGCAATACATTCAAGAAAATAAGGAAAGAATTTTGAAAGAACGTTATAAATTAGTGCCAGGAATATTTGCGGATGTTAAGAACTTAAAGGAACTTAAGTGGGCCGATCCACGTAGTTTTAAGCCAATTATTGACCAAGAAATTTTGAAGATCTTGGGTCCAAAGGATGAAAGAGACCTGATCAAAAAGAAGACCAAAAACAATGAAAAAAAGAAAACATCATCCGCAAAGAAAAGTTCTAATGATGCTACGTCATTCGATCCAAAGAGGACCATGTTTAATGAAGGTTTTCTAGGTGATTTGCATAAAGTTGGTGAAAATCCACAAGCCTTTCCAGAGTTAATGAAAAAACACCTTGAGGTCACGGGTGGTAAAGTTCGTACAAGGTTCCCTCCAGAACCAAACGGTTATCTGCATATAGGACATTCTAAAGCTATTATGGTTAATTTCGGCTATGCCAAATATCACAATGGTACTTGTTACTTGAGATTTGACGATACTAACCCCGAAAAGGAAGCTCCTGAATATTTTGAATCCATTAAAAGAATGGTCTCTTGGTTAGGTTTTAAGCCATGGAAAATAACTTATTCAAGTGATTATTTTGACGAACTATACGGGCTGGCTGAAGTATTGATCAAAAATGGTAAAGGCTATGTCTGCCATTGTACTGCCGAAGAAATTAAAAGAGGCCGTGGCATTAAGGAGGACGGCACCCCGGGTGGGGAGAGATTCGCTTGTAAGCATCGTGATCAGTCAATTGAACTAAACTTGCAGGAGTTTAGAGATATGAGAGAAGGCAAATATAAACCCGGTGAAGCTATCTTAAGAATGAAGCAAGATTTAAGCTCACCAAGTCCACAAATGTGGGATTTGATTGCTTATAGAGTCTTAAATGCTCCACATCCAAGGACAGGTAATAAGTGGAAGATTTACCCAACTTATGATTTCACTCATTGTTTGGTCGATTCCATGGAAAATATTACGCACTCTTTATGTACCACTGAATTTTATTTATCTAGAGAAAGTTACGAATGGTTATGTGATCAAGTTCATGTGTTCAGGCCTGCTCAAAGAGAATACGGTCGTTTAAACATTACTGGTACAGTTTTGTCTAAGAGAAAGATTGCTCAACTAGTGGATGAAGAATTCGTTAGAGGGTGGGATGATCCAAGATTATTTACTCTTGAAGCCATACGCAGACGTGGTGTCCCACCTGGTGCCATCTTATCTTTTATCAACACATTAGGTGTTACAACAAGTACTACAAACATTCAGGTTGTTAGATTCGAAAGTGCGGTCAGAAAGTATTTAGAAGATACTACACCAAGGTTAATGTTTGTGTTGGATCCTGTCGAAGTTATTGTGGATAATTTATCTGACGATTACGAAGAATTGGCAACCATTCCTTTCAGACCTGGTACTCCAGAGTTTGGAGAAAGAACCGTGCCATTTACAAACAGATTCTATATCGAAAGGTCTGATTTTTCAGAGAATGTTGACGATAAGGAATTTTTCAGGTTAACTCCAAATCAACCAGTCGGTTTGATCAAAGTCTCACACACTGTTTCTTTCAAAAGCTTGGAAAAAGATGAATCTGGTAAAATCATAAAAATTCATGTTAGCTATGATAACAAGGTTGAAGAAGGCTCGAAGGTAAAGAAACCAAAAACTTATATTCAATGGGTTCCTGTTTCTTCTAAATATGATTCTCCATTAAGAGTCACAGAAACCAGAGTTTACAATCAATTGTTTAAATCTGAAAATCCATCTTCACATCCTGAAGGCTTCTTGAAGGACATTAACCCAGAAAGTGAAGTCATTTATAGAAAATCTGTCATGGAACACAATTTTGGTCACGTTATTAGAAATAGTCCATGGGTTGTTGATTCTGTCAAAAATTCGGAATTTTATGTTGAAGAAGATAAGGATTCCAAAGAAGTTTGCAGATTCCAAGCTATGAGAGTAGGTTATTTCACTCTGGATAAAGAGAGTACGACTGATAAGGTTATCTTGAACAGAATAGTTAGCTTAAAGGACGCTACTTCCAAATGAATTTTTTGATGTGCATATATGTATATATATATGTATATATATATCCCTGTTGGTTGAAGATGATGTAGCAGTGTAAATTTCACTATTCCTATAATAAAGATCAGCTCATCATAGTGTTAATTATTAATTTTTATATAACTGAGGATGTATAAAATTATAATGAAAGAAAAATGAAATATTAAACCATACTCCAATGACAGAAAATAGTATACTGCCCTTTGCATGAAAAGACCAGTACTTTTGAGGCGAAATGTGATGTCAAGCTACATAGATTCAAACTCAGTGTCGATATATCTACCGTTTCTCAGCAACGTCTTACATAACATGGGCATAATTTCAACTTGCAAAGGTTCCAAAGGAAATTTTTCACCATCAACTGAAAATAAACCAGACTCTACTTTTGGTATAATCTTGTAAGCTAATATCTTTGAGTGAATAACTTCAGGTTCTAATACATGGGAACCTTTATCTAAGGATAATAAGATTGGTGTCATTCTAGTTACCGGGATTCTTGCGTCAGTTATGACTAAGTCAATAGTACCGTCCGCTGGCAAAGCTGCGGGAAAAAATTTGGTATCCTTGGCAATGTATGGCATTTTCCCTGTATAGAAAATTGTTAAATTATCAGTTAGCTCTGGATCCATTTTCTCCCAATCACTGGGTACTGGTTCAGTCAACGGATATTTTAATTTAAAATTGTCTTTAGTGAGAAAATTCGGTGAAAGCTCATCTTTTATTTTATTATTGTTGCTTCTAGATACCAAATCCGGCGAAGAGTTTGGATCAGGATTCGCTTCAAAGGTTAAATATCCTTTATTACTATTTTTGTTTTCTAAGAAGTGAACTTTCAATTCCTTTTTGGATTTGGCAGCATATTTAACAAAAACTTCACAGGGATATTTTTTTCCTTGGATGATATTAAAGGCTACACCCAGATTAAATCTGATCGGCCCCATCCATCTGATAAATTCAGTGTTAATATCGGATTCTGCAATGACGCCGTATGTCTGGCTTAAAAAGGACAATCTTGGCCATTCGTTCATATAAGAGGGTTGAGAACAACACATCAGATCTATTCTTGTTTCAATGGACTTGACAAGACATAGAGCGGCATACGATGGATTGTTTGTCCAGTGACAAGAAATACTCATAGCGTTTCCTGAACCACAAGGCAGTTGTGTCACAGCTAGTTTATTGAACGCTTCTACTCTATCTGGTCTTCTGTAAAGTCCATTAATTACTTCATAAGGAATACCATCACCCGACGCACAAGCAATCGTATCGTACTTACGAATATCCAAATCTTTGGCAATATCGATCGCATGACGAGCATATTTTGTGTATGCAATTTCAATTTTGCAGCCACTTTCTGCTAATATTGGTCGTGCTTTTGTCAGAAATAATGTCTTCGCTGTACCTTTACCACCGTGGGGGTTTATAATGACCAATATCGACCTGTTTCTCTTAGAATTTTCATAGCTCTTTTCTAGAATTTCTTCCACAATACCGTAAGGGATATTTCCTCCTTTAGAACCTGCTCTTGACTTCCTCGGGACATGATCTATTAACAAAGTTAACTTTTGTGGTATAACATCGTGGCCCTTGGGTACAGCAAAAGTCAACTCGACCAAGTATTGGTTATCTTTCATCCCTAGAGTTGATGTGGTGTCATGTGAGGCATCAAAAGATGCTTTGGTATTGCTGTTCTTCGAATCCCATCTGTTTTTATTCGAGGGCGGTTGTAGTTCGCTTGTAGGTGGTCGGATCTTGTCATTGCTTAAACTATGATTCTCCATTTCGTCATTCTCAGAAGATGAGCTCAGATTTTCTGTTTGAAAAGGATCTGAAGACAACTTACCATTGTTAACGTTTGTTTGACTGGCGCTTACATATTTCGCATTCAGAATCCTATTAAATGGAATGGTAGTATTAAGAGGCAACAGTTCCAGAGAATCGTCTTCATCAAAAGAACCTCCATCAGAGCTCAGGGTGCCATCATCCAAACAAGACAAACAACTCAACAAGGACAAAGAATCTGCGCTTCTGAGTTGGCCATGCTTATTGAACATATGGTGCGATTGCGATTTGATCAGCACACCTTCATCGGTCAAAATAGCTCTCAGTTTTTTCTGTACTGCCATTATATATAATAGTTTTCCCGCGTTTTTCTTCACTACCAAACCCCTGTATTCTTGATTATCCTTAATACCAGTGTTTCAAACTAATCTAGCTATGGTAGCTAGATTAAACACGAATAATCATCTCTTCCGTTTGCCTTTCTTACGTTAATCATCTTTTTAGCTCAAGACCCTTGCAGCACTTTTTTTTCAGGCCCAGTAGCAGGGTGACACCTCTGATTTCCACCGATAATTTTACAACGGCCAAGTGGTAATAGTGACCGCAAGAGGCATCGGGTATTAAAAGGAGAAGGAATATGACATGGACCTGGTGCAGAGATCTGTGGATGAGCAAGAGGGGCAGTTTACAGGATAGTATCTCTCCGTTGGAGGATGCTGGAAAGAAAGCACAAAAGAGACGGAAACCAATTAGATCATGCGCATTTTGCAGGAAAAGGAAATTACGTTGTGACCGGCAGAAACCAATATGCTCGACCTGTAAGGAAAAAGGTCACTCTGATTGCATATACACAGATGAATTTACCCATAGAGTTGAGTCAGGAGAATTGTTTGGCAGTACTCCTAATGTTGAACTGCTGAAAAGGATTGAGGATTTGGAGAAAAGGGTAGAAGACAAAGAAATGGGGAAACAGGATACAACGATGAACACGAAACCACTGAGGAACCCATATGCTAACTTCTATTATTTAGAATGCAAAGGCTCAGGAAGAAGAATAATGTACGGCCCTACATCTTTGAGAACGTACCTCTCAAATGATGATAATCGCTTTGTAAATACGTACAACCAACTCTGGTCTAAAGTAAAAATTGAGAGAAACAGATGGAAAGCTAAACACAAGTGGACAATGAAACCTGAATCTCGACTCTTAGAAGGACCGTTATTAGAGAGCGCTGACTCAGATATCTTGCAACAAATTTGTGAAGTTTTGCCGTCTTATGAACAATCGTCAAAAATTGTATCGGACTTTTTCGAGGCTGAACTGGAAACCAATGAGGTTAGTGAAGTGCTAGATAGAACTAAAGTTATCAATGATTTCACTTCCTCGTTTCTTCCCAGCGGCGAACTATTACCCAATGGTGAAAGGCGGATTGAGAAATTATTGCCATCAACAAAGAAGAACTATTACAGAATTGGAGTCATTTTAATGATACTTTGTATACACCATTTCTATGAAGATATACCCGAAGTGATAGAGAAATTTCTTGTCATGCTGACAGGACTGTCAACGGCTAAAGTCTTCTTCATTGAACGTGCCCAATTTCTCCTGTTAAAATACTATCATCGAGAGCTATTCTGGCCCTGTGGAGATGACTCGCATATGATCGGTTTGGTTGATTTACTATGTAGCACAGCAATTATGCTAGGTCTACACTTGAATATAAGAGAAATATTCAAAAATCAAGAGAATATAGTAGGAAGTATGGAGAGTTTAGAGAATTTATGGGTTTGGATCATGTTATCAGATTTTAATGTTTCTTTAAACATCGGAAGATGTTTGGCTATCAGTCCCTCCTATTTTCAAGGTGACGATGGTGAAGATGATGAGATATTGCTTGCTAATACAGACAGTCCTTCATCGACCATTTACTTTAATCATCCAAATACCTGCACAAATAAGTTAAAGAAGTTTTTAAGATTGGCTCGGCCAATGCTCCATCAGATTTATGACAAAAGCGCTTTTCCAGATTTAAAGGAAAATTGTAAGATTTTAACAAAATTTGTGGAGGCTGAATTTTATCCAATATCATATTACACCAACGATAAACTGATTTGCAGAGTCTCTTTACGTGAGATTAAAGTACTTGCACAGGTTTTAAATTTGTTGTTAACGTTTTATTTTTTGAGATATTTAATTCACATGGAGAAAGGCGTGGTTCTAGAGAACAAAATTTTGCAGACTATTTTGGTCTCGTTTTCGCTTGTAATCAATACAACCACGCTATGTTTCAAACTAGATAAAAAGCATTTTCCAGATTTTTTTGCTCCAGATTGTTCTCACTTGTCACCTTTTATGGCTTTATCTTTAGTATATACAAATTTTTTGTTTCCAAGAGCCTCTACCGGCTTCTGTTCGTTTCTTTATCATAAGTTAACGCTTTTTGAAAAGGGTAGCTACCTATCATCCGACATCAAAGATCGAGAAGTTACAGATTGGGATTTGTCGACTCTAAATACTCCACTGGATAAAACTATCAATCTACTTACTGCTTTCAAAATTCATTCAGACATATTTTCCAAGTGGTCCCATGCCAACAATACGCAGTTAAGAAGCATGATGGGCCGTTCTTATACATTTGTTATCAACATAGCCTTGGAGAGTATATATAGAACCGTTCTGGAGAAAGTGATTAAATATAGAACCATGGTCGAAAACGCGTGGTTACAGCAAGTCCAGGACGGATTGAATGAACCCTCCCGATATTCAATTAGTGACAATGTTAACAATCCCATCGATCCTAGTTTAAAAGATCTGGATGTCACAAGCGGTATGGCGTCGACGGGAAACTCTTCAGGATTGCGCCCGGCGGAAGGGCGAAGTAGTAGTGTAACTAGTGGTGAAGGTGGTTCGCGAAGGACTGAAACTGGGGCGGTTGAGGCCGAATTGGTACAAACTATTTCCAATGAATTTTGGACGGCGTACAACCTTGGTTGGGAGGAACTAATGAGTCAGCCCGGTTATGAGTTTTTGTTTGAAACACAATAGGTGAGTAGCTAGTCCAAATTAAAGTTGTTCTTTTGTAAAGTACTGTTATTACGGAGCATAGATAGAAGGCTATGTATTGAGAATTTTTTACAATTAGTAAGTAAAAGTGTAACTTTGTCATCATGACAAATGAGATATTAAGTGGCGAAAAGGGCTATGTACTTACTCTGTTACCAAAGAAATGGAAAGAAAGGGGGGTTTTGTCCTGTAAGCCAGCCACTAAAACTACCAGTGCACCAAACATCTCTATAGAAACCTCTTTCATTCAAGATACTCGCTTGAACAGAGGCTTTCTGACTAATTGTTGGTCGATTGTTATTAGTTTTAACGTCAGCAATTAAATGTCAGTTCAAAAAGATGCCCCATCGCAGCGGCCGCGAAGTGCTGGGGGAAAATAAGGGGCGGTGGTATCACAGAGTATAAAGGTGAAGAGGAGCAGAGGCAGAATCACTGAGCTTTTCGTTTGGTTTTAACGTATGCTCACTATCTCTTTCTGGTAAGAGGTACAAAGCATCTGAATCTGCAAAAGTAAAAGCGACTACATGATGGGGTCTCAAGATTTGGCAAATTTAATTGGGCGGTTTAAATACGTTAGAGTGTTAGATTCAAATCCTCACACTAAGGTCATCTCATTATTAGGCAGTATAGATGGCAAAGACGCTGTGCTTACCGCTGAAAAGACGCATTTCATTTTTGATGAAACGGTACGCAGACCCTCTCAAAGTGGCCGTAGCACTCCTGTTTTCTTTCATCGTGAGATAGACGAGTATTCTTTTTTAAACGGTATTACTGACTTGGAAGAATTAACTTCAAATGACATCTATTATTGGGGGTTGTCTGTTTTGAAGCAGCATATCCTGCATAACCCGACTGCCAAGGTCAACTTAATCTGGCCTGCCTCGCAGTTCCACATCAAGGGTTATGACCAGCAGGATTTGCATGTCGTTAGAGAAACTCCTGAAATGTATAAAAACATTGTTGTACCTTTTATCCAGGATATGTGTACCAGTGAGAGAATGAAGTGGGTGAACAATATTCTTTACGAGGGCGCTGAAGATGATAGAGTCGTTTATAAGGAGTATAGTAACAGAAAGAAAGAAGATGGGTTTGTCATCTTGCCCGATATGAAGTGGGATGGAATCAACATCGATTCATTATACTTGGTAGCTATTGTATACAGGGACGACATAAAATCTTTGAGAGATTTAAATCCAAATCATAGAGAATGGTTGATTAGACTAAATAAAAAAATTAGGACAATCATTCCCCAACACTACGACTATAACGTGAATCCGGACGAATTGAGAGTTTTTGTTCATTACCAACCATCATATTACCATTTCCACATTCATATAGTGAATATAAGACACCCAGGTGTGGGTGAGGAGAGAGGCTCTGGAATAACAGTACTGTTAGAAGATGTAATAGAAGCGCTAGGGTTTTTAGGTCCTGAAGGTTACATGAAGAAAACCCTCACGTATGTCATTGGTGAAAACCATGATTTATGGAAAAAGGGCTTTAAAGAAGAAGTCGAAAAGCAATTGAAGCACGATGGCATTGCAACCAGTCCTGAAAAAGGATCTGGATTCAACTCCAATCTGAGTTAAAAGTGAAAGCGCAATATTACGGGCACTTTTTTTTCATATTCTGAACATCAAGAAGGCGCAAACTTATATAAATGTCTTATTTAAATGTATTCGTATACTTCAACAATGGATTTTGAATTTTATCATAGCCTGTAAATTGCGCATTCACATTGCACTGTGATTTAATATCTTATGCACATTCCTTTTTCTCTTTTAGCGTATTACTGGAACGCTATTGCTGGTACTTTAAAGACATGCGAAAAATTAGTATATAAAACCTACGTATCTAAGCTGCTAAAAAGACATTATTCATTTGGGGGCCAAGGCGCAAAAGGAAGCGATCGAAACATACCCACACTGTGTTCAACAAAGCGATTTGGCTTATTATTTGGGAGTACAAGGAGGTAGTTGATATCAATTAGTTCCAGAATACGCACAACGAGCATAAAATGTCCGTCCAGGATACTAAAGCGGTGGATTTTTCCATGGGTCACTTAAGATCGTCTTCTGTGTCTCTGGTAGTGGAGGCTACCTCAAATATGAACAGTGAAGACAAATTATCTAAGGTCCAGCTTTTTGAGGATTTATGTCGGTACGAAGATACGCTAAAAAAGTTGGTTGAATCTGTAGATCGTTTCAAGCCAGACATAAACGTTGCCAAGGACTTGATCAAAATTGATGAAAGTTTGTTCAATAATGTCGATCTGTTATCTGAATATGACAACATTGACCGTAGTTTACGCAAGATCGATAAAGACTCAGAGGAGTTGGATTCTAAGACCAAAAGAATATTGGAAATTATGAATGAATGTCACGATGAATTAAGGGCACTACCGATGCTAGAACAAGTAGAGTTCGAAAAGAACACAATTCTGCAACAACGATCCAAAATTAACTCCACGGCGTTGTTGGACTATGCCACAAAACTGTCAAAATTTACCAGAATACCACCAACATTCGATAAAGGAAGTATCGGACCCAATAACTTTATATGGCCTGCAGAAGATGCCCTACGAAGAGGTATGCTTGCTATGGCATCATTACATAGTAAAGAACTAACCAGAGTACCTGGTGAAGAGACAGAAGAGCCAGAAGAGCCAGAAGAAGCAGAAAAAGTACCCACACTCTCTCCATCTCAAAGCGGACTAGACAAGGGGCACAAAATTGTAGAAGAAGAAGTACCAAGCACAGACTCATTTATATTCAATGGCACTGTCAACAAAAATACCGAAGAAGCTGGTGATGTCAAAAATAAGGAGGAGGAAGGTAACAATGACGACGCCCTGGATCTTGATCTTGATTTATTCGATCCAGACGACTTTTAGGTCTAGTAGCGTGGAATAACTATTGAACACGATAAATATTATCATGTATATTATTCATTCTTTAAAAATAAAAAAAGCCTTGGCAAAAACTCATGTATGTAAATGTGTATATAGAATTACATATATACTACAATATAATAGAATATATTAAGATCATACGGAAGTAAGGTCAACAAAAGGCACTCCTGTGGGAACTTAAAAAGAAGGGAACGGTACTCTACGCATTTTCGCACATCCGCAGTATTGGTTTATCTACTGTTCTTTCTTTGAAATGGGCTTTGGCGAATATCCACTAAAACTCATTTTCCTCACTCGTTCACCTGATCCACTTGTAGCGTCCGAAAATTCCTGTTTGAATCTTTCAAACGCTTTGGAAAGGTTTACTTCTTCTATTTCAAGACCGTTTTTATTTCTCCATTCTTTATAGTCATTACGGAAATCCTCCCAGTCTTTTTTCGCATTGTCCCATTTTTCTAACTCAATGGGTGGAATACCTAAGTTCATTTCATCTTCTTCAGCAATATTTTTCTTTTCATGTTCCATCTTTGCCTTCAAAATATCACCCAAGTTTGGAGAGCTTGCAGAAATATCATTTTCCAATTTCTTTTGTTTTCTGAGGAATATTTCTTTAGGCTGTTTGGATTTAAAAAATGCAGTAACTTGTTTAGCATATGGTCCTCTGAACAGGAAGAATGACAAAGCAACAATAATATGAACGTAAAAGTAAACCGACCCCCAAACCATTAAAGATGGCTTTAAATCAAGGATAATAAATGGCTGTACCATGTAACCAAATGCTAGTTTAATAGCGTAGATACCAATAAAATCATAAATTATTTTGGAAGGCAAAGGTGTGACGCCATCTTCCCGTAAGAAAATAGGCCTGAAATTACGTCTGTAAATCTTACCACAAGTTTGGTACAACGCCCCTGTGGCAAAAGTCAGATAGTAACCAGGTCTGGTGCCATGCCAAAATGCGGAAGTTAAGAAAGTAAACAAAGTTGAACGAAAACCAGGCTTCTTGCCCTTTTTGGTAACACGCAAATAAACAGAGTATTTTAACCACTTGTTAGTGTTCATATTCCAGGCTTCCAACATTTCGCGTGTATTTTGCGCGGTTTCTACAGTCCAAATGTCAATATTTCTAACACGATCCCATCTGATCTTTTGTGTTTTTGGATCATAGCCATTGTAACCTAAACCACACAATATACAAGATGCCTCTGAGATAGTCCATGCAGCATAGTACTTAAACCTGTGGATAAAACCCAGTAAGAATAAGTAGTGAATTCTGAATATAAAAGATCTCTTTGGAAAGACGTTCCTGTCCAGAACATATTTAACAGGGAAGTGCTTCATCCCAAGTGCGCTCAAAATCATCCAAGCGAGACCTTGAACCACTTTCCATGATGCCAGTTTACCATTCTTTGGGATCTGTCTTCTTTTACCAGGGTGATATCTTCTCATAGGCTTTTTGCTTTCAGGCAAATCACGGAACATTTCACAATTCAACCAGCTATCAAAATCGGCATAATCAAAACTTGGGCCAGTTAGCAGCGTTGAGTAGAAAAAGGCATACGCAAGGAACTTTAATAATGGTGGGTGACCCCTGACAGCGCGAGACTTTTGATGTTCAGTTAAATCTTTGAAATCATTCTCGCTTGTGCAAGAGCCATCATAGTAGGACCAAGCAAAGGAAGTCAGTTTCATAGCTAAAACCATTTGTGAACTTGTAATATCAACTGTGGATTGAGTCTGTTCGTTGAGGAATTGGGCATATATATGATTTATTGCCAAATGACCCATGACAAAAATGAAGTTTACATGTGGCATAAATTTGGAACGGTAGAATCTTGAGATCAAGTAAGTAAACATGGTACTAATCAACAAGGTTCTAAAACCACTTACTAGATTAAGAACGCCGAATAAGTAAAACAATGACATAGAAATAATAAAATAACATTTCAAATTTGTACGCTTCTCAGGAATTCTCTTCAAAATAGCATTCAGTGGGAAAGAACCTAACAAGCAAATCGCATATCGCAGCGTAAAACTATCAATTCCATAGGTTGTAGTCACCTTTGTTAAAGCAACGTCCACAAAATTGTACATTGTTGGTAATGGTCAGCAGCAAAATAAAAATTACCACAATTGACTTTATCGAATACGTTTGTCTTCTTGTTAGATCTGTGCCTGTATGGAGTATTTCAACTTTAAATATGGGAAAATAAGAACTCTCTATTTAGATGATCATTATTTTCGACGGTTTGTGGTTTGACGCGCAATTCGAGAGGGCTCTATTGTTTTGTTGAACAATGAAGTAAAACAGCTCAACAGCAGAGCAAAAAAAGCTGAAAAAGAATCTTTCCACTTTCAGCAGGCAGCTTTGCTGATTAATTAATTTTAGTAGTGTGCATTGACAAGGTTCAACATATTAGCTTGAAAGAAAATGCTGGCCAACTTTTTAGTACAAGTTTTTTATATACGCAACTAAGTAAAATCAATTACAAACATGTAGAGCATGTGCGGGACACTTTGAAACGCCTTCACTCTTTACGACAATTGGAAATATTTACCTTGAGACATTACGGTAAGCTCTATATGGGGGAGGAGTTGCTGCTCTTCTTTTTCGCATGTTACTTTTTCTTGTAGGGGATATGAGACTTGAAGAAGAAGGACGCGAACGAATGATAATTAAACAAGCGTAGACCTCTATATTTAAATTAGGTTATACGAGAACGTAACAAAGACATATCATTTACTGCTAATTGTTGATTACTTCAGTAGTAGAGAATCGCAATTCAAGAATGCTATCTAGAACAATTCGTGCACAGAGTGCCACCCTGAGAAGGTCGCAACTAACTGTTACAAGGTCATTTTCAATTACATTCAATATGCAAAATGCCCAAAAGAGATCACCAACAGGGATTGTTTTAATGAACATGGGTGGTCCCTCCAAAGTTGAAGAAACGTATGATTTTTTATATCAATTGTTTGCTGATAATGATTTAATTCCTATCAGTGCTAAGTATCAAAAGACAATTGCTAAATATATTGCAAAGTTTCGTACTCCAAAGATAGAAAAGCAATATAAAGAAATTGGTGGGGGCTCCCCAATTCGTAAATGGTCGGAGTATCAAGCTTCTGAAGTTTGTAAAATCTTAGATGAAACTTGCCCTGAAACGGCACCTCATAAGCCTTATGTGGCATTCCGTTATGCAAAACCTTTGACCGGTGAGACTTATGAGCAGATGCTAAAAGATGGTGTTAAGAAGGCAGTGGCCTTCTCCCAATATCCACATTTCTCCTATTCTACTACCGGGTCATCCATTAACGAATTATGGAGACAGATCAAGGCATTGGATTCCGAGAGGTCTATATCATGGTCAGTTATTGATCGTTGGCCTACAAATGAAGGTTTAATAAAGGCCTTCTCTGAAAACATCACCAAAAAACTGCAAGAGTTTCCCCAGCCGGTTAGAGACAAGGTCGTTTTATTGTTTTCTGCACATTCTCTGCCAATGGATGTTGTCAATACTGGTGATGCCTACCCTGCTGAGGTAGCTGCCACAGTTTACAGTATTATGCAAAATTTAAAGTTCAAGAATCCTTATAGGTTAGTTTGGCAATCCCAAGTCGGACCTAAACCATGGTTAGGAGCTCAGACAGCAGACATAGCAGAATTTTTAGGTCCAAAAGTTGACGGTCTCTTATTTATCCCTATTGCCTTTACATCTGACCATATTGAAACCCTGCATGAAATTGACTTAGGTGTTATTGGAGAGTCAGAATATAAAGATAAATTCAAAAGATGTGAGTCCTTAAATGGTAATCAAACTTTCATCAAAGGTATGGCAGACCTTGTCAAAAATCATTTGGAGAGTCATCAATTGTACTCCAACCAATTACCTTTGGACTTTACACTTGGTAAGTCCAGCGATCCTGTAAAGGACCTTTCATTGATGTTTGGAAGTCACGGATCTTCTTGAGGAGAGTTGATTCCGTTACAATTTCATATTAGTACACTCCTTTTCCTTTTCCTTTTCATTGAAATTGTTTATTTATGTTTTTTTAATGGTCTCTTATTTATATGATATATCATTATTTATTGCATCCGAAAAAGTTTGTTTATATTTTATTGAGCCAAAGCTCTTTGACATCTCCCTTTGATTACTATACTATTCCTTGATGATTCTATCAATCAAAACTATAAAAAAGAAAAGAATAATGGCAAAAATTGATTTCGCCCAGGATCGAACTGGGGACGTTCTGCGTGTTAAGCAGATGCCATAACCGACTAGACCACGAAACCACAAATTATTGTTATTTCCGACCGTTGAGACAGTAAAGTACACGTCATCAGTAAGGACTATATTGTAGAGGAAACAATATCAATTACTTAATGAGATATTGGGGAAATTTGAGACAATTGTTGGGATTCCAATGTTGGTGAAGGCAATATAATTAAGTATATAGAATATACTAGAAGTTCTCCTCGAGGATATAGGAATCCAATGAATGGAATCCGTAATTCTACATAATTCTGTCTATACTTTTATTGTCATTTTATATGTTGTAATTCATTATCCTATTACATTATCAATCATTGCATTTCCGCTTCCTCTAGTTTCGATGAAAGCTTCTCATAACTTATGTCATCTTCTAACACCGTATGTGATAATACACTAGTAGTATGACTACTAGTTAATAGGCGCTAGTTGGTTTTCATTCCAACAATAGGGAATACCCAGCGATTTTGGGGGTTTCCTTTGCTAGTAATATAGTCCAGTTGATTCTATCAGAAATATTTGTCAATGTCCTTCGAAATGAATAAGTAGAGCCAAAATATTAGGAACTTTTTAGTATAAACTCATAAATAATAATGCCCGCAAAAATAAAAGAAATAAGAAGTAATGTCTTGAATTTACATAGCATACTTTTCTGATGGGAGCCAGCTTTAAGAAAAAAAAAAGAAAAATTCTTAAACATAATGTCTTTCTAATGTTTGTACGTCTTAGTTTCAAACCTTAATTATTAATAAATGGGCAAAGCGCTCAATTTGTGATATGTTCGTTTTCTTTAGGTCTTGAGGAGTCAGTAACATACTTTATGCATTTTTTTGCTGTCGTTGGGAAATACTTATTGTTTTTATCCAGCGTTTTCATGGTATTTTCAATTAACCCAAGTACATTGTCAAGTGCCTCTGTTTCAGAGCAGGAAGAGTCATGAATTTTAGAAGTTTGTAGCTTTTGTTCCATGAATTCTTTGACTTTATGATAACGATCCTCCAAATGAACATCTTTTGAGCCTTCTAGAATTGTTGCAGTCGAGAAATTGTTTTGAACAACACTTTGAGATTGTAGTGACCTCTCTAGGTGCTCTATTTTTTTCATGCTTTTGTCAATAATATATTTCAATTTATTGCATTCGTCCTCTTTTCTATTATACTCTTCCTTGACATGGTTCATGTATTTCTCTATATAGGTATATTCTTGAAAATACTGTTTCTCTTTCTGAGAAAGAAGTGTTCTGTCTGCCTTTAAGTTATCATTCATGTACAATAGCGTTTTAATTTCATTCTTGAGTTTCTGCACCTCATATTCTTTTTGCTTCATTTGTTTTGAATAATCATCCTGTAAACCCTGAAACTCATGACATAAACGTCTACCGCGTTCCTGGAGTTTATAATAGTCTCTTCTCAGAATGTTGTTTGCCGTTTTTTCTTCTAACAACTGCTGTTCTAAGCTGTTAATCGAAATTTTATTATCGTCAACCTCTTCGATTTCCTCTATAAAATTTTTGAGCACTTCTGTTTCTTTCAACTTGTTATTATCGTCGGCTTGTCTCAAGTTTTGTTTTGTTACTTTAAGTAGGTGATCGATCGCCATTTGAAGGCTTTTTTCATTGAGTTCCTTTTTTTCCAGCTGTTCATGATAGTACAAGGAATCTATTGCATTTTTGCTCCGCTCACATTCAGCCTTTCTATTTGTTTCATGAGTTATACCCACAGCAAGTGTTTCAAAAGTTTGTGCTAGGTCAGAAATACTGTTTATCGATACATGCTTGGTGGGAATGTTACAAAGTGCATAGCAACGGTTGACTGCATCATTGACATCTTTGAAGGTTTCTTCCCCCGTTTCCAGCTTACCGCCATAATTAAAAAAGTCTTTCGAAGTTCTTTTACTTTTTGGTGATTTTAAACTGGACTTATTGGGGGTTATATTAGTGCTCGTTGATGCTTGAATTGTCCTTTTAATGGAATTATTTTTGTTGATTTCGTTTACTTTTTTTCTTTGATCAAAAAAGTTAACGTCATCATCACCAAATCTCACATTTGGCTTGGACGGTGTCATTTCTTTAAAAAAGGAATCCTTATAAGGGGAAACCGCAAGGGTATTGCCGTTGTTATATTCATCGAAGGAATCGCTATATCTTGTATCTTCTGGCATGGCCTTATATGATATATCGTGAAAGCAGTCGACCTTTCTTATTCAGCTCAGTTCTTAAATAAGAGTAACGTTTATTACTCTAAAAAGAAAAAAATAACTATTTCTTACATTCGTGAAATTGGCTGCTTTTATAGTCAGATATTCTCCTCCTTCGATAACTTATTTGCTGGCACAAGATGATGGAACCGAGGGCGGCTAGAGTTTAAGCGAAAATGTGTGGCCGCGCTTACGTACACAAAAATATTGGAGCCGCCGAAAGACTAATATTAGCTACGGTCATGCTTTTATTATAAAAAGAGCATTATCGAACACTTAGATGGGGTTTGGAAAAGAACATACCATGCAGAATATAGATGATCAAAGTTATTTGTAAAGAGATGACAATTATATATGTAGATATATATATATATATATCTAAGTTAAGCGCTAACTTACTCCAATATAATAGAGTACCGATTTATGATTAAAATAGCCAGAAGACAACAGTGTAGATGCTTTTGAAAATTATAGTATCACAGTTATATGTATAGCAAAGGGGAAGAAAAGCCCAAGAAAGATAATAAAAAAGAAAGGCACTCCATGAAAACCGACTGAAAGAGATGTATGCAGTTGTGAAAATAAAAGGAAGTTGTAAAAAATAGGTAAAAATAGAAGAGAAGTTAAAGCTGCCATCGATCAACTTCCTGAGAAAGGATGGGTGGCGATGAGCCGAAATTATCCACAAACGGATTATTTTTTCTGTGATGATCAATCAAAGCATCATCGCTAAGGCATACAGAATTTTCATTCTCATTGAGATGGAATGAATCGTCATCCACTCCTCGCACCATTTGATTACTATCACTATTCTCACATTCGTAATCAAAAATTTCTGAGCCCTGGCTAAGTCCTGACAGAGGGACTGGTCCAGATAATGGATTAGATTGCAGATTCGGCGACGAAGGATGGTTATAGAAGCGATGAGAATCCAGTAATGATTGGTAATTGATATATTTGAGATCACTATTCTCATTAGAATGTTCATTTAAATTAGTGCTTGTGTGGTTCTGAGAGGGCGATGAGCTGGTGTTGTTTGTAGTTAGTTTATTCTCTTTAATAACCCCGGTTTCCTTTGATGGCTTGATTAGTGTCTCTGTGGAGTTATTGATAGTTGAAGTTTTAGTATTATCATCTATTGTAGTATCCGTAACCACACTTTGTTTATCCTCATATGAATCATCTAAAGAAGTACCGAAATTGTTGTTATTATTAATGATAGTATTGGTACGTCCAAAATCCCCAAAGAGTGATGGAGTGGAAGTCTCTGGTATTAGTGAATTTAATGAATGGTTGAACAAATTTGCTGTTGTAAATGTATCGTTGGGTTCATACAAGTTCGCATAATCAAAATTATCAAGCTCAGTAAGTGGGAAACTGCAGGAAGCGGAAGATGAATTTGTCGAGGAATTATGGGAGGAAGCAAATGATAATGACGAAGAAATCGAAGAAGACGATGAGGAGTAGGAGGATGAGCCAGAATATAATGATTGATGTTGTGATCCTAATATTGGTAGGTCAATACTATTACTGGTAGTGGGGGCTGTGGGGGTGGATGCTGTGTTTTGATTCTTGATTATTTTATCATCTCCTGTATTGCCGGCCAAGGGAGGAGAAGATGTAGTGTTCTCAACTTTATCTAAAACGACATTCAATCTTTTCGGTTTGACAAAGGTTGTGGTGTCATTATGATAAAGATGCTTCAGTGGAGATGTATTATAGTAATCTGTGTTCTCACTAAACTTTCTCGATTGAGGCAAAAACCTTGAAAGAGTTGGGTTTGAAGATACGAACCTTGACTTTATTTCTTTCGACGAAATGGCTGTATTTTTTTGAGAAGCAGGTTCAACAACCACGGAAACTTTTTGCTTCTCTTCCGTTTCCTCCTTGTCCTTTGTAAAGGTTGTCATAAAAAGGTGATAGTTTTTACCATTATTATTGTCATAGAATGTTTCGTTATTGACATCATATCTACAACATAGTTCAATATTCAAGGGGCAGCTATTTGTGTTATTCTCCATAGTGATGATTCTTTTGATGAGTAAAATATACTTCAAACTATTTAGATCAATGGTAAATTTGAATTCATCAATGTTGGCATTGACTGTTCTATTGAAATTGGCAGTAACGTAATGAATATCTTTCCATGAGTTGAACGTGAATTTTATCTCCAAATACTTTTCAAAACTCAAATTTTTAACAAATATCAGCCCTGAAATTTTACTTGTATCTTCATTTGATTGAGTGAGGGAATGCATTTTAATGTTTTGGCCATTAAAGTATTTTGTTAACTGGCTTTGTAGATCGTAAGGCGATAAAGTTTTAGTGAACAAAGGAGGTGCTATCTTGAAGGGAACCAAGTCTGTACAATGAAGTTTCCAGTCACAAATATTTGTTGCTTGGGAGGCAAGGGAACTGGTAGCAGAGTGATCCACTGACTTATTGGGAATTTTTCCTCTAGATGATGTCGACTCATAAGTATAAGAATACCCAGTTTGACCGTTGCTGTGTTCGTCAATATCATCTTCATCTTCTGAGTCATATAGATCTAGCTTGAACATATTGCTCAGAGAGTTCATATAACGAAACTTCTTTTCATTCTTTAGTAGGTTAGTGACTAGGGACGAATCATTGAACCAGCAGTCCTCATTATTGAATAATTGGATGTCATCGACAATGGTAGCGTTATCAACTGGAGACAGAGTGGGTGAGTTCTCGTTCGAGATTGAACTTGGTTCTGCATTTTTATCAAATCTTTTAACGGTTGTTAATTCAATTGCAAAACGAACATTTTTCTCAGGTGAAGTTAGGAAAACCTCTGACTTAGATCTTGTGATGGGTTCTGGATGACATATTTTCAAGGAAGACTTTAACTTTCTGATTGGAGGGGGAGAGGGGGGGCTTATGCGGTTATCAGACATGCTTTTGATCAAATTGTGGTGAGGAAAAGGAGGCCTTGCCTTCGGTGGCGATAATGCTGTAGCAGATTGTATTACCATGATGTAAGCTCTTATTTTAATACCTAGTTTATTCCCAAATGTTTACAAAAATGAAGTTAAAATACAAAAACTAAAAATCGTATCCGTCTTCAAAGTACCAGCCTCTTCTTGACAGTTAACGTGGTATAATATTATATCGATGATAAGCAGCAACAATAAGTATGTTTAGTGCCAAAGGAAAGAAAAGAAAAGAAAATTGGAGCGTCGATATTGGAATGGACCAAAAAAGTTACAGAAGTAATCTTAGATCCTTTTTTTTTTTATTATTGTTATCTCTATCTGTCGCTTAACAAAAGAAAAAAAAAAGATTTAAGATATTCTATGGAACGGTAAACTATGAGTTATGTAATGGAAGGAAACTACAGATACATATATATATATATATATATAAATATATGCCAAATGCAGCGAAGTTAGATATAAGAAAGGAGGTGAATAATGCCTAAAACAGCGATCCCTTATATAATTAATCAACTATAAGCATGAAAAGAGAAGCTTCCCCAGATTGCGAGGAAGAAAAGATAGGGAGGGGAATCTTAGCTATCAAACGCACTAAAAATGAAAGAAGTGCGAGTGACAAATCAAAAAAAAAAACAAAAAAAACCGTTGATTCGGGTCGTATGCGTTCTTTTAGCGGCAGTTTCTGTTGTCTTGACGTAGATTGATTTTCTCCCTGATATTCTTAGGCGGCTACCCCACTGTGTTGCAGATAACCGCCCATAACCTAGTGAGTAACTTCTTTGCCGCTTGATCCCCGATTGTTTCAGTTCTCGCTTTAGCTTGGCTGTTCGCTTGACCCGCAGATCAACGCCATCATCACGCAGGCAGATGTTCTGCTCTCCACTTGCTGAATTCACGGAGAAGGGGTAAGAAAAATCGGGTTTTGCCACCGTTTTGGGACATCGCGTTTTTCCGCGGAAGAGTTCGGCTCGCAAATCCAGTAGACGCCGCCACAACCGCTTATCACTGTATACGCAGTGTGGGGAACGACAGAGCCTCTGCGCTCTTACTTGGGTAAGCTTTGTAAGCAATTGCCTGCAGAGTGCGTCAATAGTGTTAACATCCTAGTGTTTATTCCCTCCTTTGCCTTGCCTGCGGAACAGATCTCAGAAATTACATAGGCGTATTCGCGCTTTCTGTGAAAAGATACTCCAGCACCAACTGTTAGTTTTTACGGGTGCCCCTTCATAGCAGTGTGTAGGTACGCAGAGAGCAAGAATAATAAAAGCAGCCACATAAGAAAATACTGGTTATACTTTATTGTGCCGTGTGTCCGTTTGGATACGCACTGGGAAAAAGTAAAGAGAAATAACCGTTCTTGCTACTACTTTTATTTTAAGTTTTTTTTTTTTTTTGTGTTCAACTTTTTTATGTTTCTAAGTATTAATTACTACCTAAATATGGAGGAGAATGTACGAATTAGCGACTTTATATGCCCAATAATCACGTCAGCATTATTTCTGCTTCCAAATTTGGCACCAGACGTTCTGGGTTGCGTTCTCCACCCCCTCATCCCCCACTCTTTTCTTGGCATAAAGTAACAACATGTGAAAACTCAACAAGTTGTAACATAGTCGGTCAATAATTCAAAAAGAGGCGCGTATTGGGAAATAAAATGGGAAGAAACCGACATTTAGCATAATGGAGTTGTAAGTTTTTTTCCAATATCAAGTATGCTCTCTACTCTCCCTTTGAGCGGATTCGAATTGCAATCAACTAGTTTCATGTTGGAGAAATCTATTATAGCTTTGCTCTTGCCTATAGTGACACTACCATTTTTCACATTATCTTGTTTCTCGCCTTCTCCGTCGACACTGAAACTATTGCCAAATTGTTCCTGAAATAGGTTTTGTAATTCTTGAGTCCTCCAAGATTCATCATTTCTCTCTTTTAGTTTTGATCCAGATAGCACATTTTTCTTGCTTGCGTTCAATCCGATAATCATTATTATTATACTATCGGCAATTGTTTCACTCAGCATCGAATTCTTTGTCCATTCTATTAAAATACTTCCTATTGATATTTCTACTTCGACGTCACCCAGTGTTAGCAGTTTTGTTGCATTTTCCTCTGTGGTATTTTGTATGCAGCCAAACATTTGAATGATATGGAGGTAGAGATCGCCAGCGTCATCCCCTTCGCCGTTATTGAGTTTAATTGTTCGATGAGTTCTCTCCTTCTGCAAATCCTTTTTCATTTTTCAGTGCAAAAATTGTGCGAGCTGGTCCTGTTTAGTTATAATGCAGGCATACATACAACCATGTTTTTTCTTCATATTACATCTTGTTTTATTTCCTTTCTTTCCACGGAAGAAAACCCGAAGCGGAAAAAAGTCTCAAATCTGAGTTTATTTCATTCTTATCATGAATGAGCGAATTTTTTAAGCAAGTAAGTTAGTTGATTAACAGCCTTTATTTATCATGATTATTATGTCATCATTACAGCGGATATGCTTGCTAAAAGCGATGGTTTCTCATACGCAATAGCTACTTTTGGTTTTCTGGAAAAAAAAACAGAAGTATACATCCTGTTCCACCGCCTTCTCAGGTATATTTAGATATGTAATTCACAGAAAATAGCAAACTATAATTACATATTTGTTGTTTTGAATGTTTGGCACCTGGAATGTTTGAGTTGTATGAATTCGGGTTGTCTCGGTGTTATTGCCATAAACGTCGCAGTTGATCTAACGCTAGGGAATCACTCTTCCCTAGCTTAAGCTTTCTGTTAATGGACCAGCTCTAATAAGGCTATTAAAAAAAAAAATATTTCTTTCAGTTCCTCTTTGAGCTTCTTTTACAGCTATCTATTGTTTGTCCTGTACGACTGTTTTTATATTGTCCAACAAGTGAGGAGAGTTTGTGGGATTAGGTATGCCATTATAAAAGTACTTACTGAATACACTATGAAGATTAATTTTACCTAAATATCTTTTCTAGACATCATTTTTATTCAATGCCGGTCAATAACTGGCTTTTCATTTCAATTTGTCTCCCCTTATTACTTTCTCATGGCAAAGAAAAAGTTCCAGTAAGTTTAAAAAAAGAACTTGCGCCCAGTATAGATAGCCCAAATACATTCAAGATGTATACGTGTAATTTCGATTGGTTCTCCATCAATACAGCTATAACCCAGATAATATAATCTTTAAATCTCAGCATGCAGTGATTCTAAACATAGGTTTTTTACCAATCCCACTATGTTCTATTTTAGTTGGTAATCGTTTGAAACTCTGTTTTTCATTTCTTCACTACTCAAAAACTTCCACTAAAATATAAACGATTCTCACAATTGGTAACGAATATGCTTGCCGTTTAAGATATTATTTTGCAAGCACCAAATGTCATTCTTACCAGGAAAAGTTTGTTATGATTTTCTCTACTCATGATATTTTGGAATACAAACGTTCAATAAAAACTAATATCAGAAGCAGTAACATGACTTCTTCTTTCTGTTCCCGTAAGTCATTTTCATGTCTGAATCATCCAAAGCTCATCGTGTATTATTTTCTCTTAACATAAATGGGTGTACGGATTTGGGAGTTTCCTCTACCCAATTATACGCTGATCTCCGCGGAAGGATCTTATTTTGTCACAAAGTTTGTGCCTTGAAAAGCGCCGTTTCACTGCCCGGCATTAACAAGACCCTTCGGTGCGGCTGTCCCACTGAAAGAAATGAAGCCCCGGCGGTTTCTCCTGAAGCACACTCAGCATGTACGTGACATTGATAATAAATCGACATCATGAAATAGTTGAAGTACAATTCTGTTAGCTTTTGTTGTTTGGCATGAATAACGATTCTTCATCGCATATTAGAATGATTTTTTTTAGAATCATTTGAAAAAGACCATATTAGTGGTCCATACTATTCTTTTAGAAATTTCATAACCTGTGGCGTCTATTTCGTTTCTGAAGCTGTTGAAATCTTTTGAAAGGTTCACCGCTTGCCCAGAAAGGCAAGGTACCATTGGTCTCCGTCGCCTGTGCTTTGATAAGCTTCTCTTTCATTTCTTTGTGTAGCAATTCCTTCATACCTAGCACACTTTTCGGGTAAAGGCCCTCTAAATTCTGTTTTAAGTCTTGAAGGACTTTTTTATTGAACATTTCAGTATTTGTTAGTTGGTAATTTTTAGTTACAATAGTTCCTAATAATTCTTTAAATTGAACTGGTGTGCTAAAAATCATGTGTTCATTAGCAGAGTTGATTCCCAGTTTTTGAGTCAAAGTAACTGAAGTACCCACTTCTGCAACAAAACCAAGATTACTGAAAGGAAAAAGAAGGAACACCGAATCATTTTGCGAATAAACGATGTCGCAAAGGACAACCAATGATGCGCTAAGACCAATGGCGGGCCCATTTAAACAACATACTAGAACCTTTTTATGGGTTGCGAATGCGTTTGCTACAAATATATTAGGTGAGCATATAGCAGATACCAGCTTTGAAATTTTCTTCACTTCATTGGTATCCTCCTCTTCATTCAATTCATTTACTGCTGAAAACTTGCCTCCTGAAGAAAAATACTTTCCAGAGCTTTGTAGGATTGTAAACAAGATAGAATCAGTGTCATTAGCTTTCTTTAGTAATAATGCAATATACACGAAATCTTCGAAAGTCAAAGAGTTCAAATGGCTTGGATCATTCAATTTAATTATGAAAAAGTGCCCATCAATAATATAATGTACGCGGTCGTTCATAGCTGGTAAAGTAACTTCACTTCGGGCCTTATACTTGATATTTTTTTAAACTGGAACGTGACCATTTAATAAATGAGCAAGCGTCCAGATCCTTTTCTCAGAATTGCTATATATATATATATGTATATGTATTTTATGTGCTTTCGGAGTTTAGCCCTTATTGCCGCCACTTGTGATGTCCAATTTAATTGGGGTTACTGACGCCCAATATTGAGTCGCAAGGAATCATAGAATTTGCCTGACAAAGCTGAACTACTTCATTATTTTACTTACTAAGTAATTCAAAGAACGGTTATCCTTAACCTCTTATTTATGACATATATAATATTTAAGTTTGATTTTTGATTACAAAGTTAAATAAAATAAGTTTAAGATGCTTCTTTTATAGGACGGGTAGTCATTTATGAGGCTTCATTAAATTGACAATTTTTCTAATGTAATAGGACCTGGGACCTCTCCTTTGCAGTGGAGAATGATTCTTGGACAACATTTTTGGGTTTGAGAAGAAGAATAAGTAATCATTGATCCGATAAATTACTTCTTCTGGGCCTCTTAAACAGTGCGTTATGATCATTGAATACGTGCGGGACGTCTGAAAAGGGGCCGGTCGGTTTGTATGAAAAACATAATACATGTTTAATATATAGAAAACTAGAAGTAGTACACATGTAAAAGAACAATTGCCGTACTGCAACCATTGCCCCCTGAACTAGAAATTTCTTATCAATAACTTGAAGTGTTGATAAACACGATTCACGATGGGACTTCTAAATTCTTCAGATAAAGAAATCATCAAGAGGGCTCTTCCTAAGGCTTCAAACAAAATTATTGATGTGGCGGTGGCCAGGCTTTACATTGCATATCCCAACAAAAACGATTGGCAGTACACTGGGTTCTCAGGAGCACTTGCTCTAGTAGACGATCTCGTGGGAAACACATTTTTTTTAAAATTAGTTGATATCAGCGGCCATAGAGGAGTTATCTGGGACCAAGAATTGTACGTTAATTTCGAATACTATCAAGATCGTACTTTTTTTCACACATTTGAAATGGAAGAGTGCTTTGCAGGGCTTTTGTTTGTTGATATCAATGAGGCCTCGCACTTCCTAAAGAGAGTTCAAAAACGTGAGAGATACGCCAACAGGAAGACTTTGTTAAATAAAAACGCAATATCTTTAACCAAGAAAGTAAGAGAAGAAGAAAAGTCTCAGGTAGTACATGGTCCAAGAGGAGAGTCATTAATTGACAATCAAAGAAAAAGATATAACTATGAAAATGTGGACACAATTCCAACCACAAAGCATAAGGCTCCTCCTCCTCCTCCTCCTCCTCCTCCTCCTACAATCGAGACTCTTGATTCAGATGAAGCAAGCTCATTTTCCGATATTAACTCGACGACAGTATCTGCACCCACTACGCCCGCTCCAGTTCTTCCTCCTGCATCTCCTGAAGTAAAGAAAGAAGTAACACATCCCAAACATAGCTTACCACCTTTGCCAAACCAGTTTACACCATTACCGGATCCTCCACATCAAAATGATTCTTCACAAGATAGCGCTCCCTCACCATCTCAGAGTAATCCATTTCCATTTCCTATTCTTGAGTCTTCCCCAGTTCAATCTGTAACAAATCCATTTCCATTTCCGGTACCTCAACAGCAATTTAATCAAGGACAATCAATGACAATGACACAGCAGAACAGGCCTCTTCCCCAGTTACCTAATAGAAGTAATCGTCCCGTACCACCACCACCACCAATGCGTACTAATATAGGAGGTGCAAGTGCTCGCCCATCTCCACCTGCACCTCCACCAAGACGTGGACCAGCACCACCTCCCCCACCACATAGGCATGTAACTAGTAATACTTTGAATTCTGCCGGAGGGAACAATCTTCTTCCACAGGCTACTGGAAGAAGAGGACCGGCACCACCCCCACCCCCAAGAGCATCTCGCCCGACGCCAAACATGCCCGTTCAATATAATTCACAACAGTACAATAACACCAACCAGCCCTTTGGATATCAACAAGATACTCATATGTCATCTCAACCACCACCACCTCCTCCTCCTCCAATGACAACTTTCAATACTCAAACACCGCAAATTCCTGCAGCAAATGTATCATCTACAGTCCCCTTACCCCAAGTATCCCAGATGTCTACACAAAATGCAAATGCGCCAGTGGCACCACCACCTCCCCCAGCATTTTTGAGCCAAACACAGACATCTCAATCAGTTCCCCCAGCGCCTGTTCCGCCATCATTGCAATCGATCTCGAATGCTGCTCCTCCTCCTCCGCCAGCATTCCTTACTCAACGTCCGCAATCAACGGTTGCTCCTGTACCTCCTCCACCACCTCAAATGCCAGCTGCATCAATAACAGGAGGCGGTTCACTTACTGAAACTACCGGAGATGCCGGACGAGATGCATTACTAGCGTCAATTAGAGGCGCGGGTGGAATAGGCGCCTTAAAAAAGGTAGATAAATCTCAGCTAGATAAGCCATCAGTCTTACTGCAGGAGGCACGCGGAGAATCAGCTTCACCACCAGCAGCCGCAGCAGGTAATGGCGGAACTGTAGGCGGACCCCAAGCTTCTTTAGCTGATGCTTTAGCAGCAGCTTTGAACAAAAGAAAAAATAAAGTGGGAGCTGAAGACGACATGGACAATGGAGACGACTGGTAATGGAGACAAATAAGAGATGAAATTACTGTTATAGAATATATGTAATTTTATGTACTTAATTTAATGATCAAAGTAATTGCTCTTTTCAAGTTTACTTATTCTTATTAGAGGAGAATATAATCATAAACTCAAATCGGCCAACAATTGTAAGAATGCCTATCGCGGCTTCCTCGTAAGATTGGCAGGAGTAAAGCATAATCGGCCCTTTTCCTTCAATAGTAATAAGAAAAGCTGTAATCTGAAACGGAAGATATCTCTTAACTATAATATATTTTTGTTGAAGTACATATTTAGAACAATAAAAGTATAAGTAATATAATATATCTATTGAACGGATGGACCTGGGTTCATTCTTCTCTTACCGTTAATCAAGGTAACGTTAACGAATCTTCTGGTGTACAATAATCTCTTGTAAGCACGACCCTTTGGCTTCTTTGGCTTTTCAGTTTTTTCAACTTTTGGAGTTTGAGACTTAACCTTACCAGCACGAGCTAGAGAACCGTGAACTTTAGCCTGAGAAGAATTAGAAATAAAAATTTTAACTTTATGTTAGTAACAAGATGAATAAAAAATAAACTATTGTTCCTCCAGTTCAGACGCACATTTTTATAGGAAGATCTTATCTCCGGCTGTATGTAACCAGTATTAATGACATTTATTGCCCTTGAGGGAATTTGGCCTTTCCTTCCTTCTTATTTGCTAATCGCTTTGGTATAATCAAACACAATATCTTCATATTATCCAGTCATAAGTTACAAGCACTTGGATGGAGTGTCTATATCCTCGTAAAACCATCCTTTCCTATCAAATTTGGTTTGAACATAGTTCTTCATTTCTGATATTGTATAAGCAGGTAAATTCTCTGAAAAAGGCATCGAGCGGAGTACTATAACACAATATTAACGTACCATTTTGTATGATTTTTTTATCTAGTTTCTTGAGTGTGAAGCAATCATTATTTGAATCCATCCTTAATATTAAAGATTGGAATGTGATTACTTTTCCTAGAGCTGGACAAACCAGCTAGAGGAAAAATGCAGCGCATTGGGAATGACGCCTTTACCCGCACAAACGGCAGACGCAAAAAATATATATACCAAAAAGGAATGGGTCAATGATATGTACGGATGTGTAGTCTCTACATTCTTGAAAGAAATAAATCATAATGAAGGGCAGGTAACCCGGAAGACGGCATCAACTTTTCTGGCGTCTTCGTCCTACTTCAGCTGCAGCCACAATTTGGTCACGAGCTTACTATTTTAATTATGCTACTGCGCATAGCAAAAATTTAATGACTCTTTCCAAGCATCGCGAATTAATGACTACTTCTTTATATACATTTTGTATATATACGCGTTCATAATACACACAAAGAGGTTGAAGTACCCATAGACATTGCCTAATTGAATATCATACTGTCGAATTAGTTGATCAATTAGTCATTAACTACAAGAGATAAGAAATAATGTCTTTGGAAAGAGAGGAGCCACAGCATTTCGGAGCAGGGCCAGCTCAAATGCCCACAACAGTTTTGCAACAAGCAGCTAAGGATTTGATCAATTTCAATGACATAGGTTTGGGTATTGGTGAAATTTCTCACCGTTCAAAGGATGCCACCAAAGTGATTGAAGACTCTAAAAAGCACTTGATTGAATTGTTGGATATCCCTGACACTCACGAAGTGTTTTACTTGCAAGGTGGTGGTACTACTGGCTTTTCTTCTGTAGCTACGAATTTGGCGGCCGCTTATGTGGGCAAGCATGGAAAGATCGCACAGGCTGGTTACTTAGTTACCGGTAGTTGGTCTCAAAAGTCTTATGAAGAAGCGAAGAGATTGCATGTCCCAGCTGAAGTTATATTCAATGCTAAAGATTATAACAATGGCAAGTTTGGCACAATTCCAGATGAATCACTCTGGGAAGATAAAATCAAAGGCAAAAAATTTTCATATGTGTACCTATGTGAGAATGAAACTGTTCATGGTGTTGAATGGCCAAGTTTACCAAAATGCTTGGTAGAGGACCCAGACATTGAAATTGTTGCCGACTTATCCAGTGATATTTTGTCTCGTAAGATTGACGTTTCTCAATATGGTGTCATCATGGCAGGCGCCCAAAAAAACATTGGTTTAGCAGGCTTAACCCTATACATCATTAAGAAGTCTATTCTTAAGAATATTTCGGGCGCTTCTGATGAAACGTTACATGAATTGGGAGTACCAATCACACCCATTGCATTCGACTATCCAACAGTGGTGAAGAACAATTCTGCCTATAATACAATTCCGATTTTCACATTACATGTTATGGATCTTGTTTTCCAACATATTTTGAAGAAAGGCGGTGTTGAAGCACAACAAGCGGAAAATGAGGAAAAAGCAAAGATATTATATGAGGCGTTAGATTCAAATCCAGACTTTTATACTCTTCCAGTGGACCCAAAATGTAGATCGAAAATGAATGTTGTTTTCACTCTTAAGAAAGATGATCTTGATGACAAGTTTTTGAAAGAGGCAGCAGCTCGTAAACTAACGGGTTTAAAAGGACATCGTTCAGTTGGTGGATTCAGAGCCTCCATCTATAATGCACTTTCAGTACAAGCGGTACAAAACTTGGTAGATTTTATCAAGGAGTTTGCTGAAAAAAATGCTTAATCTCAAAAAAGAATATCTGTCATTGGTTTCCAAAGAACATCCTTTTTCAAGTTTTTACGTAAGTTTTAAATAAGCTATTTTACGAATGTGCAAAGAGTGCCTTTTTTGGGGTAAAGAAGCTAAATTATATCATGTGAGACATTCTAATTACAATACGATACCGTGGAAAAAAATTATGGTATCCTCGTACTCAAAGAAGTCTAGTTTTTTTAGCCCATTGAACAGCAAACAAAGTTCATTGTCAGTTCTGTCATCCAGCTCAAGATTGTAATATCGACAATTAACAACCGAGCGAGGAACAGGGCAAAAAGGTTTGAGGAGAGTTAATTAATTCCCTTTAATACATGTTTACTCTTTTTGGTCGCGCAGGTACAAACATAAAAAAAGAACTAAAACATAATTAGGAACACTTTCACTGTCTCATGTTTTTCTTTCTTGCATGGTTCAATCTTCTTGTATACTGTTATGTGGTACTTCGAAGTTGTTATAATTCTCGAGAGATGTGGTATGGTATTTATAGAAATACTCTTGAAAATTTTTGGACGCTAGAAAAATTTTGCGCGATGGAAAGGAAAGGAATTTTGAATAGTAAAAAGTAAGAAAAGAATAGGTGTACAGTAATAGCAAGTGCGATATAGGACATGAAGTTTATTGAATAGGTCGCACCATGCAATCCTGTGCTTTGTTAGTCTTTCTTTCAACCCGATAAAATAGAAATGTTAAGGCTGAACTTCATATATAAAAGGTTATATTAATCTGTACTTGGAAAGGCACTAATAACAATGAAATAAAGAAGTAATTTTTCAAAAGTTAGAATTCAAGAACTATTTATGAAAAAAAAAATCGAGAATACCCTAAAATTCAATGAAAAAAAAAAAGAATCGAATTTTCGTATGTAGTTTTCCACTTCTTTTTATAAATCAGCATCGTCTTCATCAGGCAAAGGCAAAGCAGTGGCTTGATCCATTTCTTGCTGGTACTGGTGCATCAATTGTTCGTCAACTTGAACTTCCGGTGGAGCCAATGCAGGAGAGGCAACAAACTCCAATTGTGGGTTACCGGCAAGCTTTCTCGCCAACCACAAGAATGGCTTTTCAAAGTTGTAGTTGGATTTGGCAGAGATATCGTAGTACTGTAAATTCTTCTTTCTATGGAAGGTGATTGTTTTGGCCTTAACTTTTCTCTCTTTGACGTCGACTTTATTACCACATAACACTATCGGGATATTTTCACACACACGGACCAAGTCTCTATGCCAATTAGGAACATTCTTGTAAGTGATTCTGGAAGTAACATCGAACATAATAATCGCACATTGAGCGTTAATATAATAACCATCTCTTAGCCCACCAAATTTTTCTTGCCCTGCGGTATCCCAGACATCGAACTTAATCTCACCAAAGTTGGTGTAAAAGGATAGAGGGTGGACTTCAACTCCGATGGTTGCAATGTACTTTTTTTCAAACTCACCAGTCAAATGTCTCTTCACAAAAGTAGTCTTACCGGTACCACCGTCACCAACTAGAACTAACTTGAAAGTGGGAACTTCAGCTTTGTTTTGAACAGGTGCAGACATTACAAATTTATATAAGTAGTTACAGCTTTATTTCTTACCGTACTTGGCCCAAATACTTTCCTTGTCCTTCCTAAGTAGATCAAGAACTAATAACTCATCCAGAAAAGATCAAATATCACTACGCTATTTTTTGTATTTTAGGGGGTGACAGAAATCAGGATGCCACATGCGGCTTTTAATGGTAGCTAGGATCCAATGGAAAATCCAGTCGGGTAATGGGTATGAGAGAGGTCCACTTAAAATAAATGTTAACGCCACGTAAGGCCTTCCTTACTCATCTCTATGAAAAGTTCAACTCGTTCAAAAACAAAATCGGGTGAAGGAAAAAGGAAGCTCATTTCAACCTCTCGTGTCCAAACGAAAGCTTTTCAACCCATGAATATGGAAACGTTGAACCCGTGTATTTTACTTTCGCGTATTTCACCTTCTTAGGGAAAGAACCTCCGTTAGATATGTATTTCTTGTTCGTGGCCCCTTGCTTTTCAATTTACAGGACAAATTATTCACTGTTATTTGAGTTAAGTGTCACTTTCATAGAGTAATCTCATCTACTCTAGGATTACACCTAACTGCCGGGAAATGGTCGGAAGCACGCAATGTTGCTTTAAGCTGTCACTACTTTACCGCCATGGCGATAGCGGAGCCGTGCGGAGTTGTCGTAAACGAAATCGCGGAGGCAATGTCAATAGCGTCTAGAATCGGGATGAGGTCTTCGCCAGTCAGGTGGGAATATTCATTCATGTAAATGGAACTCTTTTGTGCAGTAAAGGGTACCAGTGTCTAACACCGAGCATAATGAAATACATATCATCAGCAAATGAATTACTTATATAACATGACAGGTGCTTTTATAAAGGGCCGACAATTTTTACTTGCGATTTATCGTTTTCTTGTGAAATCCCTTCACCAAGCTAAGCAAATGTTTTTTTGTAATTAAGACCTCAACCCAAGGTTGCAATACCTCCACCCTTCTTTCAAATATTACGTAACAGATCTTATAGATGGTTTTGACTTTAAAGGTTTTCGATATTTCCAAGATAAACATTTCCTCCAAGGACGAAGGCGTCCGAGGTAAGATGCTGTGCGATGAGCATCTCCCTTTCGAGGAGGGTTACTTCAAGGCCACCATGCGAGCTTTTAGCAACAGCATTAAATTGGGGTTAGCTGGCAATCTAGGACCCAAATACACAGACATTGTATTCCAGAATAAAGATGCGCCCCCACGATCTCACAATAGAAGAACGTAAGTTGCAACCGGTCTTCATGGCCTTTTCCTGGTTCATATTAGGTCTCATTATTACTTGCTTACTGATTTGCATCATGCTTTTGCTAACTTCACGATTTTCTGACGAAAAGGATGATTATATTGCAGAAGCAGTGCCATCAAGAAGTATCAACGACGAGGAAAAGCAATTGCCAAGTAATACAAGAAAGGGAAGAATGTGACGTTTTTTATTCAAAAATATTTAATACATGTATATCGCCCTAGAGAGTCCATTCGATTCAATCAATCTATAGGTTTATTTTATACTGTCGTATTATTCTCTGACACTTATATCGGTCAATCATGGTTAATTATGCTTTATTCAAGATTACCCGCAATATGATTATCATACTTCTTCTTGATTGGTCAGATCCCCGCTAACCCGTGCCGGAGCTGATTTTTCGTATTTTTAAGGATTTTCTTTAGCACCTACCTGACTTTAATTAGCTATACATTTCGCCACCAGGTTTTCTTTCCCTTCAGCTATTAGCTCGTTACGGGGTTCCTATTTTTCTTCCTTTTTAGTCTTTGAAACTGATAAAATTGAAAAAATTAAGCTTCTATAGTGAGATTATTTTTGTGTTTTCTGTTGAATTTTAGCTCATCAAAGGAAATAGACAGGAATGTCAGCTATATTACCAAGATATCTTACAAGAACAGTTTTCAGGGCTCCTACCAACCTTCTGAGGCTCTCATCAGTAATTTCCAGGACCTTTTCTCAAAGTGCCACCGCCTCGGCAGCTGCTTTCGATCGTTCCAAACCGCATGTAAATATAGGTACGATCGGCCATGTTGACCATGGGAAGACAACGTTGACCGCAGCCATTACCAAGACTTTGGCCGCCAAAGGTGGTGCCAACTTTTTGGATTATGCTGCTATTGATAAGGCACCGGAAGAGAGGGCCCGTGGTATTACAATTTCGACAGCTCACGTGGAGTACGAAACCGATAAAAGACATTACTCTCATGTCGACTGTCCAGGTCACGCTGATTATATCAAGAATATGATTACGGGTGCCGCCCAAATGGATGGTGCCATCATTGTTGTGGCCGCTACAGATGGACAAATGCCTCAAACCAGAGAACATTTGCTACTGGCCAGACAGGTTGGTGTTCAACATATAGTCGTTTTTGTTAACAAGGTTGATACTATCGATGATCCTGAAATGTTAGAGTTGGTGGAAATGGAAATGAGAGAACTACTAAACGAATACGGTTTTGACGGCGATAATGCTCCAATTATCATGGGTTCTGCTCTTTGTGCTTTGGAAGGTCGTCAACCTGAAATTGGAGAGCAGGCTATCATGAAGCTTTTGGATGCGGTGGATGAGTATATCCCTACACCTGAAAGAGATTTGAACAAGCCATTCTTGATGCCCGTTGAAGATATCTTCTCCATCTCTGGTAGAGGTACCGTGGTCACGGGTCGTGTAGAAAGAGGTAACTTGAAGAAGGGTGAAGAACTGGAAATTGTTGGTCATAACACAACTCCATTGAAGACAATCGTTACTGGTATTGAAATGTTTAGAAAGGAATTGGACTCTGCCATGGCAGGTGATAACGCCGGTGTTCTACTAAGAGGTATCAGAAGAGATCAATTGAAGAGAGGTATGGTTCTGGCTAAACCAGGTACTGTCAAAGCTCATACAAAAATCCTTGCTTCTTTGTATATTTTGTCCAAGGAAGAAGGTGGTAGACATTCAGGATTTGGTGAAAACTACAGGCCACAAATGTTTATTAGAACTGCTGATGTTACAGTCGTGATGAGATTTCCTAAGGAAGTTGAGGATCATTCTATGCAAGTTATGCCAGGAGACAACGTTGAAATGGAGTGTGATTTGATTCATCCTACTCCATTAGAAGTTGGTCAACGTTTTAACATTAGAGAAGGTGGTAAAACTGTTGGTACCGGTCTGATCACACGTATCATTGAATGAACTTTTTGATATAACCCAAGTATATCTGTATATTCCGTTCTAACCACCTCTTATAGTATATATATTTGTTCAGTTAATATTTTTTACGTGTAAATAGAGAGTCATAATTCTTTCAGCTCCGCTTGTGTTACGTTATGCTAAAACTAGATTTTTCAATTTCATATGCACGCACTTTAGGTGTGTTCATATATTTGGAAGACATCAAGGCGTTTTTCGACGACATTTTTGTTGATTTGTTTACTTTCCGGCAGAGTCTGACGAAAAAAGCAAAGAAAAATACAAAAAAACAAAACATTCGCAAATCATGACAACTTGAAACCGCCAAAAGTCATCGCATAGAAATTTTGAAGCGAAAAGCTACCATTGTCGAGGTTCTTTTTACATGTCAAAAGCTTATCAGTATTAACACAATATTGATCATGAACGATATAGCAAAGCCTCTACCTACTCCACCGGCTGCTGAGGTCAGGAAAAGTCGATCAAATTCACCAAGAAAAACTCAAAGAATAAGCCCCAGTCCAAAAAAGAACCTCAATAGTGAAGAAAATATATCTGATTCAAAAGGAAGGAAAAAAAAAGAACAGGATAATACAGATGACGAAGAATTTGAATTCTTCCATCAATTTAGTCGGGAGAAAGTGAAGGGCGTCATACATGCTATCACCGCTGAACTTAAGGAAAAAGGTCCAGGTGTTGAATTCTTGATGATACCATTCAGGCCAGAACAAACGAACGACAAATTATTGACGTTGTTAAATCAACTATTCCCACTAGGCAATGGACAACCAGTTAACGAAAAAAAACAACTAAGAATTATCTCGAAAACCGATGTCTGGACTTTGTTTCAATGTTTGAAATATATTTGGTGTAGATTACCAAATTCTGAAATCATAGGTTGGAAATCATACATGGAGTTCAAGCTCAGAGAAAAAGATAAAGAATTTCCGCGAAAATCATTTTTGGAAATCATGCCTCAATGTCTGGCTTCTCCAAATCATGCATCGATTGTATACGATTTTTTTGATCTGATCATTTCAATTTCATCGAATTCAAGAATCAACAAAATGAGCGCTAGAAAAATATCGAAAATGTGCGCAATTTGGGCATTTAGTGAGCAGAGACCAAATTCAGGTGTTCAGGATTATGATTTTGAATCAGGTGCCATAAAATCAACTGCTCCCAACAATTCTATACAAGATGGGCTAGATCAATGGATTCCTGGATCGGATGCCATGTTTCATCTGCTCTTAGCATTTTTAAGGAGTTTTGTCCCTCAAGATCTTGAGTCGGCCAAACTGCCGCGCACACTCAAGAGTTTATTGTTTAATAATCAATATCCTCCAAGGAAGTCAACAGCGTACGCATCAGAGACGATCTTAACCATCCCCCTGGTAACCTTAAAAACAGATACGTTTTCAAGAAAACCTTGGCAATTACTGGAACGTTGCAGTGACCTTCTAGACTTCAACGATCATGATGCCTTTGAAGCGAGAGAAGATTATGCTTTATTAAAGTCTTTATTCAGGAAGAAAAACACAGTAGAAGCTATTAGCAGGAAAATGTCCCAAGAGTCAAGAAGATTGATGAAGGCGATGTCTACCAAACATTCAACTTTTCAAGCAGGATGGGCTCCCAGAAAGTGTATCGAAAACATATCTCATTTACAAGAGTTTATTGAGGTTAAGAGACTAGATATTGACGATTATTTTATTTGGACTTGGCTGTCATCCCTTTCTTTTGAACAAACATCCGAAAAGAAGAAAATTTTTGGAAGATCTATTATATTAGAATTCGAATTTGATGGATTTAAAAAGTGGGTTGTTTTCCAAGAATGTGATATAACACTAGAATACAATAAGAAGGATCAATTCAAGAAACGGGCTTCTGTGCAATTACCATCTGCAGGAAAGGAGCAACCTCCAGAAGATTCTGAAATGGAGAACCAATCTGTCTCCAAATCACCTATCGTATCTCAAACTTATAAGAAATTTCAGGCCGAGGTACCTCAACAAAGTGTTTCCCAAAAGGACACCACTCTCAATAACCAGGCCTATCACACAGTCATTAGTAAGGACGCGTTGGCTAAAAACAAGCATAATGTAAACTTGCATTCGATTGAACATAAAATCTCGAAGTGGAACCCTTTAAACAACCTGAGAAAAAAAGGCGGTAGTAATTGTAGCAGTTCATCTTCATTTGAAAGCAAGAGTAAGGAAATCCCCGTAAATGAAGAAAATCATACAGGCAGAAATAATAAATCAAAGAAAGCGGAGCGAGTTTTGTCAGATTTTAGCACACTAAATCCAGCCGAATATCAATTACCAGTTATTGAAACCGATGCATCAGATTATAAGATTGACATACCAGAATTAATGAATGAACGCGACAATGATGAGGATGAAAAGGCTCCTGCCGTTCTAACAAGTAACAAACTTTCAAATTCACCTAAAAATATTACTGACTCAACTATGGATGAATTGAACGGCATGGTAGAAAAAATGATCATAAATGAACCAGAAGGTATCAAGATTTCAATAACCGAGGCAGAAACCTTCGAATCGTTAACAAAATTTGATCAATACAAGCCAACCAATATAACTGACGATGACTTACAAAGTACCCACTCAAGTGCCATTCATTCTTTGAAATTAAGTACGAATACAAACGACTCTTGTGCTGATAGTTCCAAATTCATCGCTGATAGGAAATTAGTGGAACCTTTAAAGATTTCACAGGAATCCCATATCAATGACGATTCATCTTCATACTATTCTCCGAATATCAATAATGTCCCAGCATCAAGAATGCCCAGTCAACCCGTTTATCCTAACTTTGATTCGAAAAAAACATTGACGAATGAGTCTCGCCTGAACGAGTTACAAGGTGCGGTTCGTCCGTCTAAACAGCCAAATTCAAATTCATTAGAAAGAGAAACTAAGAACATCGTGTCTCCTGTTCATCAAAAATACTATCAAAACGGCCGTACAGATGGAATGTCTCCTGTAAGTGCGCCAATTCCATCTTCTTCCTATTCTCCAGTAAAGTCTCCACAATATTCCACAAATTCGGCAGGCTTTAAGCAAAATACGCTGAATGTGCCAGTCGGAAGTAAAGAGCCTACTCATCTTTCAATAAATCAAACATCTATGGAATATCAGGACCAGCATAATTATCTTCCTCGACTACAAAAACAACGCCCTTTCCAAAACAACGCTATGCCACAAGAGTTAAAATCCAGAAATCCACAAACAGGACCTTTACCTCTTCCACAAAATATGCTGCCAGCGAAACAAGGGATAATGAATACTCCACCCAGCGGTCCATCATATCACCAAATGGAGCGGATGAACTTGAACTCCCAATATCCTGCAACTAATCATAAGTTAAAGCAGTCACCACATCACATGAATGTGGTTAATGCATACGGAGGCCGTGCAGGCAATGCCATGGTATTAGATGGCAAGTGGGGTAGCCATTCACCGCAGATGCTATCCAACGGTGGTAAGCCCAATCATTATCAACAACAACATGTCGACAAGTATATAGCACAAGCTCAACCTGCTATACCTGCAGAATACTACAATGGACCCCCACCTGTACGAGCACACCAAATGGTATCCCATATGATGCCATCTCAAGAGCCAATACATTACACAGCTAGAGCTAACAGACGTAGCTTTCCGCAAGGCATGCAACAAAATTCTTATGCTGTACCTGTTCAGCCTATGAGGGCTCCAAATAATGAATTTTACGTCCCGCAAGCTCCCCAGGGAAACAAATTGCATGGAAATATCAATAAGAGACAGGAGAGAAGGAAGCTATATGACAACATTAGGAGCGGAAATTTCGGCATATAGAAATACTTCATAACTGAAAGGACCATCTTAATGAACTCAGCAACTATAGATTCTTCAAAATCCGTGTATATATATATATATATATATGTGTGTGTGTATTCATTGCAAGCATGTTGGACATTAATGAAAAATTAACTCTAAAAGCTGATTCTTAGACACCCCCAACTGATAACTCATTATTAATAAACATGAGTTAGAGTATTCAAGTTATAGTACTCAAGATTGTATATATACCACTCAGTTTGTACGCTAGTTGGTTTTTCAACTATCAGTGCACCAACAGGGGCCTTTTATGCACGCTAAAAAAAGTAAAGCGAATAGCTGACGGGTAAGCATTCACATGATCGCAATGATTTTGAAGGTATCAATCAACAAAATGCAGTATAAAGTCATCACAATTCTTATTAGATTAGTTGGAAGGCAAATAAAAGCTCACAAATAATTGAGCTATGTCTCAAGAAAGTAGTGTTTTATCCGAATCACAGGAACAACTTGGTAATGACCCTAAAATAGAGGACGCAGACACCGCCTCTGTCAATCCCAGAGATGATAGCAAACCTGTACTTCCGTGGGATTACGAAGACAAGGTGATAGAGATCAAGAGCTTCAGTGGCTATAAGGTCAATTTTACTGGCTGGATAAGGAGAGATGTAAGACAAGAACGTCAAAAGCAAGTTGAAGTTACAGAATCCAACATGAAAGAATCAGATAGCAAAGCCACGGGGAAAAAAGAACCAGGAGATGAGGATACCGAAGCCAAAGATTTTGAAGAGGAGAAGGGAGATGGATCAGAAACATGAGATAATTTAAACTGTTTCAATTAGTACTCATGGGCTCACAATTATAGTCGGTACATTATATAAAGCTTACCAACTAGTCACATGGACTAAACTCAATCTGTTAATGCAGCAAAAGAGAATAACATGCACAAATTTATAAGTAAATACACATATGAATTAAGAAAATTCACATACAAAATAGTCAGGAGTGTTCTAGATGATCATAATAGAGAAGTGACGTCAGAACCGTTTTTAAAAAAAGAGGCCTCAAGAGAAACAACAAAAATTAGGGGAATAATGCATTAAAACCGACAGAGTTTCCACAATACGAACGTATCACCCCATAATTGTATAACCATTGGAAGGCTAATTCAACTACTTATTGGGATGATATGTCTTTCCCAATTTATAAAAAATGGTACTAGTATTGACTCTTCTCTGACATAAAGCACAAGTTTTTACCAAATGCTAGCACACTTAGTTTGGTTAGCTTGTTATACTACAACACTAGTTCTATTTTTACATTTAACATAATATTACTAATTTCAAGAAGTTTCTGCTCGTTATTTTCACCGCTGCAAATCTGTGTCTTCTTTCTTGTGGTGTCGTTGTTAGCTCTGAAAAAATCACCAAACGACACTAAAACGGCCGCGCGTCTGACAACATAAGAATATTTCCAATTATGTTTTCTGTCTTTGTGCAAGAATTCCTTGCGTCACTATACATTCTATTTGTTGCAATAAATATGTTGCGTGTGGTTGTTAAAGTTCAATTTTTAGTCGTTATGTTAGGAGCAAATTCTCCTAAAGCTTAAAGAAAGAGTTAATCAAACAGAAAATACTTCATATAAAAGCCATTTAACCCTCAAAAAAAAAAAATGGTTTCATTAAGAGGGCTAGCCGCATTAACACTAATTTTTACCAAATTGGTAAACAGTAATCCTGTTGCCACCAAGAATAGAGATTCTATACAGTTTTTTTACAAGGACAAAGATAATACTCACCATGCTATCAATAGTCAAACTATTAGCGAAAAAATTCACGGGGTCAATATAGGTGGATGGTTAGTACTGGAGCCATATATCACACCATCCTTATTTGAAGCTTTTCGCACAAGTCCACACAATGATGACGGTATTCCTGTTGATGAATACCATTTTTGCCAAAAATTAGGTTACGAAAGAGCTAAGGAGCGCCTTTACAACCACTGGTCGACATTTTACAAGGAGGAAGACTTTGCAAAAATCGCTTCCCAAGGCTTCAATTTGGTTAGAATTCCTATTGGATATTGGGCTTTCACAACCTTGAGCCATGATCCCTATGTTACCGCTGAGCAAGAATACTTTCTGGACCGAGCTGTCGATTGGGCTAGAAAATATGGCTTGAAAGTATGGATCGATCTTCATGGAGCAGCCGGTTCACAAAACGGATTTGATAATTCAGGATTGAGAGATTCATATAAATTTCTGGAGGATGATAATTTGAGCTCCACCATGAAAGCTTTGACGTATATTTTAAGAAAATACTCAACTGATGCATACCTGGACACTGTTGTTGGAATTGAACTACTCAATGAACCATTAGGTCCAGTCATCGATATGGAAAGGTTGAAAGAATATCTGTTGAAGCCTGCATATGACTACTTAAGAAATAAAATCAATAGTAATCAAATTATTGTCATTCATGACGCTTTCCAACCTTACCACTACTGGGATGACTTCTTGAATGATAAGGAGGGGGCGCATGGCATCATTATTGACCATCATCATTATCAAGTGTTCTCACCTGTGGAATTAACAAGGAAAATTGACGAACGTATAAAAATTGCCTGTCAATGGGGAAATGATGCTATAAGCGAGAAACATTCGTCTGTGGCAGGCGAATTCTCGGCGGCATTAACAGATTGCACAAAATGGTTGAATGGGGTTGGTATTGGTGCTAGATATGATGGAAGTTGGGTCAAAGGCAACGATAAATCATATCACATTGGTTCATGTTCAAATAATGAGAATGTTGCCTTGTGGTCCGAAGAAAGAAAACAAAACACTAGAAAGTTCATTGAGGCCCAATTAGATGCTTTTGAAAAGACTGGCGGATGGATAATGTGGTGTTACAAGACAGAGGACAGTATTGAATGGGATGTTGAAAAATTGGTTCAGTTTAACCTTTTTCCGCAACCTATTAGTGATAGAAAATATCCAAATCAATGTCGTTGAAATATCGTGCTATTCACTTAACGTCTTCGGAAAGTGACGATCACTCTTAAGGGAAAAGTATGCGAACCGATTTATCTCTATATAAAATATTAAGCCATATAAATGATTTCTAGTTTACACTCTATAGTCATGCGAATATAGATGCTCCATCAACAGCCAAATTTCGTCTCATAAAATACTAATGTAGGTGTCCCATTATCGTATGCTAACTATATTATGCGGGATGCGAAAGAAATACGGGACACGCGTCACTCTCGATATTATCGGGCAGCCATCTTAGCTCATGTAGTGTATATGGGTGGAAGAAAAACAATACAGATTTAACAATTTTAAGCAAGTACCATGGAAAAACAGGTAAGGACATCTTCACGCACATAAAATCGTTTTCACCGACATTTGCTTTTATCTGCTACGTGACTTTAAAGAAGGCGTTGGGTTACAACCTTTTAGGCTATACGACTGATAATGGTAGCGGTACCCACCATCGACCTTACACTAGCCGACTCAGACAATGAAGACATATTCCATTCCTTTTCATCTTCAACGAGTACGGATAATGCAGAAACTAAAAAAGAAAATATTAAAGCGGGAGAGATAGCTGTAAGGTTCGCTCGGTGTGGGGATAGTGCGAAGCAACCACTTTCCCATACTTACAAGACGAACCCATCAAGAAATGAGAGCTTTGATAACCCATCAACAAGTGAGGCTAGCACGAAACAGATTATTGATAAAGAAAAAAATGTGGAATGCTCCAAGGAAATAAACCGGCTGCGCGATTTGGAGGAAGAAATGATAAAACCCTTCAATGATTATAGAAGAGAACAAGAGAGTAATTCAAGCGTGGAGATGATAAAGTCTTCCCATGAAGATAGTCACGTATGCGTGTCAAATAAACATGAAGAAAATGGTGGGAGTAAAGAAATGGAACAGGAGGTGTTAAGAGAAAACAGGCATAGCGACGTTTTTTCTTCATGCTTTTCCCAAAGCTACGGTGGCAGCGAAGATAATTTCGAACCAAATATCGATCAAGATGGTAATGTTAGTTTTAAAAAAGCGAAGTTAGACCTCAATGATAAATCTTTGGAAAAGCAATTTTGTAATGTTGAAACAGGGGAGAATTGTTTGGAAAACGGAGACAAGGATCAAATAAAAGGAGATGTAGCCATGATTCACAACTGTTTATATACTAAATCACCTGCTAATCAGAAATATATGGCAGAAAGTGATTGCAGAGAAAGCACACCTATTATTCTCGATGGGCGAAAAACGGCAGCAACGTTAGCATCTAAGCAAGAACCCGCTGTAAATGTCCTTGAAAACGAGACGGATAATGGAAGGCAAGGGATGACCATTCGACTTCCAGGGCTCCAAAGTAGTGTTCCTTTACTCGAACAAGATCAAAGTGAACTATTCAAACACCTCAGTGAGCAGCCTATCGATATTGACCAAATTGATAGTAAAACTAAAAGAAAGCACAGTGATAGTTTGGAAGATGATAGGATACTTAAGAGACCAATACTACCCTTGAAACACTTGGACGATAAGATGCATGATCTATGTGTTACTGTACAGAAAAATGGTTCAATTATCATTCTTTCAGATGAGGAGGAATCGGATGTTAGTATGCATGATTTAAAAAATAGCCAGAAAGCTCTTAAACTAAATACTGTTGATGAGCTAAATAATAATATTCCAGAAGTGATATCTTTACTTGATCTTCCCAATATTGACTTGGCCAGTCCGGTAATAAAGAAGATTAATAATAATCATACAACGGTACTACCAGAAACAGGTACAGAGACTTCAAAGTCACCAACTGTTAAAAAAGCTACCATTACGGAGAATAGTGCCCAATCTTCAAACCAAGAGGAGCTTTCACTAGACACTTTAAAAAAAAATCATCAGAAACTACTTATGGAACTAAATTCTAAAGAAACAGAGCTACGTAATGCTCTTAATTCCTCCAAGACAAACTCAGAAATTTTAAGGAAAAAACTGATTATGAGAGAAAAAAGTGTTTCTGAAGCTGAAAAACATTGGCAATTATTGTCAACATCGATGACCAGAAGTGGAAGAACCATCAGCTCAACTCAGCAGATTTTAGTCAATGAAGCTCAAAACCAATTGAACAGACTGAAGGAGAAAAGGCAGTTGACAAAGGCAAAACTAGATTCAATCAATATGAGGATGTACAACTATAACGAACAGTGGAAGTCCTTTGTCCATTCAAGAAACATAAAGCTACATAAATCTCTCACCACCCTTGAGCGATCGATTAGAGACAGCCAAGCTTCTACGACTGTAAATCAAAGGAACGAATGTCTGGCTGAAAAAGTAAAACTAGACCAGATGCTAAAAGAAGGGACGCTAAGTTTTAGTACCTACAAGCGATTAACAGGTGAGATCCAACAGAAGTTGAATGATTTGAAATTAGAAAATCAAAGTAAAAAGAATACTAACCATATTGTGCCTTTGGTACAGCAACCTTTGGCAGCGAGAGACTTATTTGTAAAATCTATCGATACTGCGAAAAATCTTCTCTCTAAAAACACATCCAGAACAGAAATGACAAAAAATATTCTTTACAAACACTTGGACAATTTGATCTCGTATAAGAACTTCTTCGAAGGTGGTAAGTCCCTAGTAGATGTAAACAGAAGAAACAATGCACATGAATCGGCTCATATATTATTCACCAATGGTGTAAAAATGCCCATCGTTTTCGAAACATTGCAAGATTATGGCATCAAGTTTTCTAATCCGGCGATCGTCAATCCTGACAGAAGAGCTCAATATTTCAAAAGCATTGAAGTTGCTCGAGATCTTATTTCGAACTCCAATAGATCGGAAGATACTAAACGAAAAATTACTCGGTTTCTAAATATTCTGGAGGAATTTCGAAAGGATATTGACACTGGATTCCCGCCAACTCCCTTAAAGAGAGAGGGTGTTGGAAAAGCTGTCGTCGCGTTGAGAGAACAAGGACTCAAGATGGAAAGATTGTATGAAAATTTGAGAAGATATAAAATTCCTTTAACAAATGAAGAGCTACTGCAACAGAGCTATTTATTTCCAGCAAACATGGATCAACCACTTCCTTCAAACTGGAACAGTTTGGAAAATACAGAAAATTCTGGTCTCACTAGTAATAATATGTCGATGCAAGATGAGTTTCACATTTCGAATATGCATGCGGCCGAAGATCAAGAACAGATAAGAGCTCTCTTAGAGAACGTCAAACAATCAGAATCAATTATAGATGGTGAAGCACTGACTCCAGAGGACATGACCGTAAACTTGCTGAAACATCAGAGACTAGGGCTACACTGGTTGTTACAAGTCGAAAACTCTGCAAAAAAAGGTGGTCTACTTGCTGACGATATGGGTCTAGGAAAAACTATTCAGGCCATTGCATTAATGTTGGCTAATCGTTCAGAGAATCATAAATGTCAAACTAACCTGATTGTCGCACCGGTTTCTGTTTTAAGAGTTTGGAAGGGTGAACTAGAGACGAAAGTAAAGAAGCACGCGAAATTCAGTACGTTCATTTTTGGTGGATCCGGTAACGGGAAAGTAAAATATTGGAAGGATTTGTCCAGATATGATGCTGTCCTGGTATCTTATCAAACTTTAGCAAACGAATTTAAAAAACATTGGCCAAATAAACTGGATGGTGAACAAAAACAACTACCTGCCGTCCCTCATATTCAAGCGTTAAATAGATTGAAAACTCCCAATGAGTATTACTCTCCATTTTATTGTAATGAGTCGATTTTCTACAGGATTTTATTAGATGAAGGTCAAAATATAAAGAACAAAAATACAAGGGCCTCTAAGGCGTGTTGTACAATAAATGGCATGTATAGATGGATTCTATCTGGTACACCAATTCAAAATAATATGGATGAGCTTTACTCCTTACTAAGATTTTTAAGGATCCCACCTTACCACAAGGAGCAACGGTTTAAATTAGATATTGGAAGATTTTTTCAAAAGAACAAACAATACGAGTATGACAATGAGGATAGAAAAAATGCATTAAAAAAGGTTAGAGTTCTGTTAAACGCAATTATGCTTCGTCGGTCTAAGGCTGATAAAATTGATGGGAAACCTTTATTGGAACTTCCACCCAAAATTGTGGAGGTAGATGAGTCACGTCTGAAGGGAAAGGAGTTAGAATTTTACACAGCTTTAGAATCAAAAAATCAAGCCCTGGCCAAAAAACTACTGAACAATTCTACAAGAGGTAGTAATTCTAGCATTCTGACGTTGCTACTTCGTTTAAGGCAAGCTTGTTGTCATTCAGAATTGGTCGTGATGGGTGAGAAAAAAGCAGAAGGTACAAAGGTAGCGAACGGGAAAAGCTTTGAAAATGACTGGCTCAGGCTTTATTTCAGAATCACACATATGGATGAGGAAACGCGGGCTCAAGTAATTACTTCAATGGATTCCATGACTTGTATCTGGTGCATGGGGCAATTAGAACCAGAAGCAATGTCAGTTTTGACAGGATGTGGTCATTTAATTTGCGACACCTGTATTGAGCCTTTTATCGAAGACTCTTCCTTGCTACCTCAAGCAAAAAGAACAAAAACTGGGACATTGGCGCTTCCGTGCAAAGATTGCCAGGGCTTAACGGACGAGAAAGAAATTGTTTCGCACAAATTGTATGATCAGGTAATAAACCAGGAGTTCACTACGGAAGACTTACACGCTGAATATTTAAGTGAAATGGAGAAGCAAAAATTGCAGCAAAAGAACGTTTATGTGCCCAATTTTGAGACTTTAGAGCCGTCTTCGAAAATAGATCAATGCATGGAAGTTATACAAAGGGTTTTTGATGAATCACCAACTGAGAAGATCATTATTTTCTCTCAGTTCACTACATTCTTTGAGATTCTTGAACATTTCCTGAGAAGTAGACTGAAAATTCCCTATCTCAAATATATCGGATCTATGAATGCCCAGAGAAGATCTGACGTTATCAATGAGTTTTATCGTGATCCTGAAAAGAGGGTACTTTTAATATCTATGAAAGCAGGTAATTCAGGGCTAACATTGACATGCGCGAACCATGTAGTTATTGTTGATCCATTTTGGAACCCATATGTCGAAGAGCAAGCTCAGGATCGTTGTTATAGAATAAGTCAGACAAAAAAAGTCAAAGTGCATAAACTATTTATCAAAAATTCGGTTGAAGATCGTATTTCTGAATTACAGAAAAGGAAGAAGGAGATGGTCGATTCTGCCATGGATCCAGGCAAAATTAAAGAAGTTAACAGTCTAGGGCGTCGAGAATTGGGGTTTTTATTTGGCTTAAACGCTCTTTAAAGAATCCAGTGAATTTGAGTCAATATTGCAAGTATAGAAATTTAATAAGGTAGAAAATTAATAAACGTTTCGTTATGAAGCATCCTTACTTTTTCACATTTACAAGCTTGACACTAGCGATAAAGGGAACAGAAAATAGGGCCTATATTCGAAAACATTTAGAGCAAGTAATTTGCATTGTGAAGTATTGTGCTTGAAAATATGCTTACCTAAATGTGTTTGAGTAACACATTCACGATCTTATATACGTCACCATATGAAATTTGTTGCGTATTTTCTGAGAGACACTGGGAATACTGTGGTCTTACGATGAAATTGTGCTTCTATAAGGCATTGATTAAACTCAAAAGGTGAATTTATACGAATATTGGAATAGCCCTTTGAATTAGTTTCAATAAAAGCAAAATAATGAGGTGTACACAACGCACTATAAGTCTCCCTCGGGATTTTAGTTACCTCATAACGGATCATCATTTTTACATTATCTTATACTTATTTTTTCTTTGGTTTTATACAATATTCAATTACATTGTCAACTTTTGCGTTTCGATTTTGCTATCCCCGATGGCTGCTTCTGATTTTTATTCTATCTTATGACACCGTATGTGATAATATGCTAGTAACAGCAATACTAATCAATGGAAGAAAGTTCGTATGTATTCACATAAGAATAATCTCTCTTCATACTCAAGACGCAGTAGATATTATTCGGAAATAACTCCTAGAAATGCACTTGAAATAGTCATTTAAAAGTTTATCTTCTTGTGTCACATCTCAAAGTGAGATACGTCAGCATGATTAAACACATAATTTGAAAAGTTCATTCGAGGCTTTTATAGAACTCGTTCGAAACAATCTCACTACCAAACACCCAAATTCGAATGCAGTGGATCAGTTCCAGCCTTCGTTAGTGAAATTATCAACATATATACATACCTGAACACTTAGTTTAGATCCGAGATTCCACACTTTCATTAATTAGCATCATAATCTAAGAATCGGATTGATAAATAGACCTGACAACGTATTTCTCTCCTAACAAAAATAGGGTTATCAAGACACTGCTGTACTATTAGAGCCTGGAAAATAAGAGAGAATTTTAGACTGGAATCATAGTAGAATTTGCATGCAACCTTGGACCAATAACTTTATGGACTTATCCATTTTAATGATAATTTGTTGTTATGTTGTTGATTAATTGAGAACAAAGCAGTTTTTCTTGTACTATATAAGAGAAGTATATGAAATACTGGATCATTGGATCTACCGAATATGTTTAATAAAATAGTAAAAATCCGGTAGTATAGTACAGTTACTCATGTTAACAATGATAAACCATTTTGTTCCAGCACTTTTTGAGATTCGGGAGATAATAGAATCCAGAAGGCATTCAAGTATTACCTAATCTAGATATTGATAGGAAATTAGCCCTTTCACCAACTTCTTCTTTGATAAATGTTGATTGGAACATTACCACTGCCATTCTCTCTAATCTTAAATGAAAAATAATAAAGTAAAATTAATATGTAGATCTATATATCATTGAATATGGTTTGCTAAGTATCTGACACAAATAAGCGACAAGCAAGTTGGTTGTGTTACAAAATTATGATATTCGTGCCAAGATAATAAAATGAAAGGGAAAAGTTTTTTCTTTGTATGCTAAGAATGTTCATTCTGTTAAGTTTTTTGTCCATTAGGCAATTTTTTCACTGGAAGTAGAGGATTCCTTTTCATTATCTTTTTGATGAACGACTTCAAATACTTTAGTGCTTTCTGAGCTAGTTTTGGCCAACTCAGGTAGATCATCGTCGGAGCTCTCAGGCTTGTATTCTTGTCCAGTGGTGTAACATCCACCCAACGTGTAAGCACGGATTTCTTCTTCAGAAACTTCGCTGTATGGAACCATGCCCTTCTTTCTTGCTTCTTCGTCGGTAAATGCACCATAGTAATCTTTGTCATCATGTTTAACAGTGATTTTGAATGGGAAGAGGATACATAGTCCCCAGTAGACGAAAAAAGAAATCAAAAAGGAAAAAAAAGAGTCACCATAGAAAAAATTTATAATACCAGTATTGTGGAAATAGTCGTTATTGACTTCCCACGCAATGCCGGGAAGACCGGGTGCCATACCACAAACCCAGGCAACAATAGCTCTCCAGTTTACACCTTTAGTGTAATAGTATTCACCATTTAGAACAAAGGCATTGGTAACAGAGTATTGTCTCTTCCTAATCAGGAAGTTATCACAGATCATGACGGTGATAATAGGTGTCATAACGACACCGAAAGAGCTCATGACAGTTAAGAAAGTAGAAGAGGAGTTGTAGAAGTTCCATGGTAAACATGCCCAGGAGACGCATGCGGCAAAAATAGCACCTCTCTTGATATCAACGTACTTAGGTAGTAAACCAGCCAAATCCATACCACTGGCAAATCCACAGTTGGAAATTGTATAAGATATCTGAGACATGACAAAGCAAAGCCCACAAAAAAATGTAGCTGCACGGGCACCTGCAGAATAGTTAGTTGTCAACCAGTGATTAAAGATGTCCATAGGCATCCAATATAGTTGGCCGTATAATTTATCACAAGTGGAAGCGCCAATGATACCGAAAATTGGGATCAAAGTTGCTGGTATTAATAAAGCAACTATAGTACCGGTCCAGATAGCGCAATTAGAGGAGCCAAATCTTGAGAAATCACTTTGATTGGTGCAACCTGGAGAAACGGAACCATACCAGTACGAGATCGTATAAACCCAAGCCCAAGCCTTTTTAGAACCAGTGACTGTGGATTGAGTGGAGGTGAACAATTCACCAACTCCGTGAGCGTTCTTGGTCAAGTAAATCACCATCCCCAGCATGGAGAAGAAAGTGCCAACACACGACCAAATTAAAATGTAGTTCATATGGTATGGTTTCATAAAATAACAGAACGCGGTGATAACATGGAAGATAATGAAGCCGATCAATTCCTTGGTGGTCATGGCAACTTTCGAGGACAAAGTATTGGGTAGATGCAAGTAGTGGTGAGACCAAGAATCTAATATCATGTTTACACAAAGACCACCCAACCAAGCATTGGAACCGTAATAGACAATACTCATCAAAATTCTGATGATAATACCAAAGGCTGAACCGTAAATCCCAAAAACAAATCTTTGAGCTAGAGTGAAACCGACCTTCCAGTCGTAACCGGGACAAGAGTTCGCCAAGGCAAACAGAATGGTCAAGATGTCAGCAATAATAAACGCACCGATGGTCTCTGAGTAACTCAACCCAACCGTTAGTGCAGATGAGCCACCTACCCACATACCGACGTTGAATGACAGAACACCCCAATACGCAAAATTAGACCAGAACCCCCACGTTTGATTTGCAGATTTGATAGGTTGCAAATCAGGGTTCCTCAGAAAATTCACACAGGCCCTATCTTTAACAGGAATTTCTAAAAATCTCAAAAACTTGGAGACTTTAGTACCGAAGCTCATGATGGTGTAATGCTAAAATTCTTTGCTTGATAGTATAACAGATATGAGAGCAATAGCGAATGATGTGAGTTCTACAGTAGAGAATAGCATAGTAATTGTTCTCGATGACATCAAAAATTACAGCTTCCATATATACTAAATAGAAGGGACAAAAAAATGAATCATACTAAGATAGTGAGTGCAAAATTTTTTACCTATAATTTTCCTTATCATCTACCTTCTACCTGCATTCTGTTAAACTACCCAAAATAGCTATATTGTCTGATTTAGTTGCTCGATGGGTGAATTCTTTCCTATCCCATATAGATTAATAAGGCAACCTGCAGGAAACGTCTATTGTCAAGCGTCTTGCTACACCGATGGGTCGCCGCGCGTGATTATGTTCTTAGGCGCGGTTATCATCATGCGTTCATGTTGTGCACGCGCGTTTCTGTGGCGACGACTACTGCAAGATATAGTACATTGGCGGCTGGCACTCATAATGCGCATACGCAGAGCGCCAGTCCATGCAATTAAGCATGTGAGGTCTTTTTTATGTCGATGGTAGCAAAACATGGTTAGATGGATGCCTTGGCATGGTAATAGATGTACGATAGGATTTTCTTCATCCATCCGTCTTGTGCCAATATTTTCTGTACTTTTTCATAATGCCTTCACAACATCAGTCTTAGAGGAAAGGCCTTCGTAAAAATCAAATATCTTATTCCATCTCTCTGCGCTGGAACGGCTTCGCGAAGTAGTCTTTGAGTTCAATGGCGTCGAAGCTGCACACTAGTGAGATACCTAGAGTCGTTGGTTGTAAGCAAGTATCCTTACCTAGCTTCTCACTCTTGACGTATTTACGCACCTGCACCAGATGCATGTGCTCTGCAAGATTGACATGAGTGACAGTGCCATTCGGATTCATGAAAAGGTAGGCTTTGCTTTCAATCATCGGTTTGGAGATGCCGTGTTACCCTCTTCACTTCCGCCTTCGAGATGATTACGAGAGTATTCATTTCAAGTCGTTCCACCTGCTTGATGGCTTTCCACCAGGGTGAAGGGTGACCATCGAGGAAGTTCCTCTTTAAGATCATCGGCGGTGAGGTGGTAAAACGTTCAACGGCCCAACCCAACACTAGTGTTATGGATTGGCCCCTGAAGCCCTCTGAGCGAAATGCTAGAAACGTCTGTTAACGTATTAATAATCTGTTTTATGCAGAGGTGACACATTTTCTTCAGATGTTAAGTCTACAATAAGATAGATTGGTACCTTGACGTTATGGGCCCCTTTTTGGTGGGAGCTTGTATTTGTTGTTGCTTATGTTTTCAGGCAGGACCATTGATGCCTTGTAAAATGCTCATGACGTTTCGACGCTGTCTGCGGAAGATTTATCAGATTAGGTTTGTTTTTTTCACTAAGGTTCCAAGCACATTGCGTATGGGAAAGACCAGTCTCTGTTTTGGAATGTGATATGAACTTCTTAACATGAAACATCTTTGATGCGTCCAGTGATTATTTGGTCTTGGCCTGCAAATGTTGAGTGCAGTTTTTCTTTGGAGCTCCATTGTCGTTGAAGACAAAGGTCTGTGCTTTGATGTTTACATTGATTTCAAATTCATGACTTGGGCGACATTGTCCGCGGCTCCAATGCATGTTCCATAAAACGTTAGCACGTTAGTCGGTCAGATAGGTGGCTTCTCCTCCCACTGGAACGTTGTCGTTCTGCTATTATCCATAGTACCCATTACTGATTACATCTACTAGAATTCCTCAGGAGCAAATCTTTGTATCCTTTCAAAACCTGTCTACTACGAAGCTATGTGTCAGGAATTGGTACACAACACACAAAACAACTGGATAACTGTTTTTGCCACCGTTGTAGTCCCTCCCTTTATTCATGTGCCGCGTCCTAGTGAATTGTGTAGCGCTTCTGTTCAGACTCTGGTAAATGTAGCGGCTGCCCGAAGATCTATATGGCTAGATTGTTTAAAGCTTCCAAGGACTACGAGCATTCTCTGAGGATAGAAGTAACAATGATTTTTTATAACATTAACATCAACTGGCGCTGATGAGGATGATGATCAGTTGTCACTTTCTTCGATTTTGGTACTAGAAAAAAGAATATTGAGCCAACTTTTTTCAACATTTGCATGATTATGATGTCATTGGCGATACTAGAAAGCCCTACATGGTTAGACTTGGCACCTGTCCCCCCTTATATAACACTTTCGTAGATGTATACTTTGCAATGGATGCAGTGAACGGGGAGAAGAACAAATTACAGGCTCTAAGGTGTAAGCACCATTTTTTTTCTTATATATGTGGTTTGAGCGTTTTTTTAGTGACTTTCCATTCACCTTATACACATAAATGTTTTGAGAGCAAAAAGTGAATTTCGAAAATTAGGGCGCTCTCAACAGGCTGTGTTGTATTATACAAACTCGTGTGCCTGTCGGTATCGATCAACCTTCTTCCAATGATGATACTAACTAATGTACTGTTAAACGAAACAATTCGGAGCTCAAAGGGGTAATTCCCACGAAAACTAAACCATTACTTACAACAAAACACGACCCCCCAGGGAATTGTTGTACCACGGGGTTTAGCAGTACCGGAGGTTTTGGCAATTCTGATATACAGTTTAGGAAAGTAACTTGTTGTCAGGTCGTATTATAGAGATGTTTGGGAATTTGAGCTAATTGTTGGAATTCTTATGTTGATATAGGCTGTATAATTTTCATATACAGAATATATTAGAAATTATCCTCGAGGATACAGGAATCCACAAAAGGAAATCGCTATTTATACAGAATAATTTATTTATTTATTTTTTTTTTTATGTTGTCATTCGTTATCACATTACATTACCAACCCTTGCATTTTAGCTTCCTCTAGCTTCGATAACAGCCTTTCTTAACTTATGTCATCTTTTAACACCGTACGTGATAATACACTAGTAGTGTGACTTCTAGTTGATAGACGATAGTTGATTTTCATTCCAACATATTCTTTATATCATCTCATCTTCTAACACCGTCCATGATAATGTACTACTAATAGGAGTGAAATTAAAATATGCAGTAGGAAATAGATGACGGTCCCACTAGTATTCTAACAATTTGGTAGACATGTCAGTTGAAGCTTAAGGATAGAAATAAAATAAATATAGTTATATTGAGATATAGCTTTTTGAAGAGTAGAAACGTCATTCAAATTAGCAGCGCCGTGGCGCAGTGGAAGCGCGCAGGGCTCATAACCCTGATGTCCTCGGATCGAAACCGAGCGGCGCTAATTTTTTATTTTTGCCCTTTTTTCGTTTTTACTTTCCATATTATTCTGGGCATTGGCACATATAATTCAATACTAACAAAAAAGTACTTTAGAAGAAAGTAAGATTGGAGAAGAGATTATGGGCTTAATCTCAGTCTAAGCAATTTTTAATCATGACTTCTGATTCTGTTGGTACAAATATAGGTGGATCCGGTTTGATGGATAGAGAGACTGACGAATCATGGGAGCTCTTGAAAAGAGAGTTTAATACATTATTCAGTAATTTAAGAATAGAAAATAAAGCAGAACATAATCTCACCGACAACGAAAGGGAAACCACTCGAAAGCCAATTATTTTACAAGATCGTGACGACTCCAATTTACTGAATCAAAGAAGTGATGCTACTATCACTGGGACAGCTCATGACAGATGCTTCAATGAAGTGTCTGATTCTCTAAAAACGAAGAAAAACAAAGCTCAAAAAATTCAGCAAGTAAAGCTTATTTTCAATTCCCTTGAAGGCAAAGAGGTTTGTTCAAAAATAATTCAGCACACACTAAGCTTACTAAGTTTATTGCTATGGAGAAAAAAGATACGAGTACCGGATATTTCCTCAAAAGTGCGATCAGTTATTCTGCAATTGAGTTTATTTCGATACTGTTTAAGATTTGGAAACTTTGCGGTCAATGTTTATCGAATCATCAAACAATTTCGTCAATTAAGGGAAATGAAGAAATCTCACTACCAGGAGAGACCATTTTTAATTTTCTTAAGAAAGCTCCGGTTTCGTGACATTATTGAAACTCTTTATAATTTGACAGATGAATTGATATTATTCCATAAGTTACAATCAATGTTCACTAAAAAGAACATGTTACATGTAAAAACCAATAGACTGATGAGGTGCATAAAAAAACAGCACTATGTCCTATGGGAGATTTTAAATATTCTTGCTATTAATAAAAATATTCAACAATGGCAACAACTAATCAGAGATGAGATATACTTGAGTATGTTCAATACCAGCGGTAATTTCATAAAGGACCACTATTTGGAGTATGAACTACTTACTAATAACAAAAATATCTTGAAATTACAGAAAAATAATATTACATTGGATTTTTATAAGATAATACTAAACCTAATGTCTAATCTAATTAATATCAAAGGAAAAAGGAAACAATTTAACTTAGGGCTGGCTTATGAGATCATTACAGCGGGTTCCGGGATTATCGAGCTGGTTGAGCTATGGAACCAAGCCAAAGTGACTTTAATGAAACAACATACAAGCGCTGTTTGACAACAAGTGACTAGATGGCATCATATCTTGCTCTTCTTTTTTTCCTCCTTTTTTTTTGGTTTTTTTAGTTTGTTATTATAGTACTAGTATATACAATCTTTTTCTTCTTTACTTCTAAAGATTTAATTATACCCATTCTGCTTCCACTTGGGCTTTTTGAAATGTGTAGTCATTTCTATTTATGGTAACCACACCATCTTTCAAACTACATTTCCATCTTGCTTTGGTCCTTGTGACTTTGTCATATAGGCATAGCATTAGATTCTCATCTGGTCCATCTTCTTCACCCTCCGAGATTAGATAGTCGTCATCAGAATCATCTAGTTCTGAGCCAACCTCATCTGTATCTAATAATGCACTTCTTTTTTCCTTCTTTGCTTGTAATTTCACTTGCTCTATCTGTTCCTTTTCCTTCCGACTTTTCTCCACATCCTCTTCCTTCTTATCGTCTTCCTCATCTACATTATCGACGGTATTTATATTAGCGTTTTCGATAGTCAATTCTATTTCAGGTTTTACTTCGATTCTGGCTTCGCTAGTTGCGTCTACATTGTTATTAGTTCCCGAATTCACGTTTGAAGTGGTATCTGGTTTGTTGTTTGCTTCTCCTCTACTAGTTTCAATACTGATATCTCCAGAGTGGGATATATTGTTATTGGAATTAATGTTTGGCAAAATTAAACCTTCGTTGCCAGCATTTTCCTCCTTGATATTGAACTCGTTAGAACTTATATTGGGGGTAGCAAGATTGAAATTCATATCATTCTGTATACTATTGACAGTTCCCTCATTGAACTGATTATCCCACGAAAAAGTGGAAACTTTCGTCTCTGTGAGCTTTTTTTGCCAGATGTTTTTCAGATCTTGTAAAGTTTGTTCATCTATACCTGCATTTTCAAAATCCTCTCTCACTTCGTTCACCACCGATTCTACAATAATTTCATATGCTTTGCTGGCCTCTGCATTTGACATGACGTCCAATGATTTTTTCTTCTAGGTGGTCTGATTTCTGTACTACTGTCGCTTTTATTTTCTGGGCTTGCCCCCGATAATATGCCATATGGCTTTATCCATCTTGTTCTCCTTTAGGCTCTTCACTTTTCTTCAAGAGTTTCACATCATACTTTACGAAGATTTTCGCGTTAATTAATGACTATTATTTACTTATTTATAAATCAAAATTAACGATGAGTTCCTGTTTTATATTCTGCTCAAAAACCCCAACGTAAAGACCACCATTGACGTTAAAAACACGAGTTTGGAAAATACTATTGGAACATATCAAACTCAATGGACGAACTACCTACTACTCCGGTTAGGCTTATTTTAGGGCAGCCTCAACAACGCGAACGGGAATCAGAAAACCGTTTGCAGAAACCCAATTCACGCTCATTTCATTCTCTTTCAAGTGCAGATTTTCCATCTGAATCAAACTCCAGTTGTAACTCGCCTGGATCTTCTCAGTTTGTTATACACCCTCAAGAACCGCTAAATCAGAAGGGAGATCTCCAAGAAGATTCGGACCTCTCGATTGATTATGGTAGAACACCTGCTCGTGACAACAATAATAACGCCAATCCACTAGAGAAGATTGACATAAACAAAATGTTTGATGATAACAAATCTGATTTAGGCTCCAACCATGATAGTGCGAATGTGAATAGGAATGATAAACATGTACTTGCATTGAATTATTCTCCAATCAGAGTTGAAATGAGCTCTCCAGAAAAGCAAAGCAATAAAGGTACAAATGAAGATGAAAATGATAAAGAAAGTAGTCATATAAATAAAAAATTGAAGTTGCAGCTAGAATCTGTACCTGATTTGAAACAAAGCTCCACTGGAGGTGCTGCGAATGATAAAGAAGAAATCATGTCATCACCCATGGCAATTGATATGATTGATACAAATATAAGTCCGAATAAATTCATAATGAACGATGGAGTTGCAAGAAACGATAGTTTCAACATCAATACTGATAAACTCAACCTAGAAAATGACATCAATGAGAAACAAGAAGAAGAGGATTTTATTAAATCGAACAGTAACAATGCTGTTAATACTGATAATGATGATAATGACAAGGAACATGAAGAGAATGATATAACAAACTCCCATATAAACAGACTCACGCCATTGTACGAGACTTCTGTAAGGGAATTAAATCATAATGAAAATGAAAGGATCCACTGCGATGATGATAGTCAACTTGATGTGAGACATGATAATTTTCAGATTGTAGCAAAAAGAAACGAGGAATTGACTGACCAAATATATCACTTAAATCAAACGGTGAATACTTTAATTTCACAAAATGAATCAATATCTTTTCAGTATGGGAAATTAAATAAAAATCATCAACAGTTAATTGATTCGTCCAATGAAAAGGTCGAGAAGCTGAATACAGAAAGGGAGAACAGTATTAGCAAAGTAGAAAAATTCAAGAAAAGGATTAAAGAATTGAATACGGAAATCAAAGTATTGAATTCCAACCAGAAAATATTGCAAGAAAAATTCGATGACTCAATTACTGATTTAAATCATTTAAAGAGTGAGCATGAAAACACCATTAACACTTTGCATACAAAGGAGAAAACTTTAAATGATAAGAACATAGAGCTGGAAAACGTGAAAGAGGAATTAAGAACTAATGTTGATAAATTATCCGAATATCAAGCCATGGTGAATGACTTGAACTTCGGCATTGCGGAGCTGAGCGGTAAGATTGAAACTACCAACATTGTTTTGAAGTCTAAAGAAACAGAATTAGATAACTTAAAATTAAGTTTGAAAGAGACCTTATCGATTTCTAAAGATTTTAATGACTCAGAGCTTGTAGCACAAATCAATGATCTAATGTCTACAAAAAATAGCTTACAACTTGAACTGAATAATTTGAATAACCTTAATAGTGATAATGTGAGGACACTACAAGATAAATTGACTGAAAATGAGAACACGCTAAGACTGAAAGATGCCGAGATGAATTCGTTGAATAACGAAATGGATGAGTTGAAAAAACAAATCGCTTCGAAAGATGATGAATTTAAGATGTGGCAGAGCAAGTACGAAAATGTAGAAGATGAAGCTAAAATACGTAATGCTGAAGTTACGGAATTGAACAGAGATATTGAGGATCTAAGAGAATCAAAGTTGCATTTGCAGGAAACAATTACCGAACTAGAAACCAAAGTCCATAACTTGGAAAATGAATATGACTTGGAGAAAGAAAACTTCGAGAAAACTTCGTTAGAATTAGAGAGCCTGCAATTAAAGAACAGTAACATTCAAGCTGAGCATATCAAAGAATTAGAAAACCTTCACGAGAACCTTATGTCTCTGCAAAATGAATTAAAATTCTCTTCCGACCGAATAACGACTTTAACAAAAGAGAATGAGATATTGAAGGAACAAAACAACAGCAATAATAATAGCGTCACTTTGAGCAATAATCAAAAGGATAAGGACGATGAACAAATCAAATTATTAGGGAAACAAATCCAAGATTGGAAAGAAAAGTATGAGGCGAAAGAAAAAGACACAAATAAAAGGTTGAAGTTACTAGCAGAAGATTTATATATCCAATATTCGTCCAAACACGAACAAAAGGTCAAACTATTGAAGAAGGGTTATGAAAATAAATTCCAGAGCAAATTTGACCAATTGAATCTAGAAAATAAATCCCTATCAGAAGAAATTGAGCAACTAAAGAAACAATTGTACTCTGAAAGAGAAGAAAAACAGGATTTACTTAAACTATTAGAAAATGAAAAAAAATAAATATATTCTTCTTTTTTGCATTTTTTTGATTCTTTTCCTATGACGTATATGTCAGAGAACACAATATTAAAGATCACATCATAAATATACGAATGCGCATCGCAAATACGGAATTGTTTCCTCTTTTTCAGTATTAATTGTGCAAGAAAACATAACAACCATAAAAATAAATATAATACAAGATATAAATAAATAATGAAACAAGCAAAGATGTTATAGTCAATGCCTCAATGTTTTTCTTTCTATTGGTGTGATTTTATTTCATGTTTCTTTTATTCAGAACATTTTCGATGAAAGCTTCACCAGCCTTATAGGATGATCTTACTAGAGGTCCAGAAGCACAATACAAGAATCCCATTTCTAAAGCCTTTTCTTTCCAATAGTCAAACTTTTCAGGTTTTACGTATTCTACAACTTTCATGTGTCTTTTGGTTGGCCGCATATATTGGCCAAACGTAACAACATCACATTGGATATCACGTAAATCCTTTAGAGTTTGAATAATTTGCTCATCAGTTTCTCCTAAACCCAGCATTATTGAGGTTTTTGTAATCAGTGACGGAACTGTAGTTTTTGCCCTTTCGAGAACACTCAAAGACTGTCTATAAGTAGCTCTTCTGTCTCTGACATGCGGTGTTAGCAGTTCTACTGTCTCTAAATTATGTGCGTAGACATCAAGTCCACTTTGTGCCATAATGTCCACCATCTTTAAATCACCCCTGAAATCACCAGAAAGAGTCTCCACAAGGGTCTTTGGTGCCTTCTGCTTAATTTTGCGAACCGTTTCTGCCAAATGATTGGCACCACCATCAATCAAATCGTCTCTATCAACGGTAGTTAGCACAACATAACCTAATCCCCACCTTTTGATAGCTTCGGCAGTATTTTCGGGCTCCATTGGGTCTGGTATATTGGGCGTTCTATTGGTCTTAACAGAGCAAAACCTACACCCACGAGTGCAGGTGTCACCTAGCAGCATAATCGTTGCTGTTGCCTTAGACTTATCTTTGCCTCCCCAACATTCACCAATATTGGGGCATCTTGCCTCTTCGCAAACAGTACTTAGCTTCAATTCTTTTACATCACCCTTCAATTTATGATAATTCGTACCTTTAGGAATAGGGACCTTGAGCCATCGGGGTAGTTTCTTGGCTTCCTCGGAATTCTGTCTTGCTTTCTCTAGAGGATCCAATATCATGTTTGAAGCCTTTCCTGAGACAAAGTCCGCAAAAGATGGACCTAAATTAAGAGCATCTTTAAATTCTGTGATCCTTTTTCTGTTGCTCCTGCGTTTCTTCCCCGGAGGATCATCCGTCGACTGACTTGTTACATTTTCAACCTGAGTTGAGTTTCCAACTGGTGCCCTGATACTAGCATTATTTAAATCAGTATTCAATCCGTTAGATCTTACTACTGGAGTTGCGCTTGTTGCACGCCTAATAGTCGATGAAACCCATCTTGTATTCCTCCCAACAGACAGCACCTCAGCAGTTCGTCTATACATTGTTGCAGCTCAACTCTCTTCTTTGAACTTTAAACAGATAACTAAATTCAGTAATCAAAGTCTATTGAGCCTAATATGTATGTGTATAAAATATACGAGTGCTTCTGCGTATGCTCCTTCGAGAAGAAGTCAGAGTTCGGGTAACATCTTTCGTTGGAAAAGAATGGCTTTGCATTAATAGGAGCCCAACTCGAAGATGAGTTTTGAAACTAATAAGGATCATCAGAAGATACTGGCCAGAAGTATAACCATGTATCCAGGCAGTGGGCGTTACACTTATAACAATACTGATAGCAATAATAGGTATCAACGTCCTATGGTTCCTCCTCCTAACCAACAATATGGGCAGCGATATGAGCAACAAAATGATCAGCAATATAAGCAGCAATATGCTCCTCCACCGGGCCCTCCGCCCATGAACTATAACAGGCCTGTGTACCCTCCTCCCCAATTCCAACAGGAACAAGCAGAGGCACAGTTAAGCAACGGTTACAACAATCCCAATTTAACCGCATCTAATATGTATGGCCCTCCCCAGAATATGTCGCTGCCTCCACCCCAAACACAGACTATTCAGGGTATAGACCAGCAATATCAGTATTCTCAATGTACTGGGCGCAGAAAGGCTCTGATTATTGGTATCAATTACATAGGTTCGAGAAATCAGCTACGTGGTTGTATCAATGATGCTCATAACATCTTCAACTTTCTGACTAATGGGTACGGTTACAACTCAGATGACATTGTCATATTAACGGATGATCAAAACGATTTGGTTAGGGTTCCTACCAGGGCTAATATGATCAGAGCCATGCATTGGTTGGTTAAGGGTGCACAACCCAACGATTCTTTGTTCCTTCATTACTCTGGACATGGTGGACAGACTGAAGATTTAGATGGAGACGAAGAAGACGGCATGGATGATGTCATATATCCGGTTGATTTTGAAACCCAAGGACCTATCATCGACGATGAAATGCACGATATAATGGTGAAACCCTTACAACAAGGTGTTAGACTAACAGCCTTGTTCGATTCCTGTCATTCAGGTACAGTGTTGGATCTGCCATATACATATTCCACGAAGGGTATTATCAAGGAACCAAATATTTGGAAAGACGTTGGCCAGGATGGGCTTCAGGCTGCCATTTCATATGCTACAGGAAACAGGGCTGCTTTAATAGGATCTTTAGGTTCGATATTCAAGACCGTCAAGGGTGGTATGGGCAACAATGTGGACAGAGAGCGTATCAAACAGATTAAATTCTCGCCCGCAGACGTGGTGATGTTGTCAGGTTCCAAAGACAATCAAACTTCTGCAGATGCTGTCGAAGATGGTCAAAACACAGGTGCCATGTCGCACGCCTTTATCAAGGTGATGACTTTACAACCCCAGCAATCTTATTTGTCTCTTTTGCAAAACATGAGGAAAGAATTGGCTGCAAAGTATTCCCAAAAACCACAATTGTCATCGTCACATCCCATTGACGTGAATTTGCAATTCATTATGTAAAAAGATATAAATGACGTATGTTTTTTTGGATAAGTACAGCATGAAATTCAATTCTTACCTTTTGTAAAGCAGGAATAATCTAAGCTATTAATTCTATATACATATAGGCAAAGATATATAGGGAATAAGCACTTTGGAAAGTCAGACGATGCGCTATTAGTATAGTATATATACTATGAGCAAAAAGGAGAGTTAACTGGACTAATAAATTAAGGTAGCGAAAAAAATTTTAGAGGAGTTCTTTCTAATTTAGCTTTAGTTTTCCTTTTCTTTTTCAGATTCTTCTTGTTCCTTTAATCTTTTTTCTTCCAATTCCTTTTTTACTTGTTGTTCTTTATTAGCGTAGTCAAGATTCAACTTTTCGATTTCCTTTTCCACAGAATCAATATTTTGTTTTGTTTGTTCCTCTTGCTTCGATAAAAGTTCGTCATGTTTCTTCTTCAATTGCTCAACGGTGATTTTGACATCATCATTGTTGATTGGAACGGTAACGTCCAATTCAGCCAAAGTAGCAATTAGCGTTGGCTCCAAAGTAAATTTACCGTCAACTTTGTTGAAAATTGAAGTAGTTTGCTCGGTTTGAGTGTTCTTTTGCTGGTTCTTCTTTTTGTATTTCTTGGATTTGGATGGAGCGACATTAACGAAATCATCCTTCTTTGGTGAGACCAAAACCAAATCATCAGCAACAACTTTTCTGGCAGGTTTGGTTTCCAAAACATTGTCACTCACATCAGCCAGAATGTTTTTCTTAGGTTTCACATAAGTTGGATCTAAGACAAGCAAAGAGTTTTCAATGGCACCAATTTCGTAAGTGAAGGCTGGAATCTTTGCATGAGTCAACTTTTCTTGCAGTTTGCCCATATCAACATCTTTCTGTTCCAAAAGTTTGGATAATTTTTGTTCTTCTTCACGTTTCAAACGTTCCTTGTCCAATTTAGCCCTGAAGGATTTGAATTCATTGTCAAAATCAGCTCTTATTTGTCTAATTTGACTGTATAATTCATCACGTTTCTTGTACAAGGCAGTACGTTTGTTGAATAAAGTTTGTCTTTTGTCGTAAACACCTTGAGTCTTTGAGTGAATATCGTTCAATTTTTGTTGGTTCTCTTCGAACTGGTTAGAGATCTCCTTTGAGTTCAATCCATTCAATTCTTCCTTTAGCTGGTTGATTTTAGCCTTGTCAGTATCAACGGACTTTCTGATTGGCTCAATGTTAACTAAATCTTTGATCAACTTGTTTAAAGATTGCATTTCTTTGACAAGTAGTTTTTCTTGAACCAAAGAAAGGTCACCAGACGCAATAGACTCTTCAATCTCATTGATTCTTTGTTTTGCCTCTGCGGTGGAGGAGAACTTAGCCTTTTTACCCAATTTCTCCTCGATTTGGCTGTTTTTTCTCTTGATTTGAGCGTCCAATTGCTTGATAGAATCGTGAATGTTGCTTCTACGGTTTTTCAAGTCCGCTTGGATCTTGATAATTTCTTTGCTCTTATCTTGCAACTTCTTGCGCTCTTGTTGAGTGGTATCGTTGACCTGGTGTTGATCAATTTGTTTTCTAATTAAACCGATTTCAGTATCGATTTTCTTCAATTGAGCGTTGAGAGTGTCCAATTTCTTGTCTCTAACAGAAACATCTGGACGTTTGAACTTGTGTTGTTGGGAGGACATGGTAACGGTTATGCTGTTAAAAAGTATGCTAATACGTTGATAAGAGGAGGGAAAGGAAAATTAGTTCAGTTGTGAATAAAACCGAAGGAAAAATGACTAGAAGGAGTGAAAAATATAGATAAAGAGGAATAGAAGAAAAAAAGATATACCTAAAATAGAAAACGGACTCCGTGATACTTCGATGCTATGTCTAATGCAACCAAGTAACTTTGAAAAGTAATTTGGCTTTTAAATGTTCGAGATAAAATGCGAACTACGTGTCCAACGTCGTCGAGATCGGTTATTTTTTTTCACCGCACTCGTGCGGGTAAGAAAGTTTTGCGTACCGACATATATATAGGTGCATGAATATATGAACATTATAGCGGATCTATGCAACTCTATGACAGTTATTTACAGGATAGGATGCTATTTATTAACAATGCAGTAGCCACGCTCACGTTCAGCGAGTCAACAATTGGTTCTTGCGCCTGATCGCGTATTTTGGAGCCACCAAAGTGTATTTCGACAAAGAAGTCACTCCTCATCTTCAGATTCGTTCTTACGCCCTGACTTTCGTTCCCCACCACTAGCACAACTGGAAGCTCACTGCATATCCCATTCAAATCAGGAACACTGAGAGTTTTCCCAGTAGTGTACTTTTCTGCGGTAGCATCGGATAAGTGGCTTGTAATGAATGTCCAACCACCCATTTCTTGTGATTTGGTAAAAAAATCCAGCGGTTTATCGACGTAAAATACGGGCAGAAGTTCGAGACCACCACTACTTGTCTTGGACACTACAGGTGTCAAGGGAGAACAATTCTTCCTTGACATGACAATAAAGTCTGCTCCTAAGAAGTACGCACTTCGAATTATAGCCCCAATGTTATGTGGGTCAGTGACTTCGTCCAGATACACTCCCAGTGGAAAGTTCTTGCAGTCTGGTTTCGTACTATAGGGCATCTCATGTGCAATGTTTTCGTTGTCGAAACTCAACTCGTGAACGGTTAGTTCTGCTGAGTTGATGTCCACATCGCCTAAATATGCAATCTCCATAGGCTGCAGGGGTTTCGTTTCGAGAGCAATGTTATTGTGCACCCCGTAATTGGTCAACAAGTTCAATCTGTGTTTGTCTACTGGCTCCGTCTTGATCTTCAGTTCATCGGCTTTCTGCAAAATCTTATTAGGAATAGTGCCATGATACAGTAGTCGAGAATGGGAACTTCTCTTTGGGTTCAATAACGCTGCATAAACGCTGTTCGTACCATAGACATACTCGAAGAAAGGGTTGTCATGCATGAGCTTCTGGACAGTGTTCTTGCTTTGAAATTTGGATTTATGCCTTTTTTGGTCTATTTTGGCCTGATTCTTGATCTCCCTTAACTTCTCGACGTGAGCCTTTTTCTTCCCGTATAGATCTGCTTCATGGCCCTGTTCCCTGGCATGCACATGAGCAAACTTCCTCCTAAACCACGAGGCTTTGTCCTCATTCAACGTTTCCCACTGTTTCTTTTTAGTATTGCTCTGTTGCGGGAAAAACTTGTCAAAAGATGACGACTTTTTCTTAGTTCTTGTCTTAAGAGCTTGCTGGACGCTAGGCCCTACAGCCAGGTATCTTTTGAACACCGCATTAATCAGAAGAGTCATTACACAGTCCTTTTCCACTATGTTTGACTACCTATTCTAATTTCTTCCAACAGCACTCTTTATTTTTATGCCTCGGTAACGATTTTCTTTTTTTTCCATTTGTGAATGACTCTTTTTTTTTTCTTAGCGATTTGATTATCACCTCTACATGATACAATGTATATAAGAAAGTGATAATTCTTCGAAGAATGTACGCATGAGTAGTCAAGATCTACAAGAGCAAGAATGACGGAACAAAAGGCCCTAGTGACGCGTATTACAAATGAAACAAAGATCCAAATTGCCATCTCTCTAAAGGGTGGCCCGCTAGCGCTGGAGCACTCTATCTTCCCAGAAAAGGAGATAGAAGCAGTCGCAGAACAGGCTACACAATCGCAAGTAATTAACGTTCATACAGGCGTGGGATTTCTGGACCATATGGTACACGCTCTGGCTAAGCATGCCGGCTGGTCGCTAATCGTAGAGTGCATTGGTGACTTACACATAGACGACCATCACACCACTGAAGACTGCGGGATTGCCCTCGGTCAAGCTTTCAAAGAGGCCCTAGGAGCTGTACGTGGGGTAAAACGGTTTGGAACAGGGTTTGCACCCTTAGATGAGGCGCTTTCCAGGGCAGTGGTGGATCTTTCAAACAGGCCCTATGCAGTCGTTGAACTTGGTTTGCAAAGAGAGAGAATAGGTGATCTCTCTTGCGAGATGATCCCACACTTCCTCGAGAGCTTCGCAGAAGCTGGCAGAATCACCCTGCACGTTGACTGCCTGCGAGGCAAAAATGACCACCACCGTAGTGAGAGCGCTTTCAAAGCTCTAGCGGTAGCCATCAGAGAAGCGACCTCCTCCAATGGCACCAACGATGTGCCTTCTACTAAAGGTGTTCTTATGTAACAACATCGACTATTCTAACTTTCACAGACAATACAGATAATGTATATATTTATATATAAATACTAACGTGCACATAAGAATGTATACGAACGGTATAATAGTGACAATTAGTAGGGTTTAACATCACCACAAACGGGTCACCATTCACGAGGTACACTTTCCTTTTTTTTTCTCTTTTTTGCTTTTTCTTTTTTTTTTCTCTTGAACTCGAGAAAAAAAATATAAAAGAGATGGAGGAACGGGAAAAAGAAGGTTGTGGTGGTAGGTGGCAAGAAGTGATCGGTAAGAACAACAAGCAAAGTATTTTATATTATGGCTGAACTGAGTGAAAAAGTGCAAAATTTAAGCATTAACGACAACAATGAAAATGGTTACGTTCCTCCTCACTTAAGAGGAAAACCAAGAAGTGCCAGAAATAACAGCAGTAACTATAATAACAACAACGGCGGCGGCTACAACGGAGGCCGTGGTGGTGGCAGTTTCTTTGGTAACAACAACCGTCGCGGCGGTGGTGGTTATAGCAGTGGTGGGTTCTTTGGTGGAAACAATGGTGGCAGCAGATCCAACGGCCGTTCTGGTGGTAGATGGGTTGACGGCAAACATGTTCCAGCTCCAAGAAACGAAAAAGCCGAGATTGCCCTATTTGGTGTTCCTGAAGATCCAAACTTCCAATCTTCTGGTATCAACTTCGATAACTACGACGATATTCCAGTGGACGCCTCTGGTAAGGATGTTCCTGAACCAATTACGGAGTTTACTTCGCCTCCATTAGAAGAACTGCTATTGGAGAATATCAAATTGGCCCGCTTTACCAAGCCAACTCCCGTGCAAAAATACTCCGTTCCTATTGTTGCTAATGGTAGAGATTTGATGGCCTGTGCTCAAACTGGTTCCGGTAAGACCGGTGGGTTCTTATTCCCAGTTTTATCCGAATCTTTCAAGACTGGGCCATCTCCTCAACCAGAGTCTCAAGGCTCCTTTTATCAAAGAAAGGCCTATCCTACTGCCGTTATCATGGCCCCAACTAGAGAGTTAGCCACTCAAATTTTTGATGAAGCCAAAAAGTTTACTTACAGATCCTGGGTAAAAGCTTGTGTTGTGTACGGTGGCTCTCCAATCGGTAACCAATTAAGGGAAATTGAACGTGGTTGCGATCTTTTGGTTGCTACCCCAGGTCGTTTGAACGATTTATTAGAACGTGGTAAGATCTCCTTGGCTAACGTCAAATACTTAGTCCTAGATGAAGCTGATAGAATGTTGGATATGGGTTTTGAACCTCAAATCAGACACATTGTCGAAGATTGTGATATGACTCCTGTCGGCGAAAGACAAACCCTGATGTTCTCGGCCACATTCCCCGCTGATATTCAACATTTGGCTCGTGATTTCTTAAGCGACTACATCTTTTTGTCTGTCGGTAGAGTCGGTTCCACCTCAGAAAATATTACTCAAAAAGTCTTATACGTTGAAAATCAAGACAAAAAATCAGCTCTGTTGGATCTATTATCTGCTTCCACTGATGGTTTGACTTTGATTTTTGTTGAAACTAAAAGAATGGCCGATCAATTGACTGATTTCTTAATTATGCAAAACTTCAGAGCTACCGCCATCCATGGTGACCGTACCCAATCTGAGAGAGAACGTGCCTTGGCCGCTTTCAGATCTGGTGCTGCCTCTTTATTAGTTGCTACAGCTGTTGCAGCTAGAGGTTTAGATATTCCTAATGTCACCCATGTTATCAATTACGATTTGCCAAGTGATGTTGATGACTACGTCCATAGAATTGGTAGAACTGGTCGTGCCGGTAACACCGGTCTTGCCACTGCTTTTTTCAACAGTGAGAATAGTAACCTTGTCAAAGGTTTGCACGAAATCTTGACTGAAGCTAACCAAGAAGTTCCATCGTTTTTGAAAGACGCTATGATGAGTGCTCCAGGTAGCAGAAGCAACAGTCGTAGAGGTGGTTTTGGTCGCAACAACAATAGAGATTATCGTAAGGCCGGTGGCGCTAGCGCAGGCGGCTGGGGTGCTCCAAGAAGCAGAGACAACTCCTTTAGAGGTGGTAGTGGCTGGGGTAGTGATTCCAAATCTTCTGGCTGGGGTAACAGCGGTGGTTCTTCAAACAACTCTTCTTGGTGGTGATTTTTGACGCGCTGGGAGGGGGAGTTTCTTCTCTCTGTTCTAGCATGTTCTTTGTTTTCTTTTTCCAATCACTTTTTTAACCAAGTCCTGAAAATACTGTGTTGTTTGTTTCTCTCTAGCCATTGATTGGTCCCATTTGTTTTATTTCCTCTTATTGGGAGCCAATAACCTGTTACTTTTTTTTTCTCTGCCCTATTTTTCTTTTACCTTTAAACCACTGATTATTATTTATCTTTTTCCTTTCATGGTTCTAATATTATTTTACAATTGTACTATAGAATTCCTTTGCTAATATTAACTAAAAACTAAAGATTTCACTATGAATATGAGCAATTAAGATTTACATCTTTTAATGAAAAGATGAAGGAATTATTATCATTTTACTATTTTTTCCACCATATTTGCTTAATTGCTTTAACCAATCTATTCATTGGACTGATTATTATTACATGATTTTTTATTTTTTCTTTCCCTTTTTCAGTTTTCTTCGAATAGAAACTTTATTTCGAACAGTGTTTTTGACCTTTTTTGTTTGTTATTGTTACTTTTTACCTTACGAAAATATTCTTACTGTTCACAGTACCATTGTATAATAGTATTCATTTCCTTCCTACACTTTCTGTCCTTTTCTGAGTCAAGGCCCTTTTTTATTGTCCTGCCTTATTCTATATTTTATTTGTATTTTGTAGATAGAATAAACATCAACAGTATAATTCATAATACTTTCTATTGCTTATTTACTCTGTATTTTTTTCTGAGTCAACTTTAGTTTTCAGACTTTTTAAAGGGTTTCCCCTTTACGTAGATATTTACATGTGTGCTACTAAAACATATCAACTCACGGCCAAAGGAATAGTGGATATTACCACTGGTAATACCAATATGGGTTCTTTTTATTTTTTATGTCTCTAACTACATCATAAGGATCATCATCAGCAAATCTTCTGGCAGTTAAGTCTCTCTCTGTTTTCTCTAAATATATTTGCTTCACCGCGTTTAGAACATCTGTTTCATCCTTTGCTACTTCATACAGAGAACTAACGATGGGCCTGTCCCTAGGACAGCTTGGTTCTTTACCATGTGTTTCGATATAATGTTGATAGCCAGATTCAATCAAGTTTTCTAGCGGTTCTCTGATGCCCACTTTGATATTCCGAGGTACCCATATTTCATGAAGTCCTTTGAATTCATACTTCCCTGTCGTTCGTAGCAAAAGGTACCCTACATCTTTTAGGACAATCTCTATACTTCCGATGAACGGAGGAATTGCATATCTTCTGAATTGATCTTTGTCGCACATTGTGCTTTTGATTCCACAATATTGTGAAGATGGATGTGTCCCAACTGATGATATACACGACTTGAACGTCTCAATACCCTTCTCAATATTCTTGAATGTTACTGAAGGGCCTGGTATGTATTTTACTATTTGGTTTATAGATCCGCTGGGAGGTACCAAGTAGAAAATTCCTCCCACAGTATAACACCTCCCCTGTGAAGTACCCCGCATAGACTCATAGTTTTTTTTTTTCATATGCCTACGATTAAATAAATCTGTCTTTCTTAACCTTTGGAGCCAATGCTCATCGATTACTTCTTCTAATCGTAATCCTGTTGTGAGAGGTGAATAGCCTGGTAAATCAAAAAGAGTCTTACTTCCTACTTGATAGGCTTGTACGGATCTTGTTAAATTGGGAATATGAGATACACCAGCAGCCTGAATCTTGAAAAAATCCTTCGGACTAGTGAGAGCCTCCTGCATTACTTCTTTAGAAGGAGAACAGACTTTCCCAGTAGGATCAATCTGAACCTTATATCCTAGATATTTTTGTAGGAGAGTATTGATCAAGGTAGATTTACCAACATTAGGGTTGCCTAATAGATACGTATAATTTTTAAAGTAGTTGTAAAGCATTGAAATGTTCCACTTTTTCAGTGCAGATATGGCAAATGTTTTATTTGAATCAATCCTTAAAGTATACTTTAGAAATTGCTTCATGAATATAGGGACGCTTTTGCTAGCAATGTTTTTGTTCTTGAAAAGCTGATCGCTTTTGGTCAGCACTAGTGTGGTATCTAAATCATTTCTTTTCAAAATGTTAGAATCCAAATGTAAAGGAAATTCTACAATGGGGACAATATGCATGATGTTTGACCCTTTGGGTACATAGTTCAAAACATCATCTAATTTACTATCAGGAAATTCCTCAAACTTGTAGTGATTATGATGGAGGGCATCACTGCACCTTTTGCAGATAACTCTCGATGGCAATTTCATTTCTATATTTTCAATATCATCCGGACACCTGCGATCTTGATCATGTTGGACTGCCTGCTTCGAGAGTTGAATGTCCTGACTGAATAGTAAATACTTCAGTTCTTGAATCCCTAGATTTGATTTTGAGTGTGGTAGAATTTTTGGCTTCGTATAGTATCCCGGTTTACTTGAATCTTGATTCTGTAGTCTAATGGAACACGACGCACATTTTACTTTTGCTATCACAGACCAGGAAAACTGGCGTGCGCTTCGAAAAACATTTTTCAGTTTCAACATCCCCGCATATTAAATTGCTTTAGGTATTTGGATAAAGTGTTGTGAAGTGTATTCTATAAATACCATTGGGTTACATGTGTATTATTATTCTCAAACTCTTCTGGTGGTTAAATTATATATCATCTTGAACGATTTTTTGAAAAATTTTCTGAATTTTTTTTTTCCGATGAGATGAGCATTGAACTTTTGAGATGATGAATATAGAATAATTGTATATGGGTATATTCCTCAACGTTAATTTGTGGCTTAAAAAAAGAAGATACTAGAAGGCCAACGATAAACTAAGAAGAGATGGGTAAAGTTTCTAAATCAACGAAAAAGTTTCAATCGAAACATTTGAAGCACACCCTAGACCAAAGAAGAAAGGAAAAAAATCAAAAGAAGAGAATTCAAGGCCGTCGTGGAAATAAAACTGAAGAAGAAAAAGCTAATGCTGTTGGTACTAGAGAACAACAACAGTTGAAAAAATCTGCTAAGGAGGAAGTTTTTAAAGACATGTCTGTCGAGAACTTTTTTGAAAAGAGCATTGAAATTCCTAAAGAGAATAAAAAATTGAAACAAAAAGCCATTAAAGAAAGATCAGATGAAGATTCATCATCTGAAGAAGAAGAAGACATGGGCCAAAGTATGGCAAAATTAGCCGAAAAGGATCCCGAATTTTATAAGTATTTGGAAGAAAATGATAAAGATTTATTGGATTTTGGAGGAAGCAACCCATTAGATGAAATCGACGATGAAGAAGACGAAGATGCTAAAGGAAGTGAAAAAGTTGTAGAAAAATCTCAAGAATCTGAGATCGAGAAAGAGAAAATTGCGCTTTCCTTGAAATTGGTCAGAAAATGGAAAAAACAACTTAACGATTCTCCGAACTTAAAACTTCTAAGAAACATAATCAGTGCTTTCAAGGTTGCTGTTAATTTGAACAAGGAAGAAAACATCGAGGATTATAAATATGCTATTACTGATGAGAAGGCCTTTCATGAACTGATGTTTATGGTGTTGAAGGACGTACCACAAGTAATTCAAAAGATGGTCCCCTATAAGATTGTCAAAGGTTCAAGAACATTACCAAATGGAGGCAGCGTTTCCAGAATGTCGTCCATTGTCAAGTCGCACGCTGGCTCCTTATTGGTTTTATTGAACGATATTACTAATACAGAAACAGCTGCATTGATCCTTCATTCCGTCAACGAATTAATGCCTTATCTTTTGTCATATAGAAGAATCTTGAAAGAACTCATTAAATTGATTGTTGATGTATGGTCTACCACAAGGGAGTTGGAAACTCAGATTGCCTCTTTTGCCTTTCTGATCAATACTACCAAGGAATTCAAGAAATCCATGCTAGAAACAACGTTGAAGACAACATATTCTACATTCATCAAGAGTTGTCGTAAAACTAACATGCGTTCTATGCCTTTGATTAATTTCCAAAAGAACTCAGCAGCCGAATTGTTTGGAATTGATGAAGTTCTCGGCTATCAAATTGGGTTTGAATACATTAGACAACTAGCTATTCATCTAAGAAACACTATGAATGCAACGACAAAGAAGTCCAGCAAAGTTAATTCTGCTGAAGCTTACAAAATTGTATACAATTGGCAGTTCTGTCATTCTTTGGATTTCTGGTCTCGTGTTCTTTCATTTGCCTGTCGACCAGAAAAGGAAAACGGCACTGAATCTCCGTTAAGACAATTAATTTATCCATTAGTTCAGGTTACTTTGGGTGTAATTAGGTTAATCCCAACACCGCAATTCTTCCCATTGAGATTTTACCTAATTAAATCGCTCATTAGACTTTCTCAAAATAGTGGTGTTTTCATTCCAATATATCCTTTACTTTCCGAAATCTTAACCTCAACTGCTTTCACCAAGGCACCTAAAAAGAGCCCTAATTTGGCTGCATTTGATTTTGAGCACAACATTAAATGTACACAAGCTTATCTGAATACCAAAGTATATCAGGAAGGTTTATCAGAACAATTTGTCGACTTGTTGGGTGATTATTTTGCTCTGTACTGTAAGAACATTGCATTTCCTGAACTTGTTACACCGGTTATCATCTCTTTACGTCGTTATATCAAGACTTCGACTAACGTCAAATTTAACAAACGATTATCAAATGTTGTGGAGAAACTAAACCAAAATAGCTCCTTCATTCAAGACAAAAGATACGATGTTGAATTTGGGCCAACAAACAAATCTGAGGTTTCAAGATTCTTAAGCGATATAGCTTGGGATAAAACACCTCTAGGTTCTTATGTTACTGTGCAACGTGAAGTGAAAGAAGAAAAAGCTAGATTGATGAGAGAAAGTATGGAAGAGCAAGACAAAGAAAGAAAAATGGAGGAAGCCAAACAATTAAAAGGTCTCGAAAGTGATGATGACGACGAAGATGTTGAAATGTCAGATGCTTAACGATGCAACAAGTATTGAATTTTCGGCTTTTCAACTCAAATCTGTAGAATGTGTATAGTATAATAGACACAAGTTTTTAAAAAGTGTATATATGATGTGCATGCGTTGTCCTTTTGCCCGCTAGAATTTTTATATATTAGTACATAACTGAACATAAAAATGCATTACACCTTTGATCCATTGTAAGAAAAGAAACTGCGACAAAAAGACCAAATTTGAGAGGATACAATATGAGGTTATATAGTATTTTATGCTTTTGACTCAATAGAAGCTCTTTACAGAGCAAGCGTAATTGTCAAGTAAAACAAAACTTTGCACGAAAAATAGAACTTCTTATTGTTGGAATATATCTTCCAGCCGTAATCTTGGGGCAATGTTCATGGACAATAATTCCTGGAATAATAGTTTTGCTGCATATGGGATAGTCATTTTAATAATATTTTCTGCACTTTTACAGGTAGTACACCAACCACTATAGCCCATTAGTCCACACTTATCACAGACGTCAACTTCAAAGGCGTCTGAGCTAATCATCAATCTCTCTAACAACAGTTGAGAAGCACCATAGGCAATTACACAGTCTCTTTCCATTTCACCCAATCTCAGACCACCATCTCTGGATCTACCCTCAGTTGGCTGACGTGTCAAAACGGCTCTTGGACCACGAGCTCTTGCGTGCATCTTATCTAGAACCATATGCTTTAATTTTTGGTAATAGATTGGGCCAAAAAAGATATATGCTTGTAAACACTCACCTGTAATACCTGAGTATAACATATCTTTGCCCGAATAATTGAAACCTTGATCAACCAGGATTTTGGACATATCTTCAAGTTTAGAACCACCAAAACACGTACCGTATTCCAAAGTGCCATTCATTACACCAGCTTTACCAGATATTAATTCAATCATTTTACCCACAGTCATACGGGATGGGAAACCGTGAGGATTCATAATGATATCTGGAACTATACCTTGATCGTTGAAAGGCATGTCTTCTTGCTTGACAATAATACCACAAACACCTTTTTGACCATGTCTAGAAGAAAACTTATCACCCAATTCTGGCCTTCTGTTTTGCCTTAACAAAACTTTGATTAATGCTTGATCATTATCTGAAACAGACATCATAACTTGATCAATATGGGAAGGTTCTGGGCCTCTATATATTACCGGAGCTTCCCTGTATTGTGTTTGAACGTTTACGTTATTTGGGTTTGGCGCATCGGCAGAATTGGTTGGAACAGATTTGTTAATATATATTTGGCCACTTTGAACCTTCATACCTACTTCACCTAAACCATCTGGACCCAGTGATTGATGTTGCCAAATAGGTTCTCCATTCTCATCAACACGCATACCACCGATAATATCCTGGGTATGATTTGCATATCTTTTCAAAACAGTGGTTGTCTTTCTACGGGTTTCACAACGACCAAAGCCCCTATCGATAGAAGACTTATTAAGGACCAAAGCATCCTCAATATCATAACCAGAATATGACATGACTGCAACCGTAGCATTTTGACCAGCAGGCAACTTATCATAATCAATTAATTCAATTGTTTTGGTTTTGACCATTGGTTGTTGTGGATAAGTCATCAAGTATAATAATGTATCTATTCTCTTGAATTGATTGTATGCAATTGCACCAATTGCTTGCTTACCCATCGCACATTGATATGTATTACGAGGAGATTGGTTATGATGCGGATATGGAATTAAACCAGCAACGGCACCTAAAATGGTGAAGGGTTCAATTTCTAAATGTGTCATTGAGGGAATAACGTCCTTTTCATACAATGCAATATAAGAATCGTTTTCCTCATTGACATCTAGATATTCCACCAACCCGAGCTTCAAAAAATCATCAAAATCTAACTTACCGTCTAGTAGTTGACGCAAATGTGTGTCTTTCACGCGGGATTGTCCATCTGAAACAATAATTAAAGGTCTACAAATTCTACCACCATCAGTAGCAATATGAACAGCCATCTGGTGAGAATTTGAATAGATTGAGATGAACTCCGAGACTTTGCCCGTTCTTCTTAGATGTCTAAACTGAGTAACAAACTTTGTGGGGAATCTAATCGATCCAATCAAAGTACCATTTAAATAAACACCGTAGTTTAAATGCAAGGATGCACTGTCAACCAAAGTTATATCTTCTACACCAAGAACATAACATAATTTCTTTATAGGTTCTTCTTCATCATCTGTAGTAATATGTGTCATTAATGCTAGGTTTTTCACCAGACCACAAGCTTCACCTTCCGGGGTATCGGCAGTACAAAGCATACCGAACTGAGAAGGTTGTAACGCTCTTGGACCGGAAACTTTTCTTGACTTTTCAAACTGAGATGAAATTCTTGTCATCATACCCAATGCAGAAATATAAGATAATCTAGAAAGAACGTGAGTAACACCGGCCCTTTCCATCTTAAATCTTTTAAGGGACCAGTTACCAGTTGAAATAGCTCTGTTTAGCCCACTAGTGATATTATTTGAATGCACGTTAATTGATAATAACGCATCGTATTCCATGGCTCTATTTGGTTTTTTTAACACTTTATCGATACTTAGTTTGAAATCATTATTAAACTTTTTGAATAAATCTTCGAATAGTAAAGAAATTAGTTGACCGGCTAATTCAAGACGCTTGTTACCAACATAATCTCTATCATCAATCATCTTGGGGTTATACATTGCCATTACGACTCTCCGGGTCATCATAGCAATGTATAAAGCCTTTTCTCTGAAATCGAGGGCCTCTACAGTCAAGTGAGCGATAACTGTAGTAGCTATGGCTTCTATACCCTCTTGCAAAATGGTCAATTTTTGCCTTCTCATTGTCTTTACTTTTGCACCAATGTACTCTAAAGCTTGCTGTTGTGTATATATATCTAATTTTGAAGATTCCTCCAAATTGACAGCAAAAATATCTTGGTAGCTATTATCATTACCGCAAACCAATTGCATAATCTCCAAATCAGATAAAATGCCACAAGCTTTGAGAACAACCGCAATTGGGATTTCTTCAGCGATGGAGTTATGTTTTAAATATATTTTGCCATTCTTGGTGATAACATAAGTCTTGGATTTTCTTTCATGCGTAGAAGAAGTAACTGATGCCTGAACAATACCCTTCTTCTCATCTGCCTCCACAATAATACGATTTTTAGATAATTGTTCCTGAACAAGGATCACTTTTTCGGTACCGTTAACAATGAAGTAACCACCTGGATCCAATGGGCATTCATTTAATTTGGCCATTCTTGGTTCATCTGCATCATATAAAATACATTTATTAGATCTCAACATGATGGGCATTCTACCAATTTCGACGTCTTTATGCATAATAATGTTTCTACCTCTGGTATATTCTATATCCACGTAGATTGGCGCAGAGTACGTCATATCTCTAAGTCTACACTCATGAGGTGGTGTCAAGTAGTCCTTTGTCGAAGAAGAGGACTTCTTACCTACTCTAATATCGACATACTTCAGGTAAAACTCTGGATCAACATCACTTAATATCATCTGATTTGCCTTGATAATTTTCTTTAAATCTGTATCGACGAAGTAATTAAACGAGTCAAGATGTTGCTTTACCAAACCTTTGACTTTCAAAAATGCTGGCAAAAGGTGCCATTTGTCCTGAGCCGTGTTGATCTCATCAGTTAGTTTCTTACCTTTGTAGACTGGTTTCAATAAATCATCAAAAGCCTCATCTTTCACATGTTTATGTGTATGAGTTTTCCGTCTTTTCGTCGCAGCAACCATTTTTCAGCAAATACTCAGTCCTTAGTGCTTATTAACACTCAATTATCGACACTTGAGACTCCCTTTACTTCATTTCTAACCTGGCCATATATCATCAACAGTCAAGCACAGATCGAAAAATTTTCAGCTCATCTAACAACTTCAATTCCGTCGGGCGTGATCTGGACTATTACGCGCCTACTTCCTAGAACTATTTATATCTTTATGCGTATAGTTGATTTGCCAGTAAGGAATTCTATATGAATATATACATACAACCTCTTGAGAAGTGCCAAATTCAAGGTGTCATCTTTCTTTAGCACTGCGTTGCGAACTTTATCAAGAAAGAAGAAAAAATTCAATCCAACACACCAATTTCCTTGTTCCCCTCTTCCGCTTTGCAAGCCCTTTTCACTTAGTTGGGAAGCTTAGGTCCGATCCAGCGCTATTAATAGCTCACAAGAAATAGGATCGACGCTATATTGATGGAGCGCATAGCACAGCAATACCGTAGTGGCAAAAGAGATAGTAACGGCAATAGGATGGCCTCTTCTGTTATATCGGAGAAGAGCCACATACAAATCGAACAAGCTAGAATGCGTGGTCAAATGCCTGTGTATAAAGGTGAAACCATAAACTTGTCTAATTTCTCACAAAACCTCATCAAACCATGCAAAGATTTGGACGACGATAACATACGGCGGAGCAACACGAATAGCCATTCTAAGGTGCTGCTGCTGGATCTATCTGCTGGTCCTAGTTCTACCTCATTTATAGATAATACAAATGCTAGGGATATTACTGTTTTGCCGTTGCCACTACCCAGCACCTTGGTGAAAAGGCCCAACTACCCATTTGAGAGTTTACTGAAGAATTATCTTGGTTCTGATGAGAAGTATATCGAATTTACTGAGATCATCAAAGCTTATGACGTTTTCATTTTCAATGACTCGTTCAGCAAATTTTCGAGCTGTTTAAAAACAACATTCTGCCTTATCGAGAAGTTCAAAAAGTTCGTTTACCATTTTTTTCCATCATCTTACCTGAAATTCTTCCTTTTTGAGGGCTCTTTGAATGATTGTAAGGCATCCTCCCTAGGTAAAAATAAGAAAAACTGTATCATGCCAAAATTAGATTTGAACTTGAACGTAAACTTAACTTCAAACTCTGCTTTAAATCTGAGAATAAATATACCTCCACCTAATGATTCAAATAAAATATTTCTACAGTCTCTGAAAAAGGACCTTATACACTATTCGCCAAACTCTCTGCAAAAGTTTTTTCACTTCAATATACCCACAGACTTAGTGCCCAACGATAAGGTTCTACCTAACTGGTTAAAATTTTACTCAGTAAAAGAGAACGAGAAGGCAATTTTGAAGAAACTTTTTGACAATTTTGAAGTTCTAGAAAAAATTGAAATGGAAAGATTGGAGAGATGTTTGAAATTCAAGGGGATGCCCTCTTTACATCAGAAGCAACAATCACAACAACAGAAGGTATCAGAATCTGTAGACAACTCGAAATTATATTCTTTAACTAGTTTGCAAAGACAATATAAAAGCACTGTGAAAGGTAACGCGGAAAACAGTCAAAATTTAAAGTTAATCATACCCAAGATCAACGCGTCGTCGTCGTCATCATCATTATCCTCTGATGACACTATAATGACGCCAATAAATGATTACGAACTTACAGAGGGTATCCAATCTTTCACTAAAAATAGATACTCTAATATTCTACCTTATGAACATTCAAGGGTAAAGTTACCTCACTCTCCCAAACCTTTTGTAGCTTCTGACATATCTAGAACTGAAACAAGAACAGATAAATCTTATCCAAAGTGTTCCGTGGATGCGAAAAACCATTCCTGCATATCGAACGATTATATCAACGCAAATTATTTGAAACTGTCACAAATAAACCCTGATTTCAAATACATTGCTACTCAGGCGCCGCTTCCATCCACTATGGATGATTTTTGGAAAGTTATTACCCTTAACAAAGTTAAAATAATAGTATCACTAAATTCTGACGACGAATTGAATTTAAGGAAATGGGATATTTACTGGAATAATTCATCGTGTTCCAACCACATTATCAAGCTTCAAAATTCCTGGGATAATATTTGCAATATCGATGGATGTGTTCTCAGAGTTTTTCAAGTCACAAAACTAGCATCCAAGAATAATAATCTCAAACAGGATAATTGCAACACACATACTGACGGCATTATTTCTACTAATCTAACAACACCAGAGCCGTTTATTGTTTACCAATTGCAATATAAAAAATGGCTGGATTCTTGTGGTGTAGATATTAACGACATTCTCAAACTACACAAGGTCAAAAATTCTTTACTGTTTAACCCACAGAAATTCATTAAAAGCCTTGAAAGGGACATTTGCAAACCTGATTTATTAGATGATAAAAATGCTGATTCTTGTCTCGATACAATAAACTCATCACCATTATTAGTCCATTGTTCTGCAGGCTGCGGAAGAACTGGCGTTTTCGTCACATTAGATTTCTTACTAAGTGTCCTTTCATCTACAACGAATCGTTCAAACAAAATTGATGTTTGGAATATGCCTCAAGATCTTATTTTTATTATTGTGAATGAATTGAGAAAACAAAGGATTTCAATGGTACAGAATCTAACCCAATATATTGCTTGCTACGAGGCATTGCTGAATTACTTCGCATTGCAAAAGCAAATTAAGAATGAGTTATTATTTTGATAGAACTGTTCTTTTCTTATACTACAGACACTTTATGTTTTGGTGAATTACATATCCTCTCGTTGCATTTCAATCTATTATAAATATATATCAAATATAAGAAATAAAAAAAGACTAGAATTTTTCCTTAAAGACTCCCACTCGTTTTTACGTACTTGCAACTTTACATTATGTTTTTCCTTACGCATATTGCGATGATTTTATCGCACATCTATATAACATATTTATAAAATGTATAGATAATATTATTCGCTTACAAATAGTTAGATCCATCTATGTGCTTCATTATCACCACTCCAACTTTGTTCAGTGTATCCTAGTTCCTGTTTCACTCTTTTTACAGTTGCTGGATCACCCATATTTTTACCTAAGTTATCAGAAATTTTAATAGCATGATTACCATTGGCTTCTAAAAGTTTGATAACAATGTTTAAAGGCTCACTCTTAACCTGTGGTTCTGATTTCTTATGGAAATCATTGGTGAAGTTTGTACCAATACCGAAGGTAGCCAACATTCCATTATCCTTAGCCGACTGAGAATAAGTTACTGCCTTTTCGATGTTCAATGAATCGGAATAGCAAACAATTTTGGAGAATTTAGGTAATTTCAATACGTCATGGTAATGGTGGGCAATCTTTTTTGTGTATTCAATTGGGTCCCCAGAATCTTGTCTAACACCAACGTAAGCATCAGAATATGGTGGGTAGAACGCCTTTAGAAAGTCATCCGTGCCAAAAGTATCCGTTAATGCTAAACCTGCATTTTCTGCGCCAAATGTATTAATCCAATAATCCATGGCATCTTTATTGGCGTGTAAATAGTCTTCACTAATAGAAGCAACTCCCATAACCCACTCATGAGCCACAGTACCAATTGGCTTTACTCCATATCTTTTCGCAAAAAGAATATTCGAGGTACCTAAGAACAGCGCTTTATTCCTCTCTGGGTTTGCATTTACAGCCTTCATGATTCCTTGCATAATTAGATCTTGAGTCTCCAAGGATCTACGACGTCTTGTACCGAATTCACTAAACTTAATTCCATTATCAAATAAAGTTTCGGCCTTCCTCATGGCTTGTTCTAACTGATTCTCGTAGTTCCAATCAGTGTCGACAAACTTGAAATAAGCTTCAGAAATCAAGGACAATAAAGGAATCTCATAAAGAATAGTATCTTTCCAAAAACCACTGACCAGGATTTTCAATTTATAGTGGGAGGGCTTTCCCTCAATTTCCTCTGAAGTAAAGGTGATTTGCTCCTCAGGATTTAGTTTATAATTTGAACCACTAATATACTTGATATACGCAGATGGTAAGTACGGAATTTCTTTCTGTAAATATTCAATCTCTTCTTTTGTGAACTTCAAATTTCCCAGGTATGAAAATTGCTCTTTCAGCCACTTAATGGCTTCTTTATTGAAGGATAATTGGGACGACCTGTTGGTATATTTGTAGGTAACTGTAACGTCTGGAAAATTAGTGAAGACAGCAGCATGCATCGTGACCTTGTACATATCTGTATCCAGAAGTGACTTTACCACAGGTTCTGACATGGTTATCTTACTTAGCGAAATTGCTTATAACGGATCAATTCACGTCTCTTCAAAAGTACAGTCAATTGCTCCCTCTCGCAACAATGATAAATTTAAACAGAAAACCCGATCTTGCTCAATTTCCGTTTTAATAATTGTCAAAGGTTCATCAGTTTAAGCCAGTTGAGTACAGGAACTTTTACATTTGCGGATTTTTCCAGTCTTATAAGAACGGATTTGACGAATTTTTCACCCTGGCACTACAGCCATTTATTCTGATATTAACAGAATCACAGCGTGAAAAAGTAAAGTGAAAGTTCTGTCTATGGAGAAAAACATTCAAGGCAACTTGAGATTCTCAAAAGTTTCTTGAGCCCAGAACAGAGCGTTATTGAGACTTTGATGTTTAGTATACAAGAAGTGTCAGCAATTGAAAGTATATATATCACCTACAACGAATTTTCAGTGCCTCGCCCATTGCTTTTAGGTGAAAAAAAAAAATTTCCTGAGAAGAAAAGATGGAATATTCACTACGTAATGATATTTCATTTACGTTCAAGCCGTTGAGTGAAGCAATTCAGAGACTCTATAAACAATATTATAGTATAAAATGATTGTCCCAGTTAGATGTTTTTCCTGTGGTAAAGTTGTTGGTGACAAGTGGGAGAGTTACTTGAACTTGTTGCAAGAAGATGAGCTAGATGAAGGTACCGCGTTATCAAGATTAGGCTTGAAAAGATACTGTTGCAGAAGAATGATTCTAACCCACGTCGATCTTATTGAGAAATTCTTAAGGTACAACCCATTAGAGAAAAGAGATTAGCTGTTTATCAACAGGGCTTTCTTTTTTAAAACCATTTCCTTTTCTTCAAACCACTTCATTCAGAGATTGAGAAGAATAGTAAATGAAACGTGCGTGAAGGCAAATGAAAAAATATTGTATTCCCTCGCATCAAATAAACCACACAAAAACTCAATATGCTCCAGCATGCTGACACTATACCCTCTCTTCCGAATAATAGAAAATTTTATATATCTTTAGCTTATTCTCCGAGACAAATATCCGTAGGAAGTTAGGATATATTATATCTTGAGATATAAGAGGCCTGTATACTATAAGAAAAGCTCATTGAAAAGTATTCTTTTGATTTTCACAGGAGAATTGTTTCTAGAAATTATACAACGGGGAAAATTGTTATTTACAAATCCTTTATTGATACTATGTTCTTTACTTTTATAACTTCTTGGAGACTCCCTTGTAGCTTTTTTTGAATACTAGAATTGAATCAATTTTCTCCAGGGCCAACTCCAATAGTTCCTTTCTCTTTTGTAATTCAATATGTCTTGAAATTTTTGGATCTTCTTTAGCAAACATTTCTACTTGTTCATCTCCCAATAACGTCAACCTTCTGTCTAATTCAATAGGGAAGTTATAAAAAAAATCGCTCAATAATTCAACGTTGAGGAATAAGACAGCTGTTGAAGTTAACTTATCACTAACCGCGGACAAAAATACCTCTGGACAGCGATCCTTTTCAATTGTTGAATGGCATTTGCTTTTCAACATTTTTAACCTGAATGATAACACTTTGCATCTTTTATCCAAAAATATTGCTTCAGAGCCTCTCTCTAGCAGTAGTTTAGACATACCAAGCGTTTCCTTTTGTAAATTCGATTCGTTTCCTAAATATCCCATCACGTTTGTCAGCTTCTTACTCCCAACAGCATTTTTGATTGCTTGATACCTTGAGTTACATTGTTGCAATTCCTCCTTTACTAGATTAATGGAATGTTGACGAGCAAGGCTCCAATCCCTTTCTTCCAAATCAATTTCATACTTAAATGGTTTAATACAGTTCTCAACTTGATCAGCCGTTGAATAGTATTTACTGTTTAGAACATTAATTGCTGTGTTACTGACAAGATCTTTGATTAACTCATGATTTTTTAATTGAGTAGACTCTAAAATATTGTCTAATTCTTTCAGAATCGCGTTGGTGGTGAGCATTGTTGATAATCTACCAATACCCATTTTGGTTAATCCGGATGATGCTAGTTCCAGTTTTTTATGCCAATATAACATATCGGTATCACTTTCCAGTTTTGGGGAAGATAAGTCAAAAAGATTTTCATCCTTCCAATACCTTGTAGCCAAAACATCTAAAACTTTCTGATCCAATTCGGCTTTCAAAATCGATTTCAGCTCATTTCTGTGAAATTTTTCCTGAAATTCTTTAATGCCCAACTTAAGTACATCAATATTATTCAAAAGATATGATTTAGGGGTTAGATGCCTATCATTGAATTCTACTTTGAATAAATAAGAGGTATCATCTAATTCTTGTTGAATAAGCGTTGAAGTCGGCTCCAGCGCATTTGACATAGAAATTTCCAAAATTTTAATGAGTTTTTCTCTCAATTTCTTAGTGGAGACTTGACAATTGGCAAAATACTTCTTGTTTTCTCTGAAATAAGCTTTTTCAAATTGATGAGAGACAATTTGTTTCAAACCATTCACATTTTCATCCCCTGTATTTTGATTATGCTGACCTTTGGAAAAAATTCCACCCAATGACGAAGAGGGTGCTTCACCAAAAAGCCCCAAATGTTTCCTATTTATACTGCTTGGTGCCTTGGTAATCACACCAACGTATCCCATACTAAGAGGATATTTCTTATTATTTAAAATACTTCTAGCCTTTTCAGGGTCCACCAAATCCAGTTTGGTAATGACACCTATAGTTCTCAGACCTTTAGGATCTGCTGCTTTAGAAGCTTTCAAGGCAGAGCTATTAGCCAAGTCAACGTCCGCAGCAGAAATTGCCAAAATAATATTGGGTGCGGCTAAATATTTCTCACACAAATCGCGGATTTTGGATTTTAGTTCCAATGGCTGGTCTGCAGCCTCAACCTGTATATAGCCAGGTAGATCCACTAACGATAGATCAGGGACACGAGACGATTTGATCGTTAGTTGAATAGGTTCTTCAGAAACTGCCTCTGAGGTTGGGACTGCCATGTTTAGTTCCATCAGCATTCTTTTCACCTCTTTGAAGTCTTTTATATTGTATAAACGCATGCTTGGGAAATCTGCAGTTACGTTATTTGAGTTAGGGGTGTTGACCAAAGTTAATTCAATGGGTCTCCTTGTGACCATGTTGGAACCTTTTGGTAGAAATTCTTTTCCAACAATAGATTCCAGTACAGAAGATTTACCAGATGATTGAGAACCAATCACGACAATTGACGGCAAAGTTAAATGCGCAGATGAGGAATCCACTTTATTTAAAATTGTTCTAATTTCGATCATTTGCTTAGTCAAGTTTAACATTTCGTCCTGAGTTGTATCTACAGCATCGCTTTCATCATCTTCATTTTCATCATCATCTTCATCTTCATATTCATCCTGTTTCTTGCCTTCATCGTCCTCGAGTGATGTGGCGGCTATCAATGTAGCAGTCGGTACTGTACCGTCATTTCCATTATCACCATTTTGCGACTCATCGCCGGAAAACATCCTATTAAACTTTTCCTTCATAGATTCACCGAAGTCCTTAATTCGATCCAGCTTATCCTTGGTGAAAGAACTGGCCTCTTCCATCTTATAAGCTATGTAACTCCCTGCAGCAGCCATTCCACCACCTACATATATAGGAAATCGAATAACTTTGGAAATTATTTTGGGAAAGTTTGATATTGATCTCTTGGAAATTACAAAATGCAGAACATTAGTATTCGTTGTTCCACGGACATTGCTTATTCGGCTGTGTAAATGAACCAAAGGACATTTGGTATAAGAAGAGCCATACAGTATCGCGGGATGTGTAGCAAATCTTCTTTTCAGAAGCAAAAGCCGTACTGGACTTGTGTTGACATTCATTAATGTGCTAAAGTTTGACACTTTAGGAATGGTCCTTAGTAGAGTTGAACTGCTCATGTTATCAAAGTACTATGGTAGATATATGAGGGGTATATGATGCGCGTGAACAGCAGGCAAAAGTTTAAAAATGAAAAGGTGAGTTTCCTACTCAATAGAAAGCCTTCTTCGTTACTTTCTTCCTAAAACCTGTGTTTACGTACCTATATGTATTACCTTACGATATATCGCTAGTGTTTGTTTTTGATGGTCAGCAAAAATATTGACAGGATGCGAATTGATCACCGAATACGAACCGTAAAGTAATGATTCATTGTATAGCAATATCCTTCCTAGGAAATTTCTTCGGGATTTATTTGCCCCAGCGCAATAGATCATGTTGTAGCAATCTATCTTGGGGTCTTTTATGGGTATGGTCTCAGGAGGTTTGAAAGAGAAATTTCACCTCTCCTTTTTTAACAAGTCCTCTAGCAGTAACAACTAGCTACTATTCTGTTATGGAGTGACATCTGTGCTGAGCTTTATTTCAAATTGAATTAGATGGCAGAAAATATTTGGCATGACTGCTTGAAAATGAACTATATATCATTACTGGGCATAATCGTAATCGGCACGCGAGTGTTCCTCTATGAGTAACATAAAACAACAGGTATTGCGGAAGTGGTAGATCTGTGTAATTAGATGCAATAACAGCCGATGAGGTCAACCAACCCTCAATAGCTTGGACCGTGCCTGGACGTACTTAAAAAAACGGGTACTCAGATTAAATTCTCCGCAGTCACTGCCCCTTTTGGAACAGAAGATTTTTGTACGTACTTTCGTATGATGCAAATATTTACACGCGTTGAAAAATGTTTCAGAAGCGATGCTGCGAAAAAAGACACATGTATCACACCGGAAAAAGTTTATGGGACCATTTGGATTTTGATTCATTGAGTTGCAGCCCTATTAGGTTTTTTCAGCAGTTGTTCTGTGTCGAAAAAATTTTCCTCTTTTCTCAATTAACGCTTGCCTGTTTTATAGTAGTTTTATTCTCAACTTTTAAGTGTAAAACTTTCTTGGAAGTCTACCTATACTTCACATGACTTAACTCCGTTCAACAGCGAAACATTTATTCACTAGAATTCTCATCACTTTTTCTAACTGTTTCTTTCCCCTTTTTACAGTAATTAACTGCTAAAGTACATTATATTCTTAGCCTTTTTTGTATTGGAATTCAAGATCAATAAACCAGTATTCATAAGGGAAAAGAAAGAATAAATAAAATTTTGCTAGTACATTAGATTGCAAGGCAGAATAACTTATCCCGTCTAAAACGTATGAACAAATCAGGGACAATTGAAATGGCAGCACACCAAATGGATTCGATAGCGTATACTAGCAACGTCACGCAGCAATACATACAGCCACAAAGTTTAAGTCTACAGGATATTTCTGTTGTCGAGGATGAAATCCAAAATAAAATAGAAGCTGCCAGGCAAGAGAGTAAACAACTTCATGCCCAAATAAACAAAGCCAAATATAAAATACAGGATGCAAGCTTATTCCAGATGGCTAGAAAAGTTGCGTCTTTGGCCAAGAGTAGAATCAATTTAAAACCAAACATGGTATTAAAAGGTCATAATAATAAAATCTCAGACTTTCGCTGGAGTCGAGATTCAAAACGTATTTTGAGTGCAAGCCAAGATGGTTTCATGCTTATATGGGATAGTACTTCAGGCTTGAAACAAAATGCCATTCCATTAGATTCCCAGTGGGTTCTCTCCTGCGCTATCTCACCATCGAGTAATTTAGTAGCAAGTGCAGGTTTAAACAATAACTGTACAATTTATAGAGTCTCGAAAGAAAACAGAGTGCAACAAAACGTTGCATCAATTTTTAAAGGACATACATGTTATATTTCGGACATTGAATTCACAGACAACGCACATATATTGACAGCAAGTGGGGACATGACATGTGCTTTGTGGGATATACCGAAAGCAAAGAGAGTGAGAGAATATTCAGACCATCTAGGTGATGTTCTAGCACTTGCCATTCCTGAAGAACCAAACTCAGAAACCTCTTCCAATACATTTGCTAGTTGCGGGTCAGATGGGTACACTTACATTTGGGATAGCAGATCTCCATCTGCTGTACAAAGTTTTTATGTTAACGATAGCGATATCAATGCACTTCGCTTCTTCAAAGATGGGATGTCAATTGTAACAGGAAGCGACAGTGGCGTAATAAATATGTATGATTTGAGGTCAGATTGCTCTATTGCTACTTTTTCTCTCTTTCGAGGTTATGAAGAACAGACTTCTAACCCTACATATATAGCAGCTAACATGGAGTACAATACTACACAATCACCACAAACTTTAAAATCAACAAGCTCAAGCTATCTAGACAACCAAGGGGTTGTTTCACTAGATTTTAGTGCATCTGGAAGATTAATGTACTCGTGTTATACAGACATTGGTTGTATTGTGTGGGATGTATTGAAGGCGGATATTGTTGGAAAACTGGAAGGACATGGTGGGAGAGTTACTAATGTACGCTCCAGTCCGGATGGATTAGCTGTGTGCACAGGTTCGTGGGACTCGACTATGAAGATCTGGTCTCCAAGCTATTCATAGCTTTTGATTGGAAAGAAAATGAGTAGCGATCATCAATGAATGTCATTATATACATATACGTACACGCACTCACCTCATATCTACATAGAGAAACAACAGTAATATTAACTTTGTAGAAGCGAGGAAACATCCTTTAAGCAAGTGACTTCTCCTCATTTTAGAACAAAAACTAAGTTCTCTGTATTTGAAACTTAAAACACTCTTAGTTTCCTCCTTTTCTGATTCGGACACTTGAAATAATCACGTATGGAGAGTGCCATTCAGCTAAGATTAATTCAAATCACTTTGTGAAGACGCTACTATCCGTTCGCTTCTTTTAGCCCAATCATGATCATATATGTTATCAGAATTACTTTTCATAACGGCTTTAACGTACTTTGTTTATTGTGAACCTTGAGTGACTCGTCTTTAGGTTCTGGAAATGGTTGCGTGGGAACTAAGACTTACAGTCTCTTGTTTATTGGTTCGATTGTTCGGTGATTTTAAAAACGCCTGGATTTTCATTAGCAACTCGTCTGGTAATTGGGTTATAAACATGAAAAAACGCTCCCTCCTAGGATGATTTTCAATTGCCTTCTGTACCGCTGCGTCGTTTAGTATCATTTGAACAATTTCCGTTATCATGTCCTCATCTATAACTGCAAGAGTTTTGATCCAAGGTAAGTCTGTCAAACGCAATGACATATCTTCTTGTGCATTCACAACTTTCCACGGAAGATTGAAATATTTGGATAGTTCACTCTTGATATGCGAAAATTCATAAGGAACATTAACGGTATAATCAACTGCATACGCATCATCTTCGAACGTTAGGTCATGTCCAATTTTAAATTTTCCAGCATGATCAATAAAAAAACACTCTATCTGTAGGTTGAACTCTCCCCAACCTGTTTCCTTGATAAGGAATGGTAGTGAATCCAACCGTCTTTTAGGCTTAATAAAGCTGGGATGCAGATGGTATATGCATTTACAGATGATGCTAGGCTCCACTTCTTTTCCTTTCGCATCTAGCATAAGGAGCTCCATCTGCCACCGACGCAGAGGAAGTTCGTTTTCCAGGATTTTCTGTTCCGGTATTATAACCTGTTGTGTTTTTACTCTGAAAGTGATTTCTATTGTATTATCCATAAAAGAGCGTTTGTTATAGGGCAGGAAAAAACTTAGCCTTTGAAGACTAAGATGTGAAGTAAAAATGTTGGTAAGCAATCTTGAGGCGCTATACTATATCTCACACACGAATGTCGCTCCTATAATTCTACCATGCAGATCCAGTAGTGATGAGTTGCTTAATGTAATCATGATTTTGCGATGCCCGTGTATCGCGACCGCGACAACTAAGCGTCACTAAATAGCACCTTTAATTAGTTTTTACTTATATAATATTTAAATTCTTTATCTATCAAAAATTTAATTATTATGGCTGCTCAACTTTAGGGACAAAGTAACAAATATAGACCAAACAAAAAGGATAAGAATCCCATTGAAGGCATTAAGAAGGGTGATGAATTTTCATATCTTCCAATAGTCGTAATATTTGCTGGCGCAATTGTTGGAAATATTTCAACACTAGTAACGCCCGTGGATACAGCCACACTCGTTGTACCATATAGATACGGAAGAGTGCTAGTTAATTTTGTGGTGCTTTCTGGCATTTCGTTATTCGCAGCGATGTTGCTATTAGTGGCTATAACTTCTTTATATGCGTGTATTTTCGGTTCGGGAGCCTCTTCAAATACTTCATCATTACCATCATTCTCTTGCATGCTGTCTTCCATGATTTCGTATAGAATACTCTCTATTTGTGAAAACTTTTTGTGCTCCACTATTGTTAGAGGATCTTCCATCAGAAAATCTATTACAGATTTTGAAGCAAGCACTGTATCAACTTGCTCTTGCGAGTTTAAGACTAGGGGGGCCTCTAACATGTTCGTTAATATCATGTATGGACTGAATTCCATTTGATTTAGTAGCGTTGGTGGTAACGAATTCTTATCCAAATGAAAAACTAAAGGATTAGGCTCATTTTGTTCTGTTTGGCCTTCTTCATAGTCATCTGATGTAAAAGTAATTGAATACTTGATAGCAAACACTTGTGCCATAAAAAAGGCAAAGAAAAGAGAAGATAAATATAATCCTAACATTGAATAAAAAATCAGAAGGAAAATGGATACGAAACTTTTTTTTTTCTTTGCGTAATTAGGTTCTGGCTTGGTGTCGTTTTTAGTTATGTGTAAGAGTGTTTGGTTAGCAGTTAGTGTTTCGTCTTGTATCTTATTTCAAACAGCATGAAGATCGCCAAGAAAAGAATATAAATATACAAAAGCTCATTCCTACTTAAACGAAAAGTAAATGATAATTAGCCAGACAAAACTGTAAGCGCTATGGGACACAAAAACAACATACACAGAATTGAGATGAAAAGAAAGCAAACATAGATTTTTATTTAAAGTATATTTGAGGTATGTATTGATAAAGTACTGTTCATAGCTATTGACGAATATTTTTACATTTCTTCATATAGTGCTAATTAAGGATGAATTGTGATTCGTCGTGCAAAAAATGAGTGTTCTCATTTAAAGATCTCCTTGAATTGTTTAACGATGCTATTTTTTATAGCAGTCGGCGATGTCTTCCATTCTGTTGGCAATGACTTCCAGTCAATTCCTCCCATAATTTCTTTAATCTGAACCTTTTTCTCACCTGCCTTCTCTTTAAGGGCATCTAACAAGTTTTTTACATTCTGATCAATATCAAGCTCCGATGACACAGGTAACTGATCCATGTATCTCTTTATGATATCCATTTCACCTTGCTCCTTGGCCACTAAATCGTCCCTTTTGTTAGCAACGAATTCATTAATGGAGTCTTTCCTTTGAGCTATTAACTTAGAGTACATGTCGTACAGAGAGTACTCATCGGCACTCTTTCCCTTTAAGTCAATTTCTTTGTTCTTAATAGCTGATAACATGCTTCTAATTGCTGTCTTCTTCATTTCATCTTTGGCAATCATAGCCTTTTTTAAATCTCCCTTCAGTAGGCTGATAGCAGCCGTGTAAGCTGGAGAGCTGTTATAACGAACAAAGGTTAGTCTAGTCGAAATAATTGGTCTAATTGATTGTCTGAACATTTTGAAGTGCTGATACTTGTTGTATTTCCCAACTTTACCTCAAGATTCTGTTTAGTATTATTTTTCTTATTGTTAGAAGATCCTTTTTCTTCCCTTTAAAAGTAGGATCCCTTCCCGAAAAGTCCTGGGTGCAAGGGTAGAAGTGGTTTATGTGATTTTATCGTTTATAGAGTATAGAATTGGGTGGTGCTACACTAAGTATTTATGCTGGTCAGAGCTAGATTCGCCTCTCACGGTCAATCTTTCTCACTTTCCTTCTCAAGGTAGTTGGTCCAGAGTGATACGAAGCTTTCTGTTCTTGATACGGCGCCTGAGCTTCTGGACTGTTCGTTGTTCGGGATCAAACCGGCTTGTTGCTTCTTGTCTTCATCCCAATTTAGGAAATTGGATAGCAATTCAAGAACTTCAAACTTCCTTGGGTCTGCTCTGGGAATGGACACGAAAGATATTAATAAGTTGGATATCAGCTCCTTATCGACGGATTCAGAGTCGCTTGATTTCTTCAACATGGTAAGGGCCTTTGTCAAATGCTCATTTAGTATGATCGCTTCATGACGGAGTTTTCCGATTTGTAAGATATGTTGCCTAGATTCTTCTTCGTATTTTTCCTTCATAGATACGTCTTCTTTCATAACTTCTATTTGTTTTTTTAAATTTTCCAGAATTTTTACGTCGTTATCGTGTGCTTCCAATTCAGTATCGAGTTGAGATCGTAAAGCTTTAATTTCTAAATTCTTTTCTCTAGCCTCTTCTCCTCTTTTGTTGTCAACTTCTTCAATTTTTGATTCCAGGATATCTACCGAGTTTTGCAATACTGCTTTCTCACCCTCACGGGATTCTAGAGCCTGTTTCAATTCATCTCTTTCTGCCCTCAAGTCGGATATGTCTTGTTTATTATTTTCCAGGATTATCATGAGTTCCTGAACCTGTGTATTCAACTGGTCTTTTTCTTTCCTGTATGAGTTAAGTTCTTTACTGTGTGTTTCAATTATGTCATTATTTTCATCTTGTAAAGCTTCTATTCTTGACTCATACTCCAAAAAGACATCCTCTGTATTTTCTTGCTCCTTCTCTAAATTTTCTAACTCTTTGTTCAAAGTCACAATGGTTGATTGTAATTCAGAGTTTTCTGTCTTGGTGGCTTCAAGTTTTTTTTTTAGTTTCAGGTTTTGCGACTCATACTCGGAAAGTTGTTCTTGTACTTCTTCCAATTGTTTTTGTGCCTCCTTCATCTTGTTAAAAATTGATTTCATAGAGGATATCTTGCTCAATAACGTGTCATACTGTGATTTAAATTCGTCTCTTTCCTTGATAACATTTGCTAGCTCATCCTTAATATCTTCATTAAGCATTTCTTGGTGCTTTTTGCTATCTAATTCTAAGTTCAAACGCTTGATTTCCTCTTTGAGCCCCTTTACCCTGTCATCAGCCCTCTTGTCCTCCAAAGAATTGGTATCGTGTGTAGTCATGTCATCATTGACTGCTTGTTGATCTATTCCCGTAGAAGGATCCTCTTGCTTAACTTCTTCATTAACCAAGACACCATCAGTTTCCTGATCTGTAGATTTTCTAGAAGGAGCATGTTCTTTTTCAGGATTGAACATTTCTTCATGTTCATTAACGATTTTATCAATGCCCTCGCCATGGGGATGGATTTTGGTCTTTTTGCCTGATTTCTTTTTATTTTTACCCATTCTCGTTCCAAATAACTCAATTGTCTGTGAAGAATCAAATAGGTAGCGTACACAAGCACTAATAAAATCGTGTACAAGATTTTAGAGCTCTCATAGTTGAAATTTGTTTTCATTTTTCGTCTCAGAATGAGCACGAAATTCAAAGAGTAAGTACTGAAAAAAAAAACCAAAATGAGAATAAGTAGTCAAACCCAAACAGCAAAAAAAGTGGAAGCGCTCAATACACGACTAGATCCTTATATAATTTGAAATTGGATATATCTCATCTAAATTTATATTCAAGACCGATCCATATCCAAACTAAACTGCCTTGGGAAAAATGGTCAATATTTCCGATTTTTTTGGTAAGAATAAGAAATCTGCAAGAATATCAACATCCAGACCTATAGGGCAAGTAAAGACATCTGAACCAGAAGTTATTGATCTAGACAATGAATCCGACCAAGAATCAAATGATAAAACCCCTGAAAAATCATCTGCAAGTAGGATAATTCATATATCAGAGACACCTGAATCTGAAAAGAAGCCACCTGTTTCCTCAAAGAGAAAAGCCTCTTCACCAGTCATTAAGTCATCGAACTCCAAAAAAATAAAACTTGTGCCTGGAAATTCACGCCCCGTTTCAGTTATTACGGCTCAAGACGTACTGGATAAAATTCCATCCCTGGATCTGTCAAATGTTCATGTGAAGGAGAATATTAAGTTTGATTTCAAGGGCACAAACCCAAAAGTTGATCCAGATGAAATTGCTTCTGAAATAGGTGATTTTCCTGAAGGAAAGCCGAATTGTTTATTAGGTCTGACAATTGTATTCACAGGTATATTACCAACCTTAGAACGTGGTGCGTCTGAAGCTTTAGCCAAAAGATATGGTGCAAGGGTTACTAAATCAATCTCAAGCAAAACTTCTGTAGTAGTCTTGGGTGATGAGGCAGGACCAAAGAAACTAGAAAAAATTAAACAATTAAAAATCAAAGCTATAGACGAGGAAGGCTTTAAGCAACTAATTGCTGGAATGCCTGCTGAAGGTGGTGATGGAGATGCAGCCGAAAAAGCACGTCATAAATTAGAAGAACAGCATCATATTGCCGCTAAAGAAGCAGAATTACTTGTCAAGAAGGAAGAAGAAAGGGCTAAGAAGCTCGCCGCCTCTAGAAAATCTGGCAGCCGTACTCAAAAGGACAATGTGGTTAGGGAAGAAGATAAATTGTGGACTGTAAAGTACGCACCAACGAATCTCCAACAAGTCTGTGGTAATAAAGGAAGTGTGACCAAATTAAAAAACTGGTTAGCGAATTGGGAAAATTCGAAGAGAAATGGATTCAAGCACGCTGGTAAAGACGGTTCTGGAGTTTTTAGGGCTGCAATGCTATATGGTCCTCCTGGCATTGGGAAAACAACTGCAGCACATTTAGTTGCGGAAGAGCTTGGTTATGATATTCTTGAGCAAAACGCATCTGATGTTCGCTCTAAAACATTACTTAATGCTGGTGTTAAAAACGCTCTCGATAATATGTCTGTCGTAGGTTTTTTCAAGCACAATGAAGGAACACAAAATATAAACGGAAAGCATTTCGTCATTATTATGGATGAAGTTGATGGTATGAGCGGGGGTGATAGAGGTGGGGTTGGTCAGTTAGCCCAGTTTTGCCGTAAAACATCAACTCCATTGATACTGATTTGCAATGAGCGTAATTTACCAAAAATGAGACCCTTTGATAGAGTCTGTCTTGATATTCAATTTAGAAGACCCGATGCTAACAGTATCAAATCAAGATTAATGACAATTGCTATTAGAGAGAGGTTCAAACTTGACCCAAACGTCATTGACAGACTGATCCAAACTACCAGAGGTGATATTCGCCAGGTCATTAATCTTCTTTCAACGATATCTACGACTACTAAAACCATTAATCACGAAAATATCAACGAAATCTCAAAAGCATGGGAAAAGAATATTGCTCTGAAACCTTTTGATATCGCTCATAAAATGTTAGATGGACAAATATACTCCGAAGTGGGTTCAAAAAACTTTACCCTAAACGATAAGATTGCCCTATACTTTGATGACTTTGATTTCACACCTTTAATGATCCAGGAAAACTACTTATCTACAAGGCCAAGTGTTTTGAAACCTGGCCAAACACATTTAGAAGCTGTCGCTGAGGCGGCTAATTGCATTTCATTAGGGGATATGGTCGAAAAGAAAATTCGTAGTAGCGAACAGCTATGGAGTCTGTTGCCATTGCATGCTGTTCTTTCATCCGTTTATCCAGCGTCAAAGGTTGCTGGCCATATGGCAGGAAGAATCAATTTCACCACTTGGCTTGGCCAAAATTCAAAATCTGGTAAATATTACAGGTTACTGCAAGAGGCATATTATCATACAAGACTAAGTACATCTACTGACAAGATTGGATTAAGGCTGGATTATTTACCGACTTTTAGAAAGAGATTGTTGGATCCATTTTTGAAGCAAGGTGCTGATGCAATTCCATTTGTGATTGAAGTAATGGATGATTACTATTTGACAAAAGAAGATTGGGATTCTATTATGGAGCTTTTTGTAGGCCCTGATATGACCGGCGCAGCCATTAAAAAGATTCCTGCTGCAGTTAAAAGCGGATTTACACGAAAATATAACAGTATGACACATCCAGTTGCAATTTACCGAACAGGTACTACTATTAGTGGCGGTTCCATTAGTGTTAGCGCTAGTACGCCTGATTTTGAAGATGTTGTTGACGCAGATGATAACCCAATTCCTGCAGATGACGAAGAAGCACCAGACAGTAATATAGACTTGAAAAAGGATAAACTTATTAAACAGAAAGCCAAACCTACAAGAAGGAAGACCGCTGCCGGAAAACCGAGTAGCAGCAAAAAAAGAAAAACTAAGGGATAGTTTACTTTATATATTATACTTATACTGACACCTTTTAATCATTAATGTTATGAGTCTCCGTGCTATCATAAATGCTAGAATCGCATAGCAATAGTGACTCGATAAGCAGCATTGTCGCCTTGGTATATAGTGCGCAAAATGGTGTACCCGTACATAAATTACACTGAACATTACATTTTTGAGCCTGATATTTCTGTCGGAGGTGCTATTCTATCATCATTGTTTACGCCCTCAGAGAACCGTTAAGTTATTATTATGTTGTTGCAGTTAATATCGCAATCCTCCAGGATTTTTTCACAGACTCAGAAGTTTTTTGTTGTCAAAGTGTCCATTAAAGGCATCCTTTAACCAGTAGTAGAGCTTTTGAAATACAATGCTTTGAGAATTATGATATCTAATAGAATGATCTGAATCTGGAAAAATGTGCATGTCATAATTAATCAGTCCCAATAAATTCAGTTGATCAACTAATCTAAAGGTATTTTGTATATGCACATTATCGTCAGAAGTGCCGTGAATAATGAAGAGCCGCTTTAGAGATTCAAATGATTGGAAATTCTTAATAGTGGACACATCAAAATAACCTTCCTGATTCTCTGATGGTTGGTTCATATACCTTTCCGTGTAAATTGAATCATACAGAGTCCAGTTTGTTACCGGCGCAACAGCCATGGCGTACTTAAACGTCTCTCCATCGTCTAACTCGACAGTTTTCAAACTGGTAAAACCGCCATATGACCAACCCCAAATGGCGACTTTACTTTCATCTATATGTGGCTTATTTCTTTTTATGAATTTTTTGGTGACTTCGATAATATCCCTAGGTTCCCAGTATCCTAATCTTTCGCGGGCCCATGATCTAAAACTCCAACCTTTGCCACCGGTTCCTCTGGGTTCTATTTGTAAAACAATTACATCTAATCCTGATACAACGGCCTGTTCAAATGCAAGTGACGATTTGGTTGTAAATGTTTGGGATCCTGGACCGCCATAAATGTTAACTAGTATCGGATACTTTTTTTTGGGATTTACGTTTGCTGGTTTGATTTCAATGTAATTTATTTCAATGCCGTCGTTTAATACCATGGACTTGTAACTCGTGATAGGTATATCGTAGTTCTTCAACTTCTCCTTGAATTTTTCATCCCTGGTCAGTTGCAGAACGGAATCATCGTCAACTTCAGCAATATTTAAAACTTCTGTGAGCGGTCCAGCTACTTTCTTCGGTGCGTCAGGCCCCAATTTCTTGGAAACAGCGTATCTCGCGCTAGAACTTAACTCGAAATCATAAAAATCATTCTTTTCTGATGGTTTCTGTAAAACCTGAAGTATGCTCGAAGTTGTGGGATCTGCAAAGCTGGTACTATAAAGGTGTTGTGACATGACACCAATCTCATTAGCAGTAAAAAATACAGTATCTGTTTCATATTCGTAGCCGACTATTCCATTCCCAGTAATTTCCCAATTTCCTTTGGTTAACTGAATACCGTCCTTGGCAAAGATGGTTGGATAATAAAAGAGATGATTAAACCCTTTATTATCTGTGTGAATATCGATGTACCCATAATCCATCCTTTTCGACTCCGGCTTTGGTGGAATACTTATAACATCCTTCGTCTTTTCAATCCATCCATTAAACAGGTTTGAATCCGTAGTTCTCACGGTAAGTAGCTGAGAAGACTGTACTTCATACATTTTGACATTTAGTATCTTGGAGTTTCTATCAGTGATTTCGAATCTAAATGCATCTGGACTAATCCATTTTCCATTATACAAAATGGAATCTTCTTGACCACCGGTGTTAATTGAGTAAACTACGCCGTTCTGTAAGTTAACGAGAAATAAATCGAATCTGGGATTATTGAATCCTGGTTTGGGGTACTTGATGATAGTGCCAGAGATATCTGGGTTGCTCATGTCTGTGTAATGGTTTAATTGAATTTTATCAACACTGGTGCCATTAAATTTAGCAAAAACTGCTTTTGAATCATCCGGGGCCCACCATATGGCTTGATCAGATGAAAGAACCTCTTCTTCGTATATCCAATCTGGCTTAGCGTTAAATATATCCTTTGAGCCATCTTTGGTTATCTGCCCGGCAAATCTAGCATTTACTTGTTGTAGAAACAGATTGTTCTCGTATACGAAATAAATATAATTGTAGGCAGGTGAAAAATGTGCATAGGATAGCTTCGACAATCCAAGTTCATTGTTATCAGTTGATCTTTCAAAGGGGGATATTGGTTTAATGGACCCGGTATTTAAATCTTTGATCCAATAAAAACCTTTGGAGGAATGTCTAAATTCAGGTTCCAAGTCGGTCCCGAATATGATTTTATCCAAATTATAACTAATTTGGACGCTGCTGACAGTATATTCTACCCCTTCATATTCGAACCTATTTTCACCAAGATTCATTTCGAATGATTTATCAAATAATTGTTTTGCAACAAAATGTGTCTGTCCATCAATTTCTTTTGTGGTGAAGAATAGCCCAGGATCTGAGTCGTGACTTAATAATCTCTGCGGTGGCTCAATAAAGTGAAAAGTATCCTCAGGAATGGCAAAATCTCCATCTAGAACGTTTTCAATAGAGAAACTTCTTTTACCTATTCTAGAACCTGCTGAAGATGTTTCCGTGGGCATGGTTTTAGTAGGGAGAAATTTTGTTGGCAGTAGAATAACAATTAAAAATAAAACTAATAGTGCTATCAAAGTAAAGACTAAAGTATAAGATCTTTTCTCTAACAGAGACCACTCCCCCCAACGACGATCGAATGCGTTCACACTGAAGAGTGAATGTATGGGACGCTGATTTTCAATATCATTAAACTGGAAACTTTCTCGTTTGGGACGCATTGAGGAGTGCTCTTGCCTAAAGGGGGTTTGACCATCGGTAACATCTATTGTAGCGTCTGTCGCTCTACTCCCGTCAAATGTATTCGCAGTCTCATTAATTTGAGAATCCGTATTAGTAGGAATATCACCATCAGGAAAGAATGGTTTATCAATGGAAGAATTCGAACTTTTCCTATGCGGGAATAAATGACTGTTCTTCCTTTTATGAGAATGAGTGGAAGAAGACATTAATGGCTTTCAATATTTACACAAATAATAGCCTGGTTACTATTACTAAGGTCATGAGGCTAGAGCAAAATACCTAGGAACAGAAAAGATATGCGGTATTCTGTCACTACACTATTGAAAGACCTCCTTCAGTAATCGCAGAATCACTTTTTATGCTGCTTGTAGTACTATGAAACAAATTTCACATCGGCCGGGTGGCTATGCCTAGAGCCGCGCCTTGAAAGAATAAGGAGAGAGGCTTATATCATACTTCTTGATGCTGCAAAAGCATATATTAGTGGCAACTATGAGCCAAGAAAAAAACGCTTATCGTTAGGACTCTAGAAACCATGGTAAATCAAAAGCAGATGAGAACTCAAATATTAATCACCGACATTCCTAGTGATAAGTTCGCTAGTAAATGGCCTACACAATTGGAAAAAACTTTATTCAAGGAGCAGTTTCCTAATTTACAAAAACACTTGCAGTACTACACACCTTTGCCATTTTTAAACAGAATCATAATTATATTTGAAAATGAAGATGACACTCTACAAGTGTTTAAGTTTCTACAGGACCTGTTGGCCAAAGAGAATGGCGGCTCAATGAAGTTATTTGTGACAGAGTCTCTTTTAAATAGTCAACATCCCCGGTCTCGTTCTACAGATGATGCTGCCTCATTGCAAGGTGGTAGCTTGCCACCTTTAGAGGGACATCACAGCAAGCCTCTCCTATCTATTAATACAGATCCAGGAGTTACTGGAATAGACAGCTCATCTCTCAATAAGGGAGGATTCTCATTATCACCCGATAAATCATCTCTAGAGTCACCCACATTTTTAAAGCTTTCGACGGATTCAAAGCCATTTAGTTATCAAGAACCACTACCCAAGCTTTCTAGATCTTCCTCTTCAACGTCAAATTTCTCATTAAATGGGAGTTCGCACACATCTTTGCCTTCGCAACTAGAAAAAAAAGATATGTCTACATCAGACACCAAATGTCTTTTCGTTTCCAAGCCATTAGGATTGAGCATTGACACATCTGCTAGAAGTAGTGCTGCATTGCATACTAAAAATGATCCAAATGGTGCTGCGTCTAACGCTCCGAAAAGTCCAAGCATAACGGTTAACGAGTTTTTCCATTAGAGCATTACTAATATTATAAATCAGACGAAGCAGAAAGAAAAAGATTCATGATATGGTAATATGAGAGAATATGTACGTTCATGTATACGCGTGTTTTGTTTGTATGAAATTCCGGTATATATGTTTGCTTTTAAGATATGTCTATGGATTCAAGAACGAGCAATATAAAAGGATTGTATGTATGTGTAAATGTGTATATACATAAAATAAGTCCGCTATTCTCTTGCATATTTTCGGCCATTGTTTTCTCTTATTAACGAAAGCGTGGAAACTCATTTTAGGAGCGGAAGGGAGTGGATTGTATCTGTTCCCTTTATTATCCCTCATGCTCCCCTACTGTTTTGTGATACCCATCTATGGTGGCCAAGGAGGTGTATTCAATAGTTTCTACCTGAGGACAATTTCTCCTAATAAGGTTGTAGATAACATTGCCTGGACCGAAGCAGATGCTTTTGTCAATCTCTACTGGTGTTCCAGAATTGATGGTATCGTAGCACATAGTGAATTGCACAGTTCTGCTTGAACACTTAACGAATCTATCTAACGCATGATGGATGTAATAGGAGATGTTACCATCCAGATTAGCTATTATTGGATGATTTAACTCCATCAATGTGTGTGTTCCATTTTTTTTTAGTATATCCCATATGTAGTCATAAAGTGGTTCTTGAACGGGTCTCAATACAGTGCTATTATGAAAGGGTATATTATATGGGTTAGTCAATTCTGTGATTCGTAAGCGCGGGAACCTAAGGTTCAATTCCGTTCTCAAAGACTCCAAATCATCAACTAGACCAGTAACCACACATTGCTTTACTGAATTAGCATTTGCGACAGAAATAGTATTCTGTGAAGATGATAGTAAATTAGGGGAATTCAAAAGCTTTTGTACCTCTTGCGGTAAATCGGTGGCCCTTGGCGAAGATAGTGCCCACATTTCAAACTTGTTAGATCTGTTGATATTGTGCGCTACCAAGTATTTTTCAGTGGATGTTACCATCAATTCATTTCTAAAATTAGCAATGTCGAAAAGATCCTTTAATGAGAATAGTGAATTGACACTCAGACAAGTTAGTTCGCCTAGTGAGTGTCCCAAAAGGTAACATTGTTCATTGTCCCTCTTGCTAGGCACATCAATCTTGGATGTATTCTTTAGCGCATGATCTTGAGAATCAGAAGGGTATGAGAGTATTTGATACAATTGATAAAAAAGGTTGGAACAAACAGCTATGCTTCCAGGGCTGGAAGGGTTCTGAAAAATGTACTGCAATAGATCATTTGAGTTCTTGCCATTCTGGCTAAGTATAGTTTGGAACTCTTGTGATTTGTTTCTTATTATCGCTTTTAAGATAGAAATGGATATGGAAGTCCCTTGACCCGGGAATGTTAATAACTTCATATACACTTTTATATATATGTATCACGATTGGGAAAAGTGTAAAATATCTCTACACTATCCTCAATTCACGTTACAGCACAGTGTAAGTATTTAACATTTACCCGTAAGCTTTGTTTTATCCTTGAATTCGATGCACAGTTTACTTCCATCCATCGGAGGTTGAAATGCGCCTTGTCATACGGCCAAAAGATGCCTTGTAAGAGGTTGACACTTTTTGAATTGGAAGTGTATTTAAAGGCCTGTAGTTTTTTCAACCTTCTCGAGAGAAGAGTAGTGTTTATCTTTAGGCCCAGCAAGTGTTTTTACTTCATTGATACAAGCAGTTTTGATGTGTGTTTACTAATTTTGGTAAGTCGCAAGCATTAAATGTAAGAACAACAAGACGTAATTGAGCGATTGCTCTCACCTAAACAAGAACACTGGCCCATCTCATTTGTTACTTAATTTCTTCTAGCATTGATATTCAACTCCTTATGCATTTCAAATACGGATTGGCACTATCAATGATATTAATCAAAAGCTCAGCAAATTCCTATGGAACTTTTTTTTTCAGTTTTTCGTCGTGAGTTTTTTTTTTTTTGCCTGTCTATTTGGAAAAGATCTTCTTGTTGTTGATGACTCAATGCAGTAGCGGTTGCTTTTGATTCGAATTGCATTCCCAAATGATTCTCTTATAAATTTTTCTCTCGGTTTTTAGTCCATACCTCTTCCACACTTTCTTGCTGAGTTGAATTCAGCATAGTCGAGTAACTCCAAGCAGCATTAACACAAGTATGTCATCAGATCCAAACGCTAAGCCATTGCCATTTATATATCAATTCATATCGGGTGCCGTTGCTGGTATATCCGAGTTAACTGTCATGTATCCTCTTGATGTCGTTAAGACAAGATTTCAACTGGAGGTGACGACACCTGCTGGTGCTGCGGTAGGCAAGCAAGTAGAAAGATACAATGGTGTCATTGATTGTTTGAAAAAAATTGTGAAGAAGGAGGGATTTAGTAGACTTTACAGAGGAATCAGTTCTCCTATGTTGATGGAAGCCCCAAAAAGAGCCACAAAATTTGCCTGTAATGATCAATATCAAAAAATCTTCAAAAGCCTGTTCAACACCAATGAAACTACACAGAAGATTTCAATTGCGGCTGGTGCATCTGCCGGTATGACAGAAGCCGCAGTCATTGTCCCATTTGAGTTAATTAAAATCAGAATGCAAGACGTTAAGTCCAGCTACCTTGGACCAATGGACTGTTTGAAAAAAACTATCAAAAACGAAGGTATTTTTGGATTATACAAAGGTATCGAATCTACCATGTGGAGAAACGCTCTTTGGAATGGTGGTTACTTTGGTGTTATCTTTCAAGTGAGAAATTCCATGCCTGTAGCAAAAACAAAGGGACAAAAGACCAGAAACGATCTTATTGCCGGAGCCATCGGTGGTACTGTCGGTACCATGCTTAACACTCCGTTCGACGTGGTAAAATCAAGAATTCAGAGTGTGGACGCAGTCGGCAACGCTGTGAAGAAATACAACTGGAGTCTACCTTCGCTATTGATCATATATCGAGAAGAAGGATTTAGAGCACTGTACAAAGGTTTCGTCCCCAAAGTATGTAGACTGGCACCTGGTGGTTCATTGATGCTGGTAGTCTTCACCGGTATGATGAACTTTTTCAGAGATCTTAAGTACGGACACTGATATTTACTGTACATAGAATCCCATTCTTCTTTTGATTTTAAGCTACATTAATTTTACATTATAATAAGAATAGAATGTTTGCTCTGCCAGCCCTTGCATAGACGTTTCAAAATGTTGAGAAAAGCTTACGCTCCGCTCAACCTTCTACACAAAAGGGCGTTAAGATGAACAAATATTGATCTCTCCGATGGACTTGACGCTTATACCAAAAAAGACTTGATATAAACAACACGGTTTTATAGTCCTGGATTATTAATCCGCACGATTAATTTTTTGTATAGCTTTTTAAAGGTAAACCAAAAAAAGTAAAACAAACGAATAATGAAAGAAGGATTAGAGCAACACTACTCACTGAAATTACTCCATCTCTTTATATACCTGCGTTAAAAAAGAAAAATTTTTGGTGATCACCCGGAGCAGTATGTGATGAACGGCATATTAGGGTCCCTTGGATTATTATAGGAAGACTCCTTTGATATATACCAATCTAGATAGAGGAGGTTAAAGGCAGTATAGACTGGTAAATAGAATGTCATTAGAACCATTGTTACCCACACATAACGGATCGCAGGCAGGAGAAGCAGGATCTGCGAATCAGAAGTTCATTGTAATACGGTTTTCCGACGTATCAGTAAGGGATCTTCAGTTGAACATATCGAATGTACCGTATTCAGATATAAACACCCATTGGCTACGTCGAATGTGCAGAGAATTGCGACCTCAACAGACACAGAAGAGAAGGCTGAAGTTCATAAGGAATGGTGGCATCCTGAATACGCATTCCAAGATTGCTGAGGAGCTGACGCATTATTTCAATAATGCTGGCAGCAACTCTAACGTTGATACATGCGTTAGCGTGGATCCAGAGCAGAATAAGTATTATATTCATTGTATAATTGGTACAGAAGAGCTCACACAAGCAGAGTTGGCCGACGAAGATATGAAGGATGATGTAACCCCGTCCAACGACTCGATGACTACGCAGGCCATTGGGTTTGATAGACTACGATCTGTAGGATTTACCGAACAAGAAATTGAACTGCTGAGACAGCAGTTCCGGGCCACTTATGGTGATTTAGAGGAGGAGGAAGAACGGCTCGCTCAGAATGATAGCAGAGATGATGAAGACCATGATATTAGACAATTAGAAGAACAGTGGATGGAAAGTGGAAACGAAACCGCGCAGGGGAATGGTGATGGAAGTGGAAATGAAGACAGGTTCAATTCTGTGCCGATCGCTAACATAAAGCACAACAAAGACCTGCTTCTAGGCATATGTGTTGGATTTTTCTTCGGCATTTTTGGTATATTATTAATAAAGTTCGACGGGTTATTTAACAGACGACAAAAAATGGCAATTTTTGCTGGAGTGATTGTTAATGTTATGTTTTGCCTTGTGAGAGGCTTTTAGTGGTAGGCGATATGGACTCAGTTTAATGTACAGTAGTGGGTGATATAATTATTTTTTGGAATTTTTTAGTATTTTACATGGCATTCTTATACTTTTATAAAGTTTTATTTATATTACTAGTATCAGTAAGTGATTGCTTCTTCTTTTTTTCAGACCAATGCTGCTAACGACGAATCAAAAGATACGCATTCTCTTGTTTCAAGTTATTCAAATTTCTATAATTACCTTCCAATCTCATTAAAAGGCCGCCAAACGAGTAGTAAACGGCAATCAGGTCTTTACTCACTTCCTCAAATTTGTAAGCGGTTCCGTACATGACGTAATCGTAATCATCGGCAAGGGATCTGTCTCCAGCCTGAGGAGGCCTCCAACTTCTTGTCGCGGAAGTATCGTTGGCTGGAGTGTCCTCAAGATTTAACGAGGATGCAATGGTAACGGTCAATGATTCTTGTACGGCGACGGGAAACAATTCAACGTTTATATCCAAGGTTAGTTTGCATTGGTCCTGAGTGGTTGATGCTGCCTCAATACGACAGACTTTGTTATAACGGCCAGGATCAACTTCCGAGACTTGGAATATATCGTCAAATAAAGTGTTGGACATTGCTGCGGTTGTTGCTGAAGCAATGAGCTGACAAACTGTAGTAGCTACACTACAGTTTGTATCTTTTGAAATTTTTCATCTTAGTTTTCGCTTCAGGAAATGAAAAAAAAAAAAAAATAAAAAAGAAAAACAAGACCTGGAACATTATCATAGCAGACGAACATCAAAGACCAAGCCAAAATTGAGAGTTATTGCTACTAGAATTATCATTATTTCTGATATTAATTACTTATTATTATACCGAGCTATTTTTTTTTATTTTAACACCTTTCTATAAAACAACCAGAAAAATAACCAAAAAGGCAGAGCCCCTTCTATTCTATCATATTCTGTCCTATTGCTTTTTTTTTTCAATGCAATACGGATGGATTCCTCTTCGTTTTGTAGTCCTTAATTGCCGCCTTGATAGCATCCTCTGCGAGCATGGAGCAATGCAGTTTTACCGGGGGAAGACTTAACTCCTTGGCAATTTCCGTGTTTTTAATCTTGATTGCCTCATCAAGTGACATACCGCGTACTAGCTCGGTCATGTAAGAGGAAGAGGCAATGGCAGACCCGCACCCAAAAGTCTTAAACTTAACGTTCTCGATAATGCCCGACTTATCATTCACCTGTATTTGTAGTTTTATCACGTCTCCACATGCAGGAGCACCCACAATTCCCGTACCAACGTTAGCCAAGGACTTGTCCATGGATCCAACGTTCCTTGGGTTTGTGTAGTGATCAATTACCTTAGGATGGTAAAGTCTTTTACTTGCTCTTATTATGTTGGAGCCCGTGAGAGGCTTAAAGTGAGCGGGATTGGCTAGTCTGGCGAACATTTATACTGTGTTGTATGGATAGGTTGGTTATTGACCTCAATAGAACCTTACTGACGCGTATACTTGCTGCTTTTGCTGTCGTTATATACTGTTATACTGCAGCTCCGGCCGGCCCCAGGTGCTTATTAATAGTAGGTTCCGCATAGGGAAAAAACGAGGGCGCCAAAAAGCGTTGGGCCTGAACCGGACTAGAAAAACAATAGAAAGAATCATGATGACTAGGATGTATGATGTAGGCCGTACGCTGTATGCTTTTTTGTCAGTATATTGGGTGTACATATATATAGATATCCGGTCACTACGAAGCTTCAGTCACCTCCCCATATCATGCCAGATCCAGACCAGAAATTACAGACCCTGTAATGAAATGACCAAATATTCGATTGTGATTTGGCGTTTATTTCCGGGTGATGCTTGTTTATTCCTGGAGATTGTCTATCATTTTGTCCTTGCTTAGTAACGTTAAGGGGCCGGTAGAAGAAGCGATATGATTGATAGGTTCTGTGGCTGGTTAAAGTTTTTAAGTGGAAAAAGCATTTCTATAACTAACGTTTAACTTCTTCATTTGGTTGCTGTTTTCATAGCTCTCGAGAACCATCCTGTTCCTGTTTTATTAGCATTTGCATTACGTATTTTCTCGCTCCTTCCGCATTGGTTCCCTTTCCTTTCACCTCTTTCTCCTTTGCGATTGTATGTGTATTGATTTGCATCTGGTGGAATCTAGTCTGACATGAGCTCAAAGTTGAAATACGCTGACATAGATGTGCCATTGGACTGGCTGTATAAGGGGAAACGAAGGAATAGGACGAAAAGTGTGAATTCTGCGCGCTCCTCAGATGTAACGTCTAATTCTAACAAAAAACCGGTTACTTCCATGTCAACTTCGACTGTTACTGCGAATACTATGGTTTCTGCTCAAAGACCCCTGAATGGTCGAAATGTAAATAACGAATTACCCAACTCTAAATCAGCTGTGCCTACTAATAAGGTGCCTCAGCTGAAACAATTTCCTACTAGAAGAGCTCGTTCTCACTCAGTATCCAACGGGATACTCCAGAAGAGTACAACCGACGACATCACTGATTCCCCGAAAATATCGCGAGTCAGAACTGCACAAGATCAACCTATTAAGGGGATTGAATACAGTACCGTTGCGGAACCTATAGTGTCAAAAAAGGGGAGAATTCGTTCTTCTTCCATATCAGGTTCTCTAAATGAACGGTCAAAGAAATCTTTGTTCGGTTCTTTGTTTGGAAGAAGACCATCCACCACACCCTCGCCAATTATTGAAAGATCTCCATCTTCCCGGAGTGATCATAGGAGAAGCACGGATTTACCGCCTATAGATACCAAGCAGTCGAGAAGTTCTACCCCAAATAGTACTCCCGCCACTGCATCTTCTAAGCCGACTAGTTCTGGTGGTAATAAGCATCTTGATGGATCTCTCACTTCAAAACTTTTAAGTATGCCGCATAGCATCTTAGAAACGTCTTCCTCGGGTTCCAGTCACCATCACCATCATCATCATCAGCAACTTCATAGCGATGGACGTGAACAGGACTCGCTGCTACCTTCGCAAGCTCCAGACTTGTCTCCTATTTCAGAAAAAGAGATTGCACAAAAACAATTACAGAAACTTTCAAATGTGAGCTTGAAAAGAGTCACAATTGCTGTTCAAGAATTTGACTCTGATCCTCCGCAGCAACTACCTTCCAGAAAGCCTAAAAGAGGTGATGTCCTCATACCAGAAGATATGATTAGTGCACCTCCTCTAATTTCTTTGGGTATTTCAAACAGTGGCGATCAAAGCAGTTCCCAGTCAAATAGTTCTCCCTCATACTCCAAAGATTCTAAAGAATATAAAGCTGCTTTGGAAAATTTCAAGCGGGCAGCTAAGGAAGCTGAAAAGCATCAAAAAGATGCATATAACGTTGCAGAACGTATGGCTCATGAAGTATCAAGCTATAAGGGCAAGCAATTGAAGACCTTTCCAACGGGGGCTGCTGCCAATTCGGTAGCGAATCCAACGACAGATCAAGAGCCCTCCTCTTTAGATGCCAGGGCTTCCAAACTTCATATCGATAAACCTATTAACGCAGGAGCACATCCTTTTGAAACACATCAAGACGACAGTGCCAGGTACTCTTCTCATGTCGAACAAACATTGGATGTGGCCTACACTAGATGCTGTCATTTGAGAGAAATTTTACCAATACCGTCCACTTTGAGACAAGTCAGAGGTAAAACTGCTCCTTTACAAACATTGAAATTTTTAAATCCAAAACCAACTTTAGTGGACATTTTGTCATTTTGCGATTTTATTGCCATAACCCCAATTCATAATATCATTTTCGATAATGTATGTTTGACCCAAGATATGTTCAGAATTGTTATTTGTTCCTTAGTAACCTCTCCAGTTGTAGAGAAATTAGGCTTAAGAAATGTTGTGATCAATGAACAAAGTTGGAAATTACTTTGTAAGTTCCTATTAAAGAATCAAACACTGATCAAATTGGATATTTCTCAAACTAAAGCAAGAACAGATTTGAATGATTCGAACTACAGAGATCAAATGGATTGGGAGTTATTCTGTGAAGTCCTAAGGAATAAAAAGGGCAAGCCTTTGGAAGAACTGCTTTTGAATGGGTTGAGGTTTGACAAAATGTCATTCAACCATTTTAAGAATACTTTACTTACGTTTGCCCAAATGAACCCTGAAAACTCAATTCGGCTTGGTATGGCTAACGTGGAATTTTCGACTCAGTGTTACGATTTTCTTTTTGATTGGATGTCTAACTATAACGTTCAAGGTGTGGATTTGGCATATAATAACTTAGATAATCTGGTAAAACCAATGATCAAGAAACTGGCCAGACTTCCTTATAAACATTTGGAATACTTTACCCTCAACAGTACTAATATTACTTCTGTTGATGATATGTCCTGCATACTAAAATATCTTTCACGGTTGCCCAACATAAAGTTTCTTGATTTAAGCAATTTGCCTCAGTTATTTCCGGAGATTTTAACATCTGGCTACAAGTATCTTCCCCAATTTCCTCAATTGAAGCGCGTTCATTTCGATTTTAATGATCTTTCTATAAAGGAGACAACAATGCTCGTCAGCATATTAGCCAAGTGTGGAACTCTCTCTCACGTTTCACTGATAGGACAAAGCCCTATGCCCGATGTAAATAAAATATTAGTCAATACGGATGAACCAGAAAAGACGACAGCTGAAAAGAAAGAACAAATCTTGTTTCTCAGAAATACGCTTTGGGCATCATTGTATGCTTTTGTTAGGGACTCTCAAAATCTAGTTAGTTTGGATGTTGACTATGATCAAGTACCAGACGAGATCCAGTCAAGAATTGCATTATGTTTAATGCATAATATGAAAAGAATTATGGACTCCAGCTTCAAATTAGATGAGTTGACTGTACAAGATGATTTAATATTTGATGGATCTTTAATAACTGAGACTGCAGAAGAAGTTCTCAAGAGACTAAATGACAAGTCTTTACTTCAAAATGATGTTGGAAAGAAATATCTCTTAAAAAAGTATTTTGAAAAAATGGAAAAGGTGCATCATAACGTTCAACATACAATTGACTCTATGTTTGAGAAAAGAAAATCAGGGGAATTACCGTTGCAAGAGAAGGAAAACTTGCTCAGGTTACTACTACTTGAAAAAAATTTATCAAACATTCTCGATATTTTTGCTTCGATGCCCAACATCGCCGATGTCGTACCATTTTCAAAAGCGGATAACAGTTTTCCAAATATTGGGGATAGCTCAATTAGTACAAACTATAATGATGGCATTCGTCCATCTTTAAAACATTTGGATTCTGACAGGTTAATCAATGAAGCTTCGGTTCCTGAAAATGATTCATCGGTTAGACCACATTTGATGGCGACTGATTCAGGACGTATTATTGATGTAACTACCGGAAAAGCTCTTCTCTTCAAAAGTTCATCCAACACCTCATTGGCTGGCAAAAGACAGGAAGAAGAGGAAGGTGAATTGCATAAATGGGGTGTCTTCGTTCAACACCAAAGTTCAAGACACAACGCTGCGATTCCCTCATCCATTAGTTCCTCAAGAAGTAACAGTTCACCCTTACCAGATTGTAGCGTTGGGGGTGGAAAGAAGAGGCAATCAGCCCAAACATCTGGTTCAAGGCCAAAAATTCTACCAAAGATACCTACTGGTACTGAGCTAAGAGATGCCATTATCAAGGCCAAGGGAATTAATTCTGTCGATGATTTGATCAAAAACGTTACTTCTGAGAAAGTTGGCTTGGAATCATTATATGGAGACGAACTAAACTCTGGAAGCCCAAGTAACGATAATTTACAGGAGTCACAACTAAAAGGGCCCTTGCAGAGGCCATCCATCGAAGATGAAACAGTGACAAAGAAATATGACAAACTATTGAATGATCTATCTAATGTTCGCCATAGCAAGTGCTAAAGAAAGTCTATTTTTTATTCTTTTTATTCTTGTACTCTATATTATTCGAATATGCGTCTTCGCTTTAATTTCCCATTGTATTGTGTTTATTCTCGTATATGTGTTTGTGTGTATGTAAGTATTTTATGTTTTTCTATGATCATCTCCCTTTACTATCCGATTTTGCTTTTTTTGAACGAAGTATATTCATGAAAAAAATATGTGGGTAATGAGAATATATATTAAGAATAGTATAAATAAGGGTTGAAACATTGACCCCATTTAATGATATCCCAGCTTCTTCACATACAGACTTTTACCTTCTGTACAACAGCAATCCAATCTTTTTGAAAATGCCTTGAAATTGGTTAGAACTTAGCCCCGTGGAATCCGCTTTCATCAATCTAATTAGGGAAACAAATCCAATAAGGGTCAATAGATTGATAGCATTCGACCATTTCTTTCTACGGCTCATTTTTTCAACACCGAAATAGCGACAGAACCCCGAACCAATGTGGTATACGCTTGATTGAAGAAGAATGGCCAATGGCACCAAACCACCAACCCATTTCCACCACCTGTTCTTGCTAGACAGTAGTTGTTTTATAGAGGCAAAATCTACCTCACTAGAGATAGAATTTGGAACCCATTTCATAATCAGTAAATGATACATCAGAACGGGAACAAGAATATATCCACTAATCACTTGTGGAGGAATGCGGAAGTTCTTGTATAATCCAAATAAGTAACCAGAAATTCCACCGGTCAGACCTATTGCATCTTGGGATAGATCTTGCTTTGGGGTTATTTTTAAATGATGATGTTTATTTCTTGATGGTTTGTTCCAGTTCTTCACGATACGAAGCAAAATGCCAGCGGAAATATGAAGAGTAATACCTGCAACTAGCAGTTTAGTAGTCACAGACGGTAAAATCTCTCTCACCATCATTAGGACTTCGTCAGGAGCTGAATCAGGAGATATTGCTGGCGTGATCAAAGTATTTGCTGCATGTAGCGGGAAATACAATGCCATGGGAAGAACCGAAATCTTTTGACAGTTCCAAAGGAATCTTTGACATGACCTCCTGGAAACTGGGTACGGAATGCCAAATATTCTTTTCCTTCCATCAGGATTACCATCTCCTTTGGCGGTATATATATCATCATAGTGAGGGAGACTACTGGGCTCTATTGGTTCCGGAGGTACTTCATGTAAATTTATCATCGTAAAAACTGAAACTCAGCGAAATGGCCTAGGTTTAGATGTACAAAGCCTTGTAGAGCCAAAAAACGATTGTTGGACAAATCTTCTTACTTTTATCTCAATCACAAATCACTTTAGGCTCACTCAATTACAAAATATGTATGCGTGTTAGAGTGCTCTTCTAAAGATAGTCGGATCAGATATTACGTTAGTGGATAGAGTTAGAAAGTAATCCACGCAGTCAAGAAATTGAGTTAATGGAACCTGCTGAAACTCTGTTGTAGGCTTCGAAAGATATTCTCCTCTGTGTGGATGGTAGGTATTCCCTAAAAGTTCAATGCTTTTTTCGGATTTTTTCGGGCCCCGTTCGGGGTTCGAACCGCTCGTCATGTTCTACACATATTCGTTCGCAGACTCTCATTGGATCCTTCTTACCCAATCGGGTCATATTGCAATTGCCTTTACCATTTATGGCATTTTGGTTTCCCTTTCCGTATCACATCTTAAAATCTATTGTTCTTGAAAAAAAAAAAAAAATAACAAAAAAAAGATCAAAGACAAATAGTTAGCTGACGCATAAACAAATCTGCCAGCAAAGTTACATTCACATATACCGCGAATATTGAATAGTGGCAATTGACACAAAAAGCAAAGAAGAACGAGAATGGTGAAGAGCAAATCTTCCCAAGGTGTGAGTGGAGTACGCCGTAAACCGGCACCTTCTTTATACCAACACATTTCCAGCTTTAAACCGCAATTCAGCACACGGGTGGACGATGTTTTGCACTTTAGTAAGACAGTGACATGGAGAAGTGAGATTATTCCTGATAAATCCAAGTGCACTTTAACTACTAGTCTTTTATACTCTCAAGGTAGTGACATTTACGAAATAGATACCAGTTTACCATTGAAGACGTTCTACGATGACGACGGCGACAACGATGACGACAAAACTAATAACGAAGACAGTTCCAATACTAAGTCTGCTGCCACTCCTAATCCTGAATATGGTGATGCATTCCGTGATGTTGAGGGAAAGCCACTGCGCCCCAAATGGATTTACCAAGGTGAAACAGTTGCCAAGATGCAATACTTGGAAAGCTCAGACGATAGTACGGCGATCGCAATGTCCAAGAACGGCTCTTTGGCCTGGTTCAGAGATGACATAAAGGTTCCCGTTCATATCGTGCAGGAAATGATGGGCCCCGCTACTAGGTATTCTAGTATTCACTCATTAACCAGACCTGGTTCACTGGCAGTGGCAGATTTTGATGTATCGACCAATATGGATACGGTGGTAAAGTCACAAAGTAATGGCTACGAGGAAGACAGCATCTTAAAAATCATTGACAACTCCGATAGACCAGGAGATATCTTACGTACCGTGCACGTACCTGGGACCACAGTGGCTCATTCAGTTAGATTTTTCAACAACCATTTATTTGCATCATGTTCAGATGACAACATTTTAAGATTCTGGGATACAAGAACAGCAGACAAGCCGCTTTGGACACTAAGCGAACCGCAAAACGGACGACTCACGTCGTTCGATTCCTCTCAAGTCACCGAAAACTTATTTGTTACTGGTTTCAGCACAGGCGTCATCAAGCTATGGGATGCGCGCGCTGTGCAACTGGCCACTACTGACCTTACACATAGGCAAAACGGAGAGGAGCCGATCCAAAATGAGATAGCAAAACTGTTTCATTCTGGCGGCGATTCAGTGGTCGATATACTGTTCTCACAAACTTCTGCAACAGAATTTGTTACAGTTGGAGGAACGGGTAATGTCTACCATTGGGACATGGAGTACTCTTTTTCAAGAAACGACGATGACAATGAAGACGAGGTTCAAGTTGCTGCTCCGGAGGAACTTCAGGGTCAATGCCTGAAGTTTTTCCACACTGGTGGCACAAGAAGATCTAGCAACCAATTCGGGAAGAGAAACACTGTGGCCCTGCACCCTGTAATTAATGATTTTGTCGGCACTGTGGATTCAGATAGTCTTGTCACTGCTTACAAGCCATTTCTCGCCAGTGACTTTATTAGCAGAGGTTACGACGACTAAAGAAGAAAATGGACAAGAAAATAAAGTTACTGCGCAAGGGAAAAGGGCGGTAATTCACAAGCATTCATCTACATAATTCTGTTTTTCTTTTTATTCATTTCTAGCACGTTATTGGGGTTATTTTTTTCTTTTGTAGTATATAGTGACGCTATGACGTTATATAGGTATTAGTATATCGCAGCTAATAAAGACTCTTTCAGACTTTTGAAAGCCAATGAAACAGAACTCAATTTGGCAATTTGCTAGCAACTTGCCACGCGTTTTGTCTTTCTTCGCAACCAAGAAAAAAAAGAACAAGAACACGGCTATATGGAGGATCTAATAATGATTTTCTCTACTTCAGGCATTTCTTTTTTCTCTTCACCGGATATGTGCTTAATGTTTACTAAATGGAATCTTGAAAGGCTGTTGCTTAGAAAACTGAGAGGGATACGCAAGATATGGTCGTGCCTGTGCCACGTGAGGTGGCGGTATTCAATATGCGGTGCTGGCTTCCCCTTCTGAAACGCGCCGGGATATATCACAAAGAAAGGCTAAGTCATACAATAGACAAAAGTACTTTCTCTTTTCTTTTTTTCTCTTACTTAAGATGAGGCGGTAGGAAGGGCTTCTGAAAACGTGTCTGTTATCCGTTATATAATCGCTTGATTACAGGCATTGAGAACAATTATGTGTGTTCGATGCTCCCTTTTTAATCAACCCGTAGTAATTTTGCCATTTCTTCGAATCGTCGTTTATTATCTTAAATTCAAAAGCAATATTTCGGGGCTTTTTTAAACTTTTTCCTTTTCTATGCAGTCTCTCCCCTTTTAATATATGTTTTTTTTTTCCAGCCCTGTAGCTCCTAGTATAAAGAGAAGGAGAAAAAAGAGATCTGGAAAGTTAATATTCCTTGTGTCGCAATTGTTGGAGGGGAAAGCTGATTATTAATCAATTGGTCTTGAAAAACACAATAAAAAAATAATACATTATACAATACAACAAAAATGCCAAAAAAGGTCTGGAAATCATCTTCACCTTCCACTTACGAACATATCTCCAGCTTGAGACCAAAGTTTGTGTCTCGTGTAGACAATGTCCTTCACCAGAGAAAGGCGTTGACCTTCAGTAATGTCGTTGTCCCAGATAAAAAAAACAACACTTTAACCACAAGCGTTATGTACTCTCAAGGTAGTGACATATACGAAATTGACTTCGCTGTACCATTACAAGAGGCTTCTACGGAGCCAGTGAAGGACTATGGGGACGCTTTTGAAAAAGTTGAGAACACCTCACTGAGCCCAAAGTTTGTCTATCAAGGTGAGACCGTTTCCAAAATGGCTTACTTAGACAAAACTGGAGAAACTACTCTATTATCCATGTCCAAGAACGGATCGTTAGCTTGGTTCAAGGAAGGTATAAAGGTACCCATTCATATCGTACAAGAATTGATGGGTCCATCAACCAGTTATGCCAGTATTCATTCGTTAACCAGGCCTGGTGATCTACCTGAAAAGGATTTTTCATTAGCCATCTCTGACTTCGGTATCTCCAACGATACGGAAACTATTGTTAAATCTCAAAGTAATGGTGATGAAGAAGATAGTATTCTTAAAATCATTGATAATGCTGGTAAACCTGGTGAGATTCTGCGTACTGTTCATGTCCCAGGTACCACTGTAACTCACACCGTTAGATTTTTTGACAACCATATATTTGCATCTTGTTCAGATGACAACATCCTAAGGTTCTGGGATACTAGAACGTCCGACAAACCTTTATGGGTGTTGGGAGAACCAAAAAACGGGAAATTGACCTCGTTCGATTGCTCTCAAGTGTCTAACAACTTGTTTGTCACCGGTTTCAGTACAGGTATTATAAAACTGTGGGATGCTAGGGCAGCTGAAGCGGCCACCACTGATTTGACCTATAGACAGAATGGTGAGGATCCAATTCAGAATGAGATCGCTAGCTTCTATCATGCTGGTGGAGATTCTGTTGTTGACGTTCAATTTTCTGCTACTTCAGACTCTGAGTTCCTGACCGTTGGTGGCACTGGTAATATCTATCATTGGAGTACTGACTATTCTCTGTCAAAGTACAATCCTGAAGATGCCATTGCCCCTCCTCAAGATGCTACTGAAGAATCTCAAACGAAATCGCTAAGATTCTTGCACAAGGGTGGAAGCAGAAGATCTCCAAAACAAGTCGGGAGAAGAAACACCGCCGCTTGGCATCCAGTTATCGAAAACCTGGTGGGTACTGTTGATGATGATAGTTTAATCAGCATCTACAAGTCTTACACTGAAGAAGCCGAGTAGCCGTCAAGTAACATACACTGCGCTGAGCAATATTTATATATTTAACGTTTTTAACTATTATTGGTTTTCCTTCTATGGGCAATATTTTTTCAGCCTCCATCTGATGAGAACCCATGTCCAAAGATATATACGAGCTTCTGTTAGTTTATTTATTGTTCAATACTTAACCAATGCATACTTAGCATCAGCGGTAAACACCATGTCATACTGGAGGATAAATCACTAACAACGGTCAAGTTTCTGTTCCGTAGGTCATCGCGACAATTGAAAAATCGGATCGACTCATTATCCATAAAGGCATGTGACGGCTCAAAATAAGGAACTTCGCTTTGAAGACAGGTGACACAGTACAATTCAAACAACGGTACTCTTTTTGTATGGTTGGATCTGAAATTTCCATAATTTGTATTTCATATATGACCGTGTCTCTTTCACAGTATATATAGGCCAGATCAAAGATAACCTTTTCATCACACAATTTGTGCATTATGGCTTCACTATTCAGACCCCCCGAATCCGCGAAAGGCAACCCAAATTCTCCAAGACTCAAACTACCTCTCCTAAGAAGTAATCAGATAAATGATATGAATATATATTCAACGTCGAATGAGGGTTCCACAACAGCATGTAGCCATACCCCAGAACTACTGAACTCTTCCACATCGACACTTTTCTCTCAAAACCGACTTTATTCAAGCGATTCTTCAATGACTTTGAACACAATGAAGAAGAGGCCAGCTCCACCATCATTGCCTTCATTGAGCACAAGTATACAATCTAAGCACAAAACGCGACCCCAACTGGTACCCATCGCCGACATGTCTGACTCTAGGCAGGATTTAGGGTTAAATCAGCATGTAATAGTGGCGGATGAGCTCTCTGGTAGTAAAGAAATAACTCCTTCATCAATGGAGAGCCCTTTTTTACGTACAAGTACGTCTTCTCCCTACCTCAGGGCCGACCTGAACAATTCGGTAGGATCCGACTTTTCTACTTTAATATCAGTTTATGAACAAAGTTCAAGCCCAAATAAGCCATTCTGTGAGCCTGCGTTACCTCCTGAATCATATATCGACGTAAACAGTGTACGAGATGTTGATCAACTAGACGAAAATGGTTGGAAATACACAAATTTAAAGGATAGAATTGTGACATTAGGCATTCTAGGAGAAGGAGCCGGTGGCTCTGTCTCTAAGTGTAAGCTGAAAAATGGATCTAAAGTGTTTGCTTTAAAAGTGATAAACACATTGAACACAGATCCCGAGTATCAAAAGCAAATATTTAGAGAATTACAGTTTAATAGAAGTTTCCAATCTGAATATATTGTACGATATTATGGAATGTTTACGGACGATGAAAATTCTTCAATATATATAGCCATGGAGTACATGGGCGGCCGATCGTTGGATGCTGTTTACAAGAATTTATTAAAGCGTGGTGGTAGGATCAGTGAAAAAGTCCTCGGAAAAATCGCAGAAGCAGTGCTAAGAGGACTGTCATATTTGCACGAGAAGAAAGTTATTCATAGAGATATTAAGCCGCAAAACATTTTATTGAATGAAAAAGGACAGGTGAAACTTTGTGATTTTGGAGTCAGTGGAGAAGCCGTTAACTCACTAGCCACAACATTCACTGGAACATCCTTTTATATGGCTCCAGAAAGAATTCAAGGCCAACCGTATAGTGTCACATCTGATGTATGGTCACTTGGATTGACGATTTTAGAAGTGGCAAATGGGAAATTCCCATGCTCTTCAGAAAAGATGGCAGCTAACATAGCTCCATTCGAACTATTGATGTGGATCTTAACGTTTACTCCTGAACTAAAGGATGAACCTGAATCCAATATCTTGTGGAGTCCATCGTTCAAATCTTTTATTGATTATTGTTTAAAAAAGGATAGTCGTGAACGTCCGTCTCCAAGGCAGATGATCAATCATCCTTGGATAAAGGGACAAATGAAGAAAAAGGTAAATATGGAAAAATTCGTTAAGAAATGTTGGGAAGATTGACCATTGAACCCTTATTCTTAGCATCAACTTGTTTCTTTATTATCATTATGATTTTATCACTAATTTTTTGCATCTATGCAAGATTCATACCCGAACGTAGCCATAGCCATACCTATAGTATATTATTTATAGGCAGCATGGAAACTAAATAAACTCGAACGTAGATATATCATCTTACTGAACAGAATAAGCATTTTATGTGCTAAATACCTTTTGCATTTATTGTACGTATTCAGTGATATTTTTAAACCTTACAACGCAATTTCCTGCGAGCTGACGTTTGTAGTGAACTTAACTCCCAAGAGTCACAACGTCTACGGCATTCAAAGTAAAATCGATAAACTGTACTCTTTCCATACCCATCTATAAGCCTCATTAACTTGATAAGTGCTCTTTTGGATTCAAAGTAACAAAGTGTATTGTAAAGCAGTAAATTGGAAACCAATATGAGAGCTTTTTCAGCAGCAACCGTTAGGGCCACAACTAGGAAGTCGTTCATCCCAATCGCACCAAGAACTCCTCTGATGACTTCTTCATTTGCAAGAATAGGAACTCCACTAACAAGAATGAGATATTATTCTGATGAAGCAAAAAAAGAAGAAGCCAAAGATGGCAGTGAAGATTTACCTGAAGAAGTATCAGAAATCAAGAAGCTAGAGAGCCAGCTCAGTGCGAAGACCAAGGAAGCTTCTGAACTTAAGGATAGGTTGTTAAGATCCGTGGCCGATTTCAGGAACTTGCAGCAAGTCACTAAGAAAGATATTCAGAAAGCTAAAGACTTTGCTTTACAGAAGTTTGCTAAGGATTTATTAGAGTCCGTAGATAACTTTGGCCATGCATTGAACGCATTTAAAGAAGAAGACTTACAAAAATCCAAGGAAATTAGTGACTTGTATACAGGTGTCAGAATGACAAGAGATGTTTTTGAAAACACCCTAAGAAAACACGGTATTGAGAAATTAGACCCTATGGGAGAACCATTTGATCCTAACAAACACGAAGCAACATTCGAACTGCCACAACCTGATAAGGAACCAGGTACTGTTTTTCATGTACAACAACTAGGCTTCACCTTAAATGACAGGGTCATCAGACCAGCCAAAGTCGGCATTGTTAAAGGCGAAGACAACTGATTTTTGTAAAAGAGTTACATCAACTTATGGTTTTTTCTACATGAGCTTTTTTTCTTTGTCTGCCTAGTTTGATTTTATTTACTATGTTTACTTGTATATATTTGTAAACTAATGATAATATAAAAGAATAAACAACAAAAAGAATGAGTTGATGAACGATGAGAATTACATAAGAGTGACGAATTTTTTCTTACTATGCATATACTTCAAAGAGCTTTTCTGTTTTTTCACAACTACTGGTCACTTATTTTCTATTTTTTTGTAAACAATGACGGCGAGTTTCATTTGGAACGTGAGTAGAAAATTATTATCTGTTGTAAACAATCGCATCGGTGAGCTAGGACATAACCTAATACTAAACACGCTTAACTCCAAAGGAAAATAAAGCAGCAGTTGTTTTTGTAGCACATATTTTTTACAAGTTCGCCATTTTCTGATCTTATTGTGAGTTTGGAGCTGAACAGCTTTTTGTTTCTCGAGGAAATCTAGCTACCTTTTCATAGGTGAAGTCATCGGACATTATTTCACCAGGATATTCCATCCATCTGAATATATATAAATATGGCATCTGTACCTAAACGCCATACGTACAGTGGCAATGTAGTCGCTGACAGGAACCACCATTCTCTTCATATGAATAATGAGATTTTACATCCAATACGTAAAAACCAACGAAAACATGCCACCTTTGGACCATATATAATTGGTTCCACTTTGGGTGAGGGTGAATTTGGTAAAGTTAAACTGGGCTGGACTAAGGCATCTTCGCCGAATGAAGTTCCCAAACAAGTTGCAATAAAACTTATCAGAAGGGATACAATTAAGAAAGATGCCGATAAAGAAGTTAAAATATATCGTGAAATTAACGCTCTGAAACATTTAACTCATCCTAACATCATTTATTTAGAAGAAGTTTTGCAGAACTCAAAATACATTGGGATAGTACTAGAATTTGTATCTGGTGGAGAATTTTATAAGTATATTCAACGGAAGAGAAGATTAAAGGAATCTTCTGCGTGCAGACTGTTCGCCCAATTAATTAGTGGTGTAAATTATATGCACTATAAAGGGCTTGTTCATCGGGACTTGAAACTGGAAAATCTATTACTGGATAAGCACGAAAACTTAGTCATTACAGATTTTGGTTTCGTGAATGAGTTCTTCAAAGATAATGAATTAATGAGAACTTCTTGTGGTTCCCCATGTTATGCAGCGCCAGAGCTAGTTGTTAGTACGAAGGCATATGAGGCAAGAAAGGCAGACGTCTGGTCATGCGGTGTCATTCTTTATGCGATGCTCGCTGGATATTTACCGTGGGATGATGATCATGAAAATCCAACGGGCGACGATATTGCGAGATTATACCAATACATCACTCAGACACCCTTGAAATTTCCCGAATATATAACACCTATTCCAAGAGATCTACTAAGGCGAATTCTGGTACCGAATCCAAAAAGAAGAGTAAGCTTACGGTCAATAGAAAAGCATGAGTGGCTAAAGCCTCATTATACGTTCTTAAATATTCAGCCAAACTTTTGGGATGAAAAATTACAAAAGCAACGTCCACAGTTAAGTAATAGGGGTGATATTGGTCGTCACTCAACCTATTCCTCGTCAGAATCTTCAGACTTGAAAACCAGGGACAGAAACACGTTGATAATAAAGTCGACGATGGAGCAATCTCGAATTTCTTCACAACCTGTAACTAACAGATCTGCATCATCAACATCCAACAGCAACTCAAAAATGGTGTTGAATAATGCCACAGATAATAGAAAAGACTTTACCGTTGCAAGTGAACGTACAAGTGGACTAAGTAAACACACATGTGATACAAAAGATATTGCTCAAATAGACCAACCGACAGTTAAACACTCATCCAGAGGCAAGAAACATACATCAGTTGCAGGGCTTATCACAATTCCTGGCTCCCCTACAATTGCGAGAACAAGGAATATAATACCGGAGTCAACTGAGCGTGCAAGTGGTCCTGACCGGCAAACCTTTACTCAGGAGGAATTCCACCGTATTGGTAATTACCACGTGCCTCGTAGTAGACCGAGACCAACCTCATATTATCCCGGACTCAGTTGTAACACTGTAGGTAATAGTTTGGTGGACATTCCAATAAATAAGTTAGATTCTAACGGAAAGCTGGCAGGTAATAGGAACTTAGTTTCCTTACCCAACTTTGAAGGTAAGTCTTTGAACGCAGTACAGGATGCCACTAAAGCTACAATCTCTAATAATTCCATCGTATTATTATCGGAAGGCCCAGCTGCGAAGACTTCGCCAGTCGATTATTATTATGCGACTGGTGACCTAAATCATGGCGACACACCGACAGCGGAAACAATCGTTAAAATGAACAAAGAACTTGCCGATAAAGCAGTAGAAAATAGTTTTCCTCAGGAGAAAGTTGACCAGGAGAGCGTTTCAATAGTTTCAATTGTCAAAGATTTTAATGGCTCTGCCGATGAAGAAGGTTTAGAAACTCAGCAGGAAAATGTCGGTCACTATTTCAATAAATCGGACATTTCCTTGGATAAGGAGAATAAAAAGTACTACGAAAGAAAGAGGTTTAGCTTCATGTCGCTATATTCGTCCTTGAATGGTTCTAGGTCAACCGTTGAATCTCGTAACTCAAAAGGAAATGCAGTCCCTGTTTCATCTAGAAACCCATCTGGACAATCATATAAAACAAACACTAAGATAACGCAGCAGCAGCAGCAGCAGCAGCAGCCACATAACCTTTCTGATAGCAGTATATTAAAAGTTTCAAATTCTGACAAGAACGTTAATGATGTTAGAAGGAGAAAAAACACTTCCGGCCATACTGAAAGTATCCCAGCAAGATCTGTACGTGCTTCTGTTATGGTTTCAACATTACGGGAGGAAGAGGGATCAGCATGGTCGAATAAAGGGGATAATAATATTGAGGCACAAACTTCAACAGCAAGAAAGGTTTTAAATTTTTTCAAAAGGAGGAGCATGAGGGTTTGATTTTTCAGTACATAAATATACCGGCGACAAGTAAATTATAGAGTGATAATATTATTTCTTTTGAAACTTTTAAGTTTCTTCAACAGGACGCTAAACATTGTCTGTAAAGTTGAGGGCTGTCAGTAAATAAAACACTCAATTCTTACCCAGATTGCCTACGTGAGAAAAATTCAGTGGAAGGAAACGGAGTAAAGTTCAAAATAAATACAAAAGAATAAGGATATATATATGAATGCTTGTTTTTTATATTTTATACAATATTAATAACAAAAGTAATAATTTTGCTTAGGATTAAACTAATTAAATGTTAGATGGGTACAAGAAAATTCTAACAGAGGCACCGAAAGTCTTGGCTGGCAAGTTGTTTCTAAAGGTAGCTCTGACGACACCAGAGTTACCGTGAGTTCTGGTGACCTTACCCCACATAACTCTAATCTTTGAACCTCTAACTTCCTTGGAAGCTCTGTAGACATAGGCGATACGCTTACCCAAGTAAAATTGGGCTTCTTGTGGAGTGGTAACACCTTCAATCTTGATTAAAGAGACATTTGGGTTGTTAACTCTCTTAGATCTTTGGTAGGATAAGTGCTTACCTTTAACGTATACTGCCAAAATAAAACGAATGAGAATTTGTCAATTCATAAATAAAGCTGTTAGTAAGATTGTATTTTTATGAGCATGTTATGCACTGAGAATGGTTCAGTTTAGTTGAGTTCAGAATAATAAAACAGCGATTGTTGTCAATGGATGATTGAGTTCTCCGCTTGAATATTTTGGTAGAGTATACCTACTATCTTAACCTTTATGAAACATGTGTTTTTTGCAAGACAAAGAATTTCCTAGAGTTTTCCCTTACTTAGGGCAAATTATCAAGTTTTGAATATAGTTTCACCTGAGTCTGAGCATACAAAAGTATTGTTTCATTAGTTAGGCTTGTCTCTTTGAACTTCTTTTTGAAATTTGTTTATCCTGTATTTTCACATACCATTTCGTATACCCTTGGATTAGTTGTCTAAGAAAAATGCTCCTAGTTATAACACTTGCCTTCCGTGGATATCAATAATCACTTCTTAACCCAAACCAGCGTACTTCACAGCGCTATTATAACAACATAATAATTCTAATAACATACATCTATGAGATTCGGCCATTTTATCTTTGATATTATTTTATTGGTACTACTGCAAAGATTGTAGTATCAAAATAACACTTGGTGACCTTTATCACCTATAATAACTCTGTTGTTGGAAGCCCGAGCTAAGCGTAAGTGGTACAAGTCATAGCAGCCTCACTACTGCACCAAGTCTCTTTGGAAAGCAAGCAGCTTCACATGTCACAAGTCCCAACGGAGGCCTTCCAGAAGGACAAGTATAAACTACCGCCCGCCTACTGTACCGCCCATGAATAGACTCATGGTAACAACCGCTAGCAGCAGGCAGGGCAAAGCGCCACCTCCGCGCGAGCTATGTCGTGGTAACTTAAAGAGAAGTCCGCATGAGAGGACGCTCCCTGGACAGAGCAATCCTAATCTTTCTTCCACCGGTAGCAATCATCACAGTCAAGTCATCCCTCTCCAATTATACAACTTTTTTTTTCTTTCTAAAAAACATTACGTATGTATGGGTGTATGTGTGGGTTTAAACTAGGCGTCATATTTGAACTGTAATACACCACATACTTTCTGGCTTTAACCCTGACTTTTTTTTTTCTCACATAGAATGTTTTCAAACGAAGGCAAGTTCCGAAAATTTTTCTCATCTGATCATTCCCACCAAACATATATAAAGAGTCCACCTTTCTTTCGCTAGATATTTTGAAAGGTATTTCTTATTTTTTTTTACTTCTTGTTTTATTTAAAAAATGTGTCGACGTACTTCAGTATGTAATATACCCTAAACTTTCTACCAAAAGAGATTACAGTTTGAAAAAATTTAAACTTAGAAGATTTAAGTTTGTTTTTCAAGCTGTGATATGATTGAGATTAAATTTTCCACAGCAATAGGTTTTGACTAACACATTCTACAGTAGGATCATTTCTATAGGAATCGTCACTCTTTGACTCTTCAAAAGAGCCACTGAATCCAACTTGGTTGATGAGTCCCATAACCTTTGTACCCCAGAGTGAGAAACTAAAATTAAATCTAAATTAGCTTGGTCCGCAATCCTTAGCGGTTCGGCCATCTATAATTTTGAATCAAAATTTTGCCCTGCCGTTGCAATTGTAATTTCTTCTTCGGAAGTTAATACGATATTTAATGGCGCGATGATCTTGACCCATCCTATGTACTTCTTTTTTGGAAGGGATAGGGCTCCATGGGTGGGTACAAATGGCAGTCTGACAAGTTAACCAATATTTCCTTTTTTCTTAACTGTTTAATCAAAGGCTTGATTTTCAGTAAAGAAAATGGATTTTTTAGTGTCTTATTTCATATTTGAGTAGTTTTGACTGTTTTGTATTTTCTCCGAAGGTTATCGCTTTAGCTGAATATCGTCGTGAGTGACTTGGATGCGAGATCAATCTTATGCGGTTGTACGTGAATTTGCAACAATGATCAACGTAATATTTTCTTACTTATACTGTACACACAACTTCTTACAAGATAGCACGAAAAGTTAAAATACTCAACGAACTACAAACATGGCTGGTGGGAAGATTCCTGTTATAGGAATTGTGGCATGCCTACAGCCTGATATGGGTATAGGATTTCGGGGTGGTCTACCATGGAGACTGTCTAAGGAAATGAAGTATTTCAAGCAAGTCACCACATTGACCAAAGATTCAAACAAACAAAATGCTGTGATAATGGGAAGGAAGACATGGGAATCCATACCACCTAAGTTTCGCCCACTACCGAACAGAATGAACGTCGTTATATCGAGAAGCTTTACGGACGATTTTGTTCATGATGAAGAGAAATCAATAATCAGAAGCAATTCATTAGAAAACGCGTTGACTAACCTAGAAAATAATTTTCAAGAGCATCTGGAAAGAATCTATGTGATTGGCGGTGGCGAAGTATATAATCAAATCTTCTCCACTACGGATCATTGGCTCATAACAAAAATAAATACACTTGATGAAAAAGTACCTCCTGCCATGGATACTTTCCTTGACCTAAAAAGATTAAAGGAGGCATTCAGCGAGCAAAGTCCGGCCCAGTTACAAGAATTTCTTCCCGCTAGGGTTGAGTTGCCCGAAACGGGCTCTAATCAACGCTACTTACAAGAGGAAAAGGAATATTACTTTGAGTTCACTCTGTACAATCGTAAATGAAACGCTCAGTCCGTATATTCTCTATATTATAATTAAGTAGTAATAGAAGTGATAAGCCCCATTTTCTTACCTGATGCTCGAGAACGCGAAACGTTAGCAGGGTAATTGTTTGACACTTAAACGACCTTCAGCCTTACCTGCTACATCCCTTCAACAGCGCCTGCCATTAATGTAAAACAATAGCAATCGTTTGTGATCACCGTTGTCAAACTTGACGCGCTTAGACAAAAAGCTTTTGTTTTTGGCCTCGTTCCTGCATTCAACAAAAGGTCGTGATATACAGTCAAAGATTCGTTAAAGGTAAGATTTATAAACTATCTTGTTTTTGTATCTTGTAGTTCTGGATCCAGTTGGGTCTCTTTTTCTCACCTTGTCTGTGAATTCGATCTTTCTTTTTGCCAAAGTCATCATACGTCCAAGTGTATCCTGCTGACTTATAAGGGAAAATGTCTCAACACGCAAACTCATCATCTTGGACTTCTTTTTTGAAATCGATTAGTTCTTTCAATGGAGATCTATCGTCTTTGTCTGCACCACCATTTATTCTTTCTCCCACTTCCTTGACGGAGTTTTCTCAGTATTGGGCTGAACATCCAGACTTATTTCTGGAGCCGTCATTTATCGATGGTGAAAACTATAAGGATCATTGTGTTTCAGACCCTAATGTGGAATCACAAGAAGTGGCGAGAATGTTGGCAGTGGTTAGATGGTTCATTTCTACTTTGAGATCACAATATTGCTCTAGAAGTGAATCGATGGGCTCTGAAAAGAAGCCTTTAAATCCTTTCTTGGGTGAAGTATTTGTTGGTAAGTGGCTAAATGATGAACATCCAGAGTTTGGTGAGACAGTGCTTTTGAGTGAACAGGTTTCACACCATCCACCTATGACAGCTTTTTCGATCTTTAACGAAAAGAATGATGTTTCTCTTCAAGGATACAATCAAATCAAAACCGGGTTTACTAAAACATTGACACTAACTGTTAAACCATACGGTCATGTCCTTTTGAAGATCAAAAATGAGACCTATTTGATTACGACTCCACCTTTACACATCGAAGGTATTTTGGTCGCTTCCCCTTTTGTTGAATTAGGAGGTAGATCATTTATACAGTCATCGAATGGTATGTTATGTATTATAGAATATTCAGGAAGAGGGTATTTCACAGGCAAGAAGAACTCTTTCAAGGCGAGAATCTATAGAAATCCACAAGAGCATAATCACAAGGAGAATGCTCTATATCTAATCTCAGGCCAATGGTCTGGCGTCTCGACTATTACAAAAAAAGATTCGCAAGTTTCACATCAGTTCTATGATTCGTCAAAAACACCTGCTGAACACCTGTTAGTAAAGCCAATAGAGGAGCAATATCCTTTAGAAAGCAGGAGAGCCTGGAAGGACGTAGCAGAAGCAATTAGGTCAGGCAATAATGGTATGATAAAAAAGACTAAGGAAGAACTAGAAAATAAACAAAGAGCTTTGAGAGAACAAGAACGTGTGAAGGGTGTTGAATGGCAAAGAAGATGGTTTAAACAAGTAGACTATATGAATGATGATAAATTAAATGATGTAGAAAAGGCAAGTGAAGGTGATGTGTTTAAAAAGTTGGCATCCAAGCTGCAGCTTTCTGTGAAGAACGTGCCAAGTGGTACGTTGATTGGTGGGAAAGAAGATAAAAAGGATGTTTCAACCGCGTTGCATTGGAGATTTGGTAAAGATCTATGGATGAATGAGAGGGAAATTACTATATAAACATAAATGTTCATAAAAAGAAAAAAATAAAGAATTCAATAACTTTTGTTATTATTACCCTTTCCTGAATAGTTTTATTTTCATCTTTTATCTTTTTCTCTGGGATATCAATATTCTACAAGAAAGTATTTTTATAAATTTCAAGCATAATAACTGGAATCATAAAGGACCATCTTTAAGAAGTAAAAAAACTCGCCAAATTTTTTTTGCCTAGAAATATATATATTAGAAATAAATCTCTTGGTGATTCTGAACAGAGGAGATGTGCAAATCCTATTATGTTTTAGAAAAGAAAAAATCTCGAAAAAAAAGAAAAGATATCTGCAAATAGAGAACTACCAGCGATAGAATATATTCGATGGATGAAGAAGTAGAGCTGATTTTGGTGCCGTGCCATTCAATATGGAAGTCTTCAATACCATTCAGTGATCGAACATTTAATCTAGGCCAATCGCCTGAATACTGGCATTTAGCACCGTTCCAATACGAGGGTAATGATCATTTAGCGTTTATTAAACATGGCCTAACAGCCATTAAGGTTCTTCTTCAAAGAGCTCACAGTGCTGTCGTTATATTCAGTGGATCCCAAACCAAAAAGGAAGCTGGTGTCATATCGGAGGCACAAAGTTATTTTTTTTTATTTGAGAAGCTAATACGATATTTAATGAGCCATGATAACATTCACATTCCAAATTTTGATGACGAACTCCATTTTCTATTAGAAGATATCAAAATCAGGCTAATCACTCGAAGAATAGATGTTGATGAATTATTCTATGGTGATTCGATCACTACTGAAGAATTCTCATTAGATTCATTTGATAATTTAATATACTCAATCTATAGGTTTGAAGAGATCACTAAAAAATTTCCACAGAAGATAACTATAATTGGCTTCGCATTTAAAATGTCAAGATTTATCAACTGTCATGCCAAGGCCATTGACTATCCACAATCAAAAATAACCTACATAGGAATTGACCCCGAACCAATAAACTACAATCAAGCACAGCTTTTGAAGTATTATAACGATCTAGTACAAATGGAACATGAAAATGCACTGAACTTATTCTCATCAGATTGGTATGCTACAAAAGATAAATTACTCACCAAAAAGAGATCTCGCAACCCATTCAAAAGAACTGCGCCATATACTAAAAATGTCCTCTTCAATGGCAGCACGAGGATCGAGGATGACAGAAAGTATTTTGAGACGAATATAAGGTACAAAATGCCATGGTCATTACCAAAGAAGTAAGAGTGTTTAGCCACTACAAATTAAAAGATACGTAAATGTAGATCACTACATAATCCGTAAAACAAGTTAAATACCGAACAATGTTTACTGTAGTATGTATGCTTAGATTTCCTCTCTCAAATGAGAGAATTCGGGTTGAAAAAAAGCTCCGTCAAGTTCAGGAAAAAAACCCAAGATTGGACAAAAGGTCTTTTTGTTATGTAAACAAGAAGTGAGACCATAGCAGTGAAACTCCATATCCAATTGTCCAGTAAATAAGCTGTTAAGAACTGATTTAGTATGGGTGTTGCTGATTTAATCAAGAAATTCGAAAGTATCTCAAAGGAAGAAGGAGATGCTGCCGTTGATACGAGCAGCAAGTCAAGACCACTTAGATCAGACGACGAGACCAAGGACCCGTACGAACAACGGCTACCTGTTATTTCTCAAGAAGATAACTTGAATGAGGTGGAAACATCTAACGATGACAGATTAGCAGAAGAGCCTTCAAAAATAAAGTCCCAAAAACCTGAAACTAGCGAAGAACAGGAAAAAGAGAGCTCCGGAAAAGAAGAAGAAATGGGCTTCAATAGCGATAACGAAGTGGACTCGAAAACTCAAGATAATAATTCTGACGTTGGTGATTTTCAAGAGTCTAAAGAAATTAAAGAGACTAGCGCTGAAGTTCCTGCAAACAGTACTGTTGAATCCGATGCTATCGAAGAAAGCCTGGCTGAGGAAACTAAAGGAATTGCTGGTTCGAAACAAGAAGAAAAAGAAGAACACGTCGAGCCAAAAGAGTTTTCTTCGGATAATTCATCAGAACCAATTGAAGAGGGTTTTGAATCTGAAGAGGATGCTGACGTCGAGCAATCTAATGGCGAAGAACCTCAAAATTCCGAAAACAATTCTGTGCAAGCTAATGATGCCTCTAAATGTTCCACAACTTCTAAGAACAAGAAAAAAAAAAACAAAAGGAAAAACAAAAAGAAGAAAAATGCCAATGTCAATGCCAACGCCGATATCGAAGCCAATACCAGTAATAGTACCAGTGGAAGTGGCGATACAGCCAACAGCAATGTCGACATTACCAACACCACTACGTCATCAACAAACTCTGCAGTTCAAGAAGTGAACAATTTGGAAGTTGTTGATGACCCTTGTCTTAGGCATTGATCAACAGCATGATAAGGAGCATTTAGAAGCACTAACCCAAGATGTAAAGGAGGAGACGTTAGAAAGCATTGCACATGAGGGGAAAGGCGACGATGGTACAAATGATCAGAATGCAATAGTAAAATCAGATTTAGAAAAATCAGATACAGAAGGTTCAAGAATAAACCGTGATTTACCGTTTGAATTTGGGAAACGAAACTTAACTGAAGAGTCTGATGTTTGGGATCATAACGCTTGGGATAATGTCGAATGGGGTGAAGAACAGGTTCAACAAGCAGAGGAAAAAATCAAGGAACAATTTAAACATCCTGTTCCTGATTTTGACAAAAAGTTATACAACGAAAATCCAGCACGTTACTGGGACATTTTTTATAAGAATAACAAAGAAAACTTTTTCAAGGACAGAAAGTGGTTACAAATTGAATTTCCAATCTTATACGCATCTACAAGGAAAGAGGCGGATCCCGTTACAATATTTGAAATTGGTTGTGGAGCAGGTAACACTTTCTTCCCAATTTTGAAAGATAATGAAAACGAAAACCTAAAAATAATTGCTGCAGATTTTGCCCCAAGAGCAGTTGAATTAGTCAAAAATTCCGAACAGTTCGATGCTAAGTATGGTCACGCTACAGTGTGGGACTTGGCCAATCCCGATGGCAATCTTCCTGATGGCGTCGCTCCTCATTCGGTGGACATTGCAGTGATGATATTTGTCTTTAGCGCTTTAGCTCCTAACCAATGGGATCAAGCGATGGATAACCTTCACAAAATCCTAAAACCAGGTGGTAAAATCATATTTCGTGACTACGGTGCATATGATTTAACTCAAGTTAGATTTAAAAAGAACAGGATACTAGAAGAGAACTTTTACGTTAGAGGCGATGGCACAAGAGTTTATTTTTTCTCAGAAGAGAAACTGAGAGAAATTTTTACCAAAAAGTACTTCCAGGAAAACAAAATTGGAACTGATAGAAGATTATTAGTTAATAGAAAAAGACAACTAAAAATGTACCGCTGCTGGGTACAAGCTGTTTTTGACGTTCCTCAATAGAAGGGCGCAAAATAATACAGCAATTCTTTTCTCAGAGAAAAAGACCGTTTTTTTCTTCGAGCGTATTATTCTAGTGATTGTTTGTTTCTTTTCTTCCTATATCATCGCTTATTTTCTGTAATTTTATCTTTTTTTGCCCCATATAATTCGTCTTATAACTCTATACCCTCAAAACTATCTATCGTTTTAACATTCTCTCCCACTATAATTTAGTGAAGTGGATTGCTTGCACTATAGATCTGCGAAAAATTACCCTAATTGACTAGTTCGTTTTGGATGAGTTTGAAAAAACCTATTTAACCATATCCCATATATCCATTCAAAAAAGATGAAAGACAAATACCCTAGTGAAATTCGCCTCCGTGTAGTCAGGTTTTCTTTTAAGTCTTGATGATAATCAGGAATCCATTAAGAATGGTCGGCAAAACTTATCATGACGCTGTTACTGCGCTGAACTCCCTGCAATCAAATTATGCCAATATCATGGCTATCCGTCAAACCGGTGATCGTAAAAACATTATGACATTATTGGAAATGCATGAATGGTCCAGAAGAATTGGTTACTCTGCATCAGACTTTAATAAACTAAATATTGTTCACATTACAGGCACAAAAGGTAAAGGTTCTACCGCAGCTTTTACCTCATCCATTTTAGGACAATATAAAGAGAAACTGCCACGTATTGGATTGTATACGTCACCGCATCTAAGATCAGTGAGAGAAAGAATAAGAATCAATGGTGAGCCGATTTCTGAGGAAAAATTTGCAAAATATTTTTTCGAAGTTTGGGATCGTTTAGATAAAACAACTTCTTCCCTGGATAAGTTTCCACATATGGTTCCAGGAAGTAAGCCTGGCTATTTCAAGTTCATCACCTTGCTATCATTCCATACCTTCATACAAGAAGGTTGCAAAAGTTGTGTCTATGAAGTTGGTGTCGGAGGTGAACTAGATAGCACCAATATAATCGAAAAGCCAATTGTGTGTGGTGTCACCTTGTTAGGAATAGACCATACCTTCATGTTAGGTGATACCATTGAAGAAATTGCTTGGAATAAAGGTGGGATTTTTAAGCCTGAAACTCCAGCGTTCACTGTTGAGAAACAGCCTTCAAAAGGATTGACAGTGTTGAATGAAAGGGCCGAGGAACGGAAAACAACATTAAGAGAAGTACCCATATTTAAGCAGTTGCAGAATGTCAAGCTTGGGATTGCTGGTGAATTTCAAAAAAGTAACGCATCCCTTGCCATTATATTGGCTTCTGAAATCTTGCACGCTTCCAATATACTAAAAGAGAAGATCAGTTGCAATTCGGATGCTTCGATTCCTGAGAAATTTGTTATCGGTCTACAAAATACTAACTGGGAGGGCAGATGTCAAGTTTTAAAGAGAGGAAAAAACGTTTGGTACATCGATGGTGCCCATACCAAAGATAGTATGGTAGCAGCATCAACATGGTTCAGAGACACAGTCCGTTCGTCGAAGAAAAAAAAGATTTTACTTTTCAATCAACAAAGCAGAGATGCCAATGCTCTTGTTAATACCCTACATTCAGCTGTTTTTCCAGATGTCACTTTTGATGATGTGATATTTACCACCAATATCACTTGGAAATCAGGCTCATACAGTGCTGATCTTGTTTCCATGAACACTTCTCAGGAAGATGTGGAAAAACTGAAAGTTCAGGATTCATTGGCTAAGAATTGGAGCGAAATAGACGAAAATTGTGCTCGTACACATGTAACGACTAATATAGAAGAAGCAAATGATTTAATTGAAATGTTGTATGATGAACCTGCTGATATATTTGTAACCGGTTCATTACATCTTGTTGGTGGATTGTTGGTGGTTTTTGATAGAGTAAGTGTAAATTAGTTCGGACGTTAAAATCATGCCTAATGAAATCCGTGTACATCCATATATTTGTTAATAAGACCTATTTAGTTATTTATTCTTAAAAATTCATAATTACAAGTCAATGCAAGGCTGGTCCGTAATATCTTTCCCATACCATATTGTCCATGTCTTAAAATATTTATTATTTAAATCTGAGCCCTTCTGTTCATATTCCTCCATTGCTCTCATGGCACTGGAAATATCGTAAAAAAATATAGAAACGCATAACTTTCTTGATACAATAGGTGTTATTTCTAAAATCTCCCCGAAATTTTGGAAATCCTTTTCGAGTTCCAGAATATTAATTCTCTCCAGGTTTAGCGCTTTGTCCAGATTTGATTTGTTGAATACTGGTTTTGCGGAGCTTTTTTTAACAATCAAACACCTTGATATGAGTTTTTCCTCTTCTACTATTCTGTTTACTGATTGTTCTTTCATAACGTTTTCGTATGTGCTTTCGAGGAAAATCCATTCCGGCTTTAGTTGAACTCCATTAACTTTGAAGACACTCGTCTTTGCGTATCTCATAAATGATTGAGCCCCCTCATACTTTAAGAAGAAGAGGTCAACCTTATGTAAAGAACGCTCTGGAGTATCATACCTGTAGACAATAATCCTTTCTAATGAACCTCCACGTACTTGAGAAAGTACGCTAGTAATCCCTGTGCCGCGCGGTATATCGCTTATTGACACTGATCTTGTTTTCAGAAAAGCAGGATTCTGACTGCCTGCTATTTTCTCATTAGCGAGTGTTGTTTCTATTGGATACCGTTTTTCCTTCACAACCAAATCTTGGTTAACGTATTCGCCATTCTCATAAAAATTCTTGACTGTTGTGTCTGTTTGTTTATTACTGTCATCGTCCATGAGAAAAAAATATTCCTGTGAATGGTGCTGTTTTTTCCACAGCTGTTGGTCGTTTTTTTCTTCTCTCCTTAAAGGCCTTTTATTCATGTTTGCCCTGAAGGGCGTATAGGAATCAGAATCACATGATTCTGTTCCATCACCAAATAAATAAGCTTTGGCAAATCGCCTAAAGCCAATGAGCTCATTCCCGTTCGAACCAGACGAGTCATTGAAAAATGAAAAAAAAGATGGTCTTCTCGATCTTAAAACTTTCTTCCTCAAATCTCCTGAGTCTTTACGCTTTGTGTAGACTTCTGTGTTTGGATAGTAATTATTGTGCATTTAATGGAATAATACGTTTTATGTTTTATTATTTTTATTTCGTTGATTTTCGACTTCAACACGCGAGGATACTTTCGTCTTTTGTTTATAAAGTATTGATAGCTATCGGACAGTAATTCCTTAGTTCACTGGTTCATCTTTTTGAGGAACAATATAATATTTACTTGGATATTATATATCAAGAGAGTATTTTTCCTATGTACAAATGTTTAATCTTTGTGCGCCATCCGCGAATACATATTTACCGACGCCTCAAAAGACACAACATAGGATCATAAAAATAACATATAAAAAAGAGCTTCCGACAAAAAAAGTAAACTAATATACACGAAATATGGCAGTTTGTAAAACTATTGCGGTTATTAAAACTCTAAAAATTCTCCTTAACATCGCACATGTCACCACGGCGAGAGGTCTCGAGCTTCATGAGTTCGCGTAGAGCCATGGTAGCATAGGCGGAGGTTCCTAATTGAAATTTTAACACTACCGCAGTCTTTTCACCACCTTTGTCAGGCATATATCTGTCCAACTTGGCTTTCATATACTTCTGTCCACTTTCTTTAGCTCTTGTGTTATTTAAGATGTCCAAATCAGTGTTAACTAGTTGTTGAGAAGGATCATCATAGTGAATTACTTTATAATCCAAGCTCTTTGGTTTTTGGATAACATTTCTATAAGAACCAGCTAGTGAAAAATCACGAACCTTTCTTCTCATATCAAATGGGTCCATATTATCTGCTTTCAACATATCCACATACAACTGCTTCAATTCTTCGTTGGAAGGATAAAGCACATCAAAACCTGGAGAAGGCAGGACGACATCTTCCATGGTATATTTACCTGAGTCAATATCCTCTTGAGTTACTGCTTTCGCACGAATAAACTGATCTTCACGAACGTCTTCATCGAAGTCTTCATCTTCGACTCCAGTGGTTGGTACGGGCTTTTCAGTATTATCTATGACAAGATCACCAACAACTACCTTTAAACCATGTAGTTCTATCCGCTTACTGGCAATAGAGTTCCAGATGTAACTTTGGTAAGCATGCACATACATAGTTCTTAAATTTCTTGGAATTTTCATTATGGCAGCATAATAAGCGTTTTCAGAGTAAGTTCCATCATCTTCTTTTCTTTGATTGGACAAAGAATAAAGCAATGCGTTTTCTGCAAGACATTGTCTCGGCATTTGTTTCAAGGCTAGTGCAGCATCCTTAGTTTCTGCCCAAATCTTTCTGGCTTCCTTAGATTTTGGGAGTACATTCTCCTGGTCAGATAAAATTAACTCAACAGCTTCCTTCCAGTTTGACAGAAGTAGTTCTCTACCAATGGTATGTGTAGAAATACTGAATGTACCGAATCTTTGCATACCAAAATAATTAATAAACCCATTTTCTATTAATGATTGACAACCATTAGATATAATTTCTTCTAAAGCAACCTTACTGTCACTGACGGTAACATCTCTTATAACAATAACGAATTCGTTTCCCATTAAGTCACCAAGATTTAAACTTGTATCAGAAAAACTGTAATTCCCGATAACCATTCCTTTCAAAGTTCTATTCAAAGCATTCAACCTATCCAAACCGATCTTCGATATTGAAAGCCTTTGACATGTTACAGCCCTACGATCCTTTGTTCCTGCATATCTGATTACTCGACTTGGAACCCTCAATAACTTTGTTATAACATTGACAGCTTCCATAGTATCCTTGTTTTCTTTATGCAGAGTGAAATGTATAAAATCTCTACTAGAACCATATCCCCAGTTTTCTACGCCATTAGCGTCCTTAGTTTGGTTTATCTTTTCTTGTTTATTGGTCCTTGAATTTCTGCTCGATCTTGCAATCTTAAAAGTGTTACTATCAGTGGTTACCGATTCTAATTCATTATTAAAGGCTTGACGCAATAGCTGGTGAATTTTAGTTCTAACGGATTTATCTTCAAAACTCTTTACTGTTTCCATCTTATTGGCCATGCGGTAAACGCATTCAATCTTGAATACATCATCTTCACCAAATATTTCTACCAATTCCTTTCTCAATTCTGGGTCAACATTGAACCCTTGTCTCCTGGCCGCTTCGGTTTCTTTTTCTGCACTGGCCTCTTCTTTAGAGCGTTGAGGTTTCCTTGGCATTTTAAATCCCTTATCTGTTAAGTGAATGACATTGCCTTCTTGATCTATTTCGTTGACCAGAAAGTCAGTATACCGTTGTTTAATTTGGCCTCTAAATCCTGGCAAGTCTGGAGATAAAAACAAAGTAATACCGACATCTGCTTCATGAATACCGCTATCTATCTGGATGCGTTGGTCGATTTTTAATTTCTTTGTAGCATTTTCAGGGGAGTCCACATGATTATCAAGAGATCTCTTTACAGTAGCATCTAGGAAGTCAGACATGGTATGCAAATGAGATTGTTTGTTTCCTTCGAGAAGAACAAAGTGATTGTAGTCAACCGATGAGCAGTGTGTACTGCTTTCTTGTTCTTAATATAATGACGGAAAATTTTTCAGAATACTACCCGCTTTTCAAAAAGGTATATTAATGACCGGCAGAATAATAATAGCAAGGAAATATTGTCAAAAGCTGTATATTTTGATGAAGACTATAGGAGGGCAAGAGAAAACGCCCACCTTTTTTGAAAGTCTGTTTTGTTATTATTACTGAATTTCTGCAAAGAAAATTACCGATGTCCCATGACGGAGAAGAAGAACCTGGTATTTCCAGAAAGATAACCTCAGTAGATGATATTATTATTAAATGTCAATGTTGGGTTGAAAAGAACGATGAAGAACGCCTAGCCGAAATTTTATCAATAAACACAAGAAAATCACCACCAAAATTTTATGTTCATTACGTTAATTACAATAAGCGTTTGGATGAGTGGATTACCACCGACAGAATAAAGCTCGATAAAGAAGTGCTATATCCTAAACTAAAGACAGCTGATGATGAAGAGAACAAGAGGCAAAAGAAAAAGAAGACAACAACAACCAATGCTACGCTGCAAGAGCCGCTAAAAAACGGTGTAGATGGTATCTCAAGAGAAAATACAGATGTTATGGATTTAGATAATCTTAACGTACAGGGAATAAAAAATGAGAATATATCACACGAGGATGAAATCAAAAAACTTAGAACCTCTGGCTCGATGACACAAAATCCACATGAAGTGGCACGAGTTCGGAATCTGAATCGAATTATTATGGGAAAGTATGAGATTGAACCGTGGTATTTCTCCCCATATCCTATTGAATTGACTGATGAGGACTTTATTTATATTGACGATTTTACACTACAGTACTTTGGATCTAAGAAACAATATGAGCGTTACAGAAAGAAATGCACACTAAGACATCCACCCGGAAATGAAATTTACCGAGACGATTATGTTTCATTTTTTGAAATCGATGGCAGAAAGCAAAGGACATGGTGCCGTAATTTGTGCTTGCTTTCTAAGCTTTTCCTAGACCATAAAACATTGTATTACGATGTTGATCCATTCTTATTCTACTGTATGACAAGACGAGATGAATTGGGTCATCATCTGGTGGGATATTTCTCCAAGGAAAAAGAATCTGCAGATGGTTATAATGTCGCATGTATCTTGACACTACCACAGTACCAAAGAATGGGATATGGTAAGTTGTTAATCGAATTTTCTTATGAGTTGTCGAAGAAGGAGAACAAGGTCGGCTCCCCTGAGAAACCTTTATCTGATCTAGGTCTCTTATCCTACAGAGCTTACTGGTCGGATACTTTGATAACGCTACTAGTGGAGCACCAGAAAGAGATTACAATCGACGAAATCAGTTCAATAACTTCGATGACTACAACAGATATACTACACACAGCAAAAACATTGAATATTCTTCGATATTACAAGGGTCAACACATTATTTTTTTGAACGAAGATATTCTAGATAGGTATAATCGACTGAAAGCCAAAAAGAGAAGAACAATAGATGCCAGTAGGTTAATATGGAAGCCGCCAGTTTTTACTGCTTCTCAGTTACGCTTTGCCTGGTGACTTATAAAAAAATGTTGTTAAAATCCTGCCTGTAGAAAACTTCTCATGTAAACCCTTTAATTTAAAATATATATAAATACTCATTAATATTCCACGACGATTCCAGTAAGCCTGTCCGCTTCTATTTCTATTCAAAATATACAACCTACACACCAAAAATTCATATTTGAACAAGCATGTTTTCCGTTTTTCAACGAGTTCCTTGTTTACTAACCAACTATCTTTAATTCTGCATCTGATACTCCATATTTTTCTCTGTTGTCATAGTATAGTTTTTTCAACTCGGCAATATATAAGTCATGGAAATGATTGACGACGTCATCCGGTGGATCCAATATTTGCTTTTCAACATATATAGGTCTTCCAACGACAACATTAATAGGTGCTCTAAACGGCAATAAACCAAAATCGTAATTGAATAAACCTCTTGCATAGAAAATGGGAATGGTAAAACCAAAATTTTCCTTAAACCATAGTTGCATTTTGCCTAAGGCGGAATCCTTTCTTGTACTCAAAACATTATAACAGTCTACCTCCCCGAATGCAAACACAGGTACTAGGTTTATATTCCCTGTTTGAATTGCAAGCTTGATAAATCCTTTCCTTTTGTTTAAGATAAGTTGTTCACCATTTGCTGAACCTAATAATGACTCCCTTGCTCCACCAACAACAATACAGATCGATTGATTTTTGCTTAAAGTCCTTAAAGCGTTCTTTCTTGACACTGAAGAAATACCTAACGCCAATAAGTAATCTCTGTATAACGGAATATGAAATTGAGTGACCAATGTCATTAGGGAAATGGGAATTCCAGGAAAAATTTTAGAATAATTACAACCTTCTGTTGCAAAAGCTCCAAAGGCACCAAGGGCACCTATGCCGTGTGGATGGTAACCGAATAAGTATGTTGGTCCTGTACATTCTTGATCACGATAATCCACTGTGGAATTGCTTTTGAGATTGATAATGTACTTGGTTGGCCACAACCTAATCTTGTACACATTTTCGTTAACAGATTTGCCCTTTGAAAGTGTAAAAGTTGGTTTTAGATTGACGGTCTTGATCAAACTTATAGGAAAATAATCACAGTACCACCTCCAAATGGGCAAAGAACGAAATTGAAGGGAGTACCGATTTACTACATCACCAGTTGCTGGAGACCTATCAAAAAAAAAGTAGATCATGTATGGAATAACCAAAACCCACAGTGCAGGTGTCGATATTGCAAACAATGCAAATATGGAAAACAGTACAAATGAGGAAGTATGCCATGCTACAGCCAGTGTTTGTAATCTCCTTTCAAAAGGAGTCGCCAATGGGCAGCATGATTCTAGTTGTGGTTTTGGAGTTTGATCTTTTTTATCGATGCTTAACAAAGGTTTATTCTCATTCCCTTCGGCAATACCGGTTGTATAACTGCCCTCTCCGTTCTTTCTTCTTCTTATATCCTTGGTTATTCCTGACATTTATGCCGTTATCCAATTTATATGTGTTTGCGTTTCTCTGTGTACGTGTATGTGTGTGCGTGTGTGTGCGTATGTGTGTGCGTAATACTAATAAATAACTCCTTGATCGAAACAAATGTGATTTAAGTTAAACAAGAAAAAACTTTGGCGGAAGTGTGCTGATAGATTCGTTCTTGATAGAGTATCGCTACCCTTAATTATAGTACAGCAAAACACAATAGGAGTTATGGTTGGTTTCTAAAAAGACGTTTCCCGATTCAGTATTTTTTTCAAGCTTCTCATTTCTCATTACGTCAATGCTGTCAGAATCTATCAATTGAATAAAAATGCATGTCGTAAACGTTTGTTCGGACCCCGCAGTTAAGTTTTCTGCAGAGAACGAATTACAGAAAAGATTCTAGCTTCAATGTCATTACCACTTATGACAGTAATTAAGTAATACGTAAATATACATCTATCTATTTTTCCAATCTTTTTGTCCAGTTACACTTCGAATCCGCGGTCTCTTAGTTGGTGAACAGTCCAGATCCAAGTAGACGCTGCTTCGTCTACATTATTAGAAACATAACTCGATTTGGATTCCTTCCCCCCCGTGGTGAAGTACTTCCCGTTATCTGTTTCAACAGATAGATTTGGGTCCAGTGCACACTTCAAAGAGGCTAGCGAGCCTTGTTCGTTAGATACGCCGAAAAAGAACCCTACGACCTGGAACAGCAGCCAAAAGAAAATACCAACAATAGGCAATCTTGTCCAGTAACTGAACAAGTTTGTGTTCATCACCAGACCCGGGTGAACCGACAGACAAAGAACATCTGGGTATTTGATAGCCAACATTTTCGTGCATTGAATCAGAGCCGTTTTGCTCATTGCATATCTAAACCATGTGAAAAACATGTTGGGTTTGTAATCCCACGTTTTACTTAGACTCCAATACATGAACTCAAGATGATGACCTACTGAAGACAGAGAAATCACTCTGCCATGACAATGATGTAGTAAAGGCAGTAATCTCATTGTAAAAAGAAAGTGCGAAATATAGTTAGTTTGTAGTTGCACTTCAAATCTATCCTTCGTCATTTCTAGTGGCACCGCCATGATCCCTGCATTATTAATAAGGACGTCTATGTGGTCTTCCAGCTTTAAAATTTTAAGTGCCGCCCTCTCCACACACTTCAAGTCCGTCAAATCCAAATGTATGTAATGTAGTGACCCTCGACGCTGAATACTTGTGCCTGAGCCTGAGCTCGAATTTGAACCGTTGTCGCCTTCATGGCACCTTTTCTTCGCTTCCGCGAGTATCTCTTGGATTGCCTTCGAAATCTTGTGAGAGTTTCTCCCACATATGTAAACGACAAACCCATGTAAATACAGATGTAAGACAGTATACCAGCCAATACCCGTATTTCCGCCAGTAACAACAGCAATTTTCCTGTCCACCGTCGGGTCATAGTATGGCAATATTCGTGGGTCTAACATCCTGCCTTTGGCGTATGTCTTGTATTGCAAGTGCCTCTAATACCAGTCAGGTTTATAACCATCGTCTTCCATGTTCCTGCGAAAACAATAGCATGCATGCATAGCATATAATATGCCACACACCACATATCATATGAATTTATATACCCATTTGCATTTGGGCTTCACTTCCTCTTGGAATTTTTCACATATTACCCGCATATTAACTTTTTCAGTGCCCTACCTATGCATATCAGGGCTTGGTGATATAAACGATAATTTAGCAGTGAACCCTTTTATATACAGGGGGTTGGTGAAACACGGAATCACGGTGGCTCATGTCCAATTTTGGAACATGTAAACAACACGAAACGCCAAAATTCTTGGCCCTGATTCAGGTACCGCGGGGGCCACGAATTTTGGCGTTCTGTGCAGAAATGACGTTTCTCCGATTATGAAACCAAACAAGGTATGCTATCGGAGGTGGTCTGAGTTTCTGTACACCTTTCTTTGAGGGCTGATAGTGGATGTTGTTCGAGATATATAAACACTGTGATATTTCCCTCAACACACGTTTGCTCCTCTTGCCCGTTCTTTTATTTTGCTTCACTTTTTGGTTTTCCTTGCTTACATTCATTCTTCTGTCATATTTTTTTTTTTGGATAATTATTGCAAGCGTTTAAGCAACTAGTCTAGCACAGATTCAACCAGGAGATTTCTCGCGTATATCTTTCATTTTTAACCAGTTTACTGAATTTTTTTTTTGCTATTTGAGCCATAGTACCAAATAATAGGTCTCGTCCATTCCCTTGTTTTTTTATTGTTTTACTTTTCACTACATAATAAAAACCACACCACTCTCACCTCAGTCGTTCTTTATTCAACTAAAAAAAAATGCTTCAGTCTACTACTCTTTTCGCTCTTTTCGCCTTAACAAGTTGTGTGTCGGCCATCTACTCAAACTATACAGTTTCTACCACCACTACTTTGACCCCTAGCTACTCTTTAGAGCCTCACGAGACTACTATATCGTACGCTGATGACACCACCACTTTTTTTGTCACTTCGACAGTCTACTCCACAAAGTGGTTCACCTCAGCCTCGGCCACCATCACCAATGCGGCCACCACTTCTGTCTCTGGACCAATAGCACCGGAATCTACTCACGAGATAACCTCTACCTCGACAATTACTTCAACTTTGCTGCTTACTCTTCATGATACCACTACCTTGGCTCCATCATCTACTGATGCCAGTATCAATAACGGAGATTCGAGCAACAAAGACGCGAAGGTGAAGTCCTTAGACCAGGCTTTGACTTCCAACGGTTGCGTCCCGATTACCAAGTTCGTTACCGTCACTAATGAGCCCGTTACACAGTACGTCACAGTCACTCCAAATACGACTACTCAATACGTCACAGTCACTGGGGCACATTCAGTTGCCACTACATCTACAGGCAACGTACAATGGTACAATACTACCTCGATTGCTAATTCGACCAGGTGGTGATTTGTAAATCCAAACATGTCCTTTTTAAGTTCTTTTTGTTGCTTTTATTTGTATTTGTATTGACAATTTCACCTCTTCTGTAACTTCATCCCCCTGCTCTCTAAATACATTGGTTTTAAATCCAACTTGTATTTCTCACTATCATTTTTCTCTCGTTTATATATATATACATGGACATTTGTTATAATAAAATAAAAAGACCACTTATTTTACTTGATTTGCTTGATTTTCAATGTATCGGTACGGCATCTTAGTGTCTCTCTTCATATGATCAAGAGGTTGCACGTACGCTTATAGCTATCACACTGCAAATACACTGCAAATATTTATTTTGCTCTCTTATTTATTTGTCTTATGTAATAACTGTTAACTCATCTGGATGTCCCTCTCATCTTCAACACGGAAGAACTTTAAAAGCTCATACGTCTTTTTTTTGACAAGTGGGAATTCTAGAATGGTGGGTAAGTTAGAGTTCATCAAGCACTCGGCCTCCGTACTTTTCCCTACTTGAACCAAGACCTCACATAACTTAAGCGACAATATCACGCAACGAAAAGGGTTTCCAATTTCTCTGTATTTATCAATTAATTGCATTATCTTCGGCAAGGCCCTTATACCTACATTACTTAAAAGCAAAACTTCGATACTTTCGATTTCAAATTTGAATCTCCAATTCGAATCCGTTACTTCCTCACAACATTCCTTGATATATTGGTTAATCAATCGCATACTTAGATCATAGTCACCTATTTTAATCAAATATTTCACTCTTAAGTATTTCAAATTTATTTTCTGGTCGTGATCTAGTTTCAGTGATTCTGATTTCAGAAGATATTGTTTGAATTTTGAAAAATCGTCTTCTTTAAGTGCCTTAAAAGCTGCCTTTATTTCTTGGTTGATGATGGAAGAGTCGTGATTTCTCAACGAAGAAGAGGATGTTTGGAATAAGAATTTTTCATACACATGGGATATAGATCCATATCCCAGTTCTTTCCAAAATTTTATCTCATATTCAACAAGACTTTGGAAGAGATCTGTGTTTTGAGAGGGCACATTCTGCAACGTAATAGCCAGGAATTTAAGAAGTGAATTGGAGACGTCAATGATTTTGGATTCTTTTACCATTAATAATAGTGTTTCAAATTTATAAGCATTACTGAAAATATTGGCATCTTCTACATCCGAACTATTTTTCAGGTATTTAATGATCTGTTCGACCGTAATGTAGAATCTATTAGCATATTCCGGATGCACCTCTATGAAATTTATTATCCAAACCATTATCAGATTCAGCGTTTCCATATCTTTATTTTCTCTTGCAATCCTTGTAGCTTCCTCAAAGGAATTTATAGCCGCATCACACTCATTGAAGCTTGAGTGAAAGGTTGCAAGAGACAAGAGTGAGATATGAAAGTAGTTTTGCGAAATACCTGTAGATTTGTAATCGAAGTAATTGTGTAGTGAATCTAACGCGGTTTGATAACTGTTTTCCTTAATAGCTTCCAGATACTTTAAGATAAAAATCAAAGGAAACTTTGTAGCATCATTCAATGAAAGTGTATCCAACAGACCAGAAACCATTTGGCAGTGTTTTCTACATGTTGAAATATCATCTTCTTTACCACCATTCTTATTAGAGTCTGTATTATCCAACCAGTTCACTATTTGCCAGTTAACTATCGACTGTAAATGATAAATGGAAATCGAAGTCCCATATACTTCCTCGTTCATTGTTTTCGAATTGCCGTCATTACAATTATCAAAGTGTTGGAAAAAGTCCATCATCTGTTGATCCTCTACAGAAGTGTTATCGTTGGCGAGGAGACAGTTTTTTACTTTTTGAATATGAGTGTTATTTTTGAATTGTAACCATAATGGGGTTTGTTTAAAAACAGATTTAAAGTTTTGTAAATTGATCCAGATTGTCTCCCTTACCTCAAAATCACCAAATTGGTACTTCCGTAAGCAAGTTGACAAAAAAGTCCCTAAAAAACTTGCTTTAGTTATTTGCCTCCTTGCCATTGTTGTGTGCATTTTCATCGACCTGTAATTAATAACCAAACAATTCTTTTCTAAATCCATAATCAGTCTATTGATCGAATCCAGCCCATTAATTGCTTCCAAATAGCCCATCAATGTCAGAGCCACTCTGTTACCATCCTTGTCATCTAACAGTATCCTCATAACATTTTCCAGTATAGGAAGTATAGGAGGTGGAACAGCAGAGGTCGGCCGCAAATTACTATTATCTTTGAGCAGAGGGTTCCATTCTATCGAAGGCCTAGTGGGTGATATTAATCGAAGAAATACTTTTGTTGGCACTGTTATACCATTATCTTGCGAACAGTGAACATGTATTAGGATCAATATACACAAGTCGTATGGTGTAATGAAGTTAGTAATACCTAATCGGCTATACTCACTCATTTCCCTGATCAAGTTTGATATGGCTTCGTTCTATGTTCTTCGATGAGACAGCTGTAGCGTTTTTTTCAGCTAGCGCAAATAGTGTTAAAGACACAAAATATCATTATTGGCTTATGAACCTTGAAAAAATGGAAGATAAAACAAAGCAAAAGATAGCTTGAATGATGCAGCACGGTATTTACATGCATCTGATATTAATGATCCTAAATAGAGAGGTTTAACTATTCTAAATATCTATATGAAGTCAGAATCATCGCCTTGCTAGGAAGTCGACCTGGAACAGGTAAGAGGATCCTTAGTTTACGCCTCTTTTCATTAACTTCTGTGATTAAAGCAAACCCTAAAATGGGTGATTTTACTACAGTTGCCTGGTCTGCCCTTCTTTCGGCGTAAGTGATGGCTATGACAGCGTGTTGTAGATTGCTTGGAGTTACTGTAACGGGGAACAATTCCACCTTCCCAATTTCGTTGTCAAATACATTGCTAGGTTTCCAGATAATGACATCTTCATAGTCAACACCAACAGCATAAGGGCTTAAAGCAGTGTCCAGAGAGCCATAAAAGTACTCTCTTATGGATGTCCTTTGCAAGGATCTCTTGTATACGTCATCCACTGTAGAGACACCATCTAAATTAGGGATGAAGAAAATATTATTATTGCCCAGTTTTGGACCAAACGTCTTTTTTACTTTCTCCCAAAGAGGATCAGCTTCTGGACACAATATTAGCATAATATTGATATTGAGTTTCTCAATTATATGGTGCAATTCATTCAAATTTTCATCCAGTTGAGATGTTGCTGGTGTATCAACAATACATCCCGATCTCCTGACTTGCGGATCCATATGTAACCTTTGACGTACTACTTCACCCAACTGATTTATACATTCAAAGTATAGATCTTGGTTCTCATTGATTCTTTCCAGGCCATAATTTTTCACCATCGGCTGCTTATTATGTAGTAATGTGGCACCACTGGTGAGGCTCTGACCCCACGTAGGTAATTGTGCGTCAAGTATATCTGATATTGGGGTGGCAGATATACATCCGGGAACAGTAAATATGGGCTGTTGAGGGTCAAGGTTAATATATAATGGTTGGTAAGCGCTAAATTTTAGAGCGTACGAACATAATGTCCTCGATAGAGATGTTTTCCCAGTTTGCGGATCACCAACAACCATCACTCGTGGACCTTCAAAATTAGACATCCTTATTTTCTCCAACATGAAATGTAGATTGTATATATATTTCATAGTATGATTAGGTCTGACAATGATTGTATTTGTAGTCAAGTCGGGACACTTCCAAATTAGTTCAGTGTCTTCGACAGCGTATATGGGGAACTTCCAGCTCTGGAAAACATATTCTTCGTCCACCGCCAGTTCAGTGCCAAATATCTCAGCAATGCCCGAGTTTATCTTAATTATCAGTTTTCCTTCAGTTTTGAGATCAATTTGCCAATCGCTACCCTTTGGAATAACCAACTTATGCCATTCGTTATCACCAGTTATTAATTCTTCAGATGCAGTATGTTCATCAATACCGGGTAGACTTGCCATTGTCATTCAATGATGCTATTCTTTGGAAAGATCTTGAATGTTTGCTTTTTACACTTCTATAATAAGATTTTTGCCCATTTTTGCCAGAAATTTCATTTTTTGCTATTTTTTATTCTACCGGACAAAAATAATAATGAAGAGTATAAAACAAGAAGAAAGAGAAACTCAGATATTCTTCTACATAGACGTATAGATAATTCATATGTGTAGCTACTTAAATCAAGCTGGCAAGGACGGATTTCACTTTTCAGTCTCTGTTTTTAGCAATCCACTTAGGGTCAGATTTCAAGGCCCATTCAGTCCAAGATCCATCGTATAGCCTAACGTTGGGAATTCCTGCTAACTCCAAGGCTGTCTTGATTATGGCCCCTGTAACACCCGTACCACAGGAGCAGATCGTTGGTTTACTGGGATCCAAAGTGCAATGCAAGTCTTTCAAGGCCTTTTCCAGTGTAACATGCAGGGTCTCCCTATCTTCTGGATAAGTTTTGGTCTCCGGGTCAAGTAATGTTCCATATGGTAATGGTTGAGTGCCCGAAATGTGCCCAGATGGGATATCTGGACGTGGCTCTGGTTCTGTTCCTTCGAATCTACCTAATGATCTCGCATCAAAAGCGTTGAATTTCATGGCTAATTCTCCGCTCTTGACCAATTCAAACATTTCCTTATAATCTACAATCTCACTATCCTGGAAACTCTTTGAGGATTCATAGTGACTTTTGGGATAAGGCGAAAACTCAGTGACCTTAGTAGAATCTAGGGGGTATTTGAGTGCCTGATACTTGTTAAAATTGTTCAACAAGTACACCTTAGGATGTCCCATCACTCCTAATGTCCAAGCGCATCTTGGGGCACTAAAATTGCCAACTCGGTCATATACCACTAAAATGTCATCTTTTCGAACTCCTAAATTACTCATTGCATTATTGAAAACCTGTTTTGTAGGGAACATATGTGGATAAGGTGAATTTTTGTCACTGATAGCATCAATGTCAAAGAAAATGGAATTTGAGATACGAGGTTTAGTCAAGAAATCTTGTTTGTTATCGAGTTTCCAACTAGGTAAATACCATGTTGAATCGACAGGAATGATTCTACGATCCTTTTGGTTGGCCACCAACTTAACAAATTCTTTTGGAGAAATAAGTTCAAACAATAGCATCGAATATACCGGTAATTCTTTACAACTACATGCCTTTTATGCTTTCTTCCTCACTGTTTACAGCACTCGTACACTATCTTTTTTGTATTCAGCTGAAAGCATTTTCCCGAGCGAAAATTTTAAAACGAAAACAAATGAGATGAGATGAGGCATATGCATAGCTACTTTCTTTGGGAGGAGAAGTGTTGGAAGAGAACTTATCACAACAAGCCAATCATGCCAGTTACTAAATCTTTATCTAAGTTGCAGAAGAATTTTTCCAAAAAAGGCAAAAATGCCACGATTCATCCTAAGGGTCGAAAGTATGAAAAGCTTGTCAAGGCCACCATGCGTGAGGATAAGATCGCTGCCAAAAAGAAACTTCATCAAGACAAAAAAGTTCACGAACTGGCTCGAGTAAAATTTATGCAAGATGTAGTTAACTCCAATACATTCAAAGACCAACCAATATTTGATCATGCGCACACAAGAGAGTTCATTCAAAGTTTCATTGAAAGAGATGATGTAGAATTAAACGAATTGAAAAGGAAAAGAAGGTCAAACAGACCACCAAGCAATAGACAGGTGCTATTACAACAAAGGAGAGACCAAGAACTGAAAGAATTTAGGGCAGGATTTCTCTGTCCAGATTTGAGTGATGCGAAGAACATGGAGTTTTTAAGAAACTGGAATGGAACTTTTGGACTTATGAATACCTTAAGGTTGATCCGAATTAATGATGATGGTGAACAAGTCCTGGGAGGAAATGAATAAGGAGTTTTATGGAAATATCTGTACAGTTTAAATACTCTTTGTAAATTTTTATCTACATTACAATAGAAAAAGCGTGAAAAAAAGAAAACTAATATTTGTGTGAAACTTTTTTCGTGAATTAAACTACAATGCTCTGGTTAACAAAGAAAATAGGCAGGGAAGCGCAAATATGGCTCGTGATATATGCACATTAGACAATGTTTACGCCAACAATCTAGGTATGCTAAGCAAATTAGCTCATGTGACAGTACCAAATTTATATCAGGATGCATTTTTCACTGCGTTGTTCGCAGAAGATATGTCAGTCACAAAAAATAAAAAATCATCTTCAAAGAAGGACGTACGTTTCACAAAGTTGGCTTATTATAGCGAAATACCAGTAGGTGGTCTGGTTGTAAAGTTAGTTCCGAAGAAACAGAACGAACTATCTTTGAAGGGCATTCAAATCGAATTTCTGGGCGTCTTGCCTAATTATAGGCACAAATCGATTGGTTCAAAGTTATTAAAGTTTGCGGAGGAGAAATGCTCAGAATGTCATCAACATAACGTGTTTTTATATATACCAGCTACTGACAGAACTGCCAAGCAATGGTTTATAGCTCATGGCTTTGAACAACACGGCGAAACTATCAACAAATTTATAAAAGATGTCGTTGGTGGCGAACAAGATGCCATTCTATTGAAAAAGCACATTTCATAACAAATAACTGGATGACTTTTTTTTTTCCGTTTGCTTTATATATATGTATCTATTCTTATGAACATGGAAATATATACGCCTAGAAGCCAAAAGTAAAAAACTAGAGTAACCAATTTTCCCTATTCAGATGATTCATCCTCTTCAGCATCAGTATCCGTGTCGATATCTGTATAATCGCTAGCATCACTCTCGTCATCACTTTCAGTTTCGTCTTCATCACTAGAGTAGTCATCGTCTTCCTCGGAATAAACATCCACTTCTTCCACTACAGGCAAATCACGAACTTTCATATTCATAGTGATGTCTAGATCTGTGGTAAAATAATCTGTAGATTTAATGATTATCCTAAAGAAAAAATCACCAACAATTTCAGGTGCAGGTTGACCTAATGGAATTTTTATGGTCCCAATTTCCCAATCATTTATATCGAACTTTTCATCTTTGGTCAAGTCCAGTTTTATCCTCTTGTCAAAGAAACTTTTGTCATCGTTTAAATTTCTATATGATAATTTTTCAATGATGATTGGTGTCTGAAGTATTTTACCATCTTTTTGAGAAATTACTAGACAGCACCAACTCCCACGTCTCTTTGTGGGGAAAAATGGCGCAAATGAAAATGGAACCAATGGTTGTTTACTCATCATAGCAAATGGATCTCTTTGAGATTCAAAATCTTGAGGCTCGGTTAATTTGTCTTCAGAAATCAGACTAATTGGTAACAATGGCTGCTTAGCAGAACGGATGAGTACTTTTAAAGAAATGTACGGAGTTGATAATGGTGTTACCTGATTTTCACCTGGAACAAGGAACTCTGCTTTGATAATTTTCAGGTTCGGAATATGCGATGCAATTCTCAAAGTTTCGTTTAACTTTTCTTGATCCTTTATACCAAGAACTTCTCCAATTCTGGTATCTTCTAAAGTAAACATCTTACCCAATGTATGAATATCTTTGCTTTCGTTACTAAAAAGTTGCTTATCCACGTTAGGCAATTGAAGAATTTGAGAGTTTGGAGTTAATGGTACAGCCTGAACAATACATTTGAAAGTATTGATTGCACCCAACGCAATATCCAGATTTCTGAATCCACAAGCAATATCTAATAATCCATGTAGCAAGGAATGACATTTAGCCACAATTCTAAATTTGGCCTCGTTGAGTTTACCGCTATCTCTACGGTTAATATGATCTTGTAGTAGTTTTTCAAAATCTGCTGGCTGTAATTCTGGGAGAAATTGTTTGAATTCATGGGCAAAGGATAACCAGTGCAAGATTAAATCTAGAGTAACAATCTCAGACGGTTTGTAATTTACTAAATTACTAACAAAGTTAGAAGCTGTCACGTTGTGAATTCCCTTCTTAGTATAAGATTGAGTTCTTGCCCACCATCTACTAACAAAGTATGGTAAGATCAAACCCAGTAGTGCAACATAACAAATCACTAATAGTGGAGATGCACTGCCATCCACCAAGAATCTTGGTAAAGCAATACCATGTGAAGTAGACTGCGGGCCATCTGGATGGCCATATTTCAAATAGTTTTGTTTAACTAATTCGTCGGTAAGGGATTCATAGGCCTTCGTAATTTGTACATAAGTTTCTTCCATGACGCTCTTTTCATCAGATGTTAATCCTTTGGCTACCTTATCTGGATGAAATTTGACAGATAATTTTCTATAAGCAGATTTGATATCTCTATCGGAAGCGCTGGTCGAGATGCCCAGAATTTCATAAGGATCGAATAGTTTTGTAGCTGCATCCTGAATCGCTTCGTTACTATTAATTCTTTGCAGAAGAATTGCAACTAAGATCCAACCTATAATAATTATAACATTTCTCTTACTCCATATTTTAGACTTCTTACTACTATTTTTGTCAAACTTTCTCCTAAATTGTTTGATTTCATCACTAGTATATTGTTCATTCAGCTTTGCAAAAACCTCCTCATTGAACTCTTTCTCATTCCCTGAATCCACATCTTCAGCATTAGACCTAAAGATAGTTTGGTATATTTGAAGCAGTGTCATAGGTCCGACAACCATTAAGATCCCGGTTAAAATAAAAGACGGCCACGTTTCGCTAGCTTCATCATACTCGTAGTTCGTGGGCATTGCGTTGTACTATGCTGTATATTTGTTTTACGGTCAATGCCTCTTTAGTCGATAACAATTCACCATTGTTCTATTTGCATCTTTTGCTCGTTCATTGACCTTCGACGTGTTCAATACAAATTTTTCAGAAACGCCTTTCCGTGACGAGTGACGAATACGCGTTATAAGAGAAATTGTGTCAGTAATGACTTCAGATTGTGACATTATGAGTCTCGAATGCTTGGAGACGCTCCACGGTTGAAGGTAAACATGAGAGCACCACCTTCGCCAAGAAAGTCAAGATCTGGTCATTTGCTTTATCTATATTTTCGACTGCTTCAATGTTTTCGCTGTCAGAGATTGAAAAGGAGGTGGCACATCCACAAACTGCACATTCATCAGTACAATACTCGCTGGAACTTAAGTCCCCTTTCCGAAACACGAATCGAAGATATGATAAATGTACCTTCTGGTTTATGTCCAGGAAGTGCTAAAAAAAAACCTCTATTAATAGCGAGGTTTTCAAAGGGCTGTCAAGAATCACCAAGGGTATATGTGTTGCAAAGAAATAGTTTGTCCCGTTTAAGATTGAGCAAAAGAAAGTACACCCTACGATTCTATCACAACGATTTCTTTGGCAAGGATTCAAAAATAAATAATGGAAGTATCTCCGCCATTCAACACCAACAATGTGCAGAAACAGTCAGAAAAATCAAGAAGGTTGCAGGAAAGCATGCAGATATCAAAATAATATTTCATGATAAGAATACAATAAGGAGTGACAACTTGGGAGGGGGAAATATTAGAAAACTGAGTATACCCGGTGTTCTTGAAGAAGACGAAGAAGATTCATCTTCAGTATATATCAGGTTCTGTGAAAATCATTCCCTGAGGGTTAAAGACTATCACTCCTTGCATAGGCATTCTAACAAACCTCATTTACAAAAGCGAAGCAAAGTTACAGTTAGCAGATCCGAATTTTTTGAAAAGCTTTTTGAGGAGGAACCATTGCAGAAAAACAAGAATAGAGAGAAAAAAAATGATGCGATCATGATAAAAGAATTCCAAAATCATCGTGTCGTTTCCTTCTCTCGTGTCATTAACAATTAATAAATACAAAATTAAGATAGGAAGAAATAAAACGTTCCAAAACGAAAAATTGCCTACGTGCCGTGTATTACATAATCAAAGAAAATCTTTTATTAACATACTTCTTTGTACCTATGATATGTATTGTGCTCTTATTTTTCAGTCCAATTTACTTATACCCGATGTCATTATTCTCTTCGACAAATAATACAGCTGACTGATGAAGTACGTTACCGATGAGGTCAACTTGTTCCTGTGCTCTCTTCCAGTCATCATCATAAATCGCATCCATTACTCCAGGAAATGTCCAAAAGTCTACATTCCCGTTATTGTTAGACTTATCTTCCTGTATCAATGTTGGTCCAAATAAAATGTTCTTATAAAATGATCTATTCGGCAGACCTGCGGGAGAGCATGTTCTTCTACCTATATTGGTCAATTTCTTATTCCAGGTCCATCTATTGATTGAAAGTAAGGAGGGCTCTACACCATCTCCATGTGACCACACTATGTTTTCCCAACCTTGAGTCCATGAAGCCCATTCGTGACCGATCTTTTTCCAAAATAACAAACCCCTAATCACTGAAGTGAAATTTAGCTTCTCAGGATACGCCTGCTCTAATTTTTGTAATCGTTCATCAATGTCTTCGACATAGCTTATTATATCAAAATGTAGTAGCGGATCATCAACCAGTTTCATAGTAATACGCAAAAGAAATATTAACAAGTCCTTGATTGTCTCCTGAGTCTCTTTACTTTCCAAAATTTTTTCAAAATGTTCAAATGTATCCTCAGAAGTTTCAACTGGGGGAAAACGATTCCTCGTCGAATTGGAAGATATTATAGATACAGGAATACCATTGGCGAGAAACGGAGTCCAATCACCATAGTGGTGTACATTGTCGACTGATACATCGAAGTTTAAATGTCCATCATTATTTTCGAAAAACTTCTTTAATAGAGGATGTGTCTCGATGTTCAACCCCTCCCCTGTTTTACCATCCTCGTATGTTTCACCAACGGGGATACCTAATTGACTAATGTCAATTACAGAATAGATTTCATCTTTTAAGGGTATTAGCCTTTGTTCAAAGAGGCTGGAAGATCCAGCATAATTGAACTCAGAACCACCGAATGAAATGAAGTAGATATTTCTCAGTGGTTTCCAATCAAACTTATATTTTATCTCTTGAAATAGCTGCAGTATAGATAATAATGCAGCTGTACCAAAATTGGGATAAGTGGTCCCGAACTTCATAGAATTTCTTGATGCTGCAATAATTATGGCTTTATCTGACTGTTCTTTACCTTCGATTTTACCGACAATGTTAGAGACTAAATGCTTCTCCCTGACATTATTTTGCAAATCCAAATCAATTAATAAATCACCCATTTTCCCACTATGAGTATGATCGTTGCTAACACCGTCAACTATTATCCCGCCTGAAGATAAACGTGATAATAACTCCTGTCCTTGTCTCGTGGAGATTGGGATAGTGGGAATATGAGCTAAACGCCTGAATTTTGGATCCTCTTCTACATCAGGGTCAAACCAGGTCGGCATTGATGCATCACCAGTCGAATACTGCGGTAATCCTACAGGCTTAGATTGAATAACGTCTATGTTATCTCCGTACGGTTCAGATATGAAGATCACAGCATTAGCTCCGAATTTCTCGGCAATAAGAACCTGCTGACTAACTATTTCATCGTAATTTAGCAGAAGCACATAGTCTTTCCCGTCTTCTATTGTTTCCGAATTCTTTAATTTTTGTAAATCGTTAGTGGTACCCTTGCCTCCGTAAATTAAGCTCACTTTGGATAGATTTCCATTGGAACTCAATGGATTGAAGTTTTCCGTCGACAATCTTAAGTCGTGCTTCTTATTTTCGTTATCATAATACGAAATCGTCACGTTACCAGGATAATTAGAATAAACCAGGCATCCCATTTGTCTAACTACTTTCAACCCGTTATTGTCAAAAGAGTCCTGTATGTATTGATTGATTACAGCATCACCCTTCGTTCCGGATCCATGGGGCATGCTACTAATATATTCCAAATCTCTCTCAAACTTAGCCATATCTACGGATTTCTTGGCATATTGAAATAGTATATCATGCTGAGAAAACATCCCTCTTAATCCAGATGCCTTTTCGTTAAACAAATAACCACTGGAGAAGACATAATATGCAACAAAAGACATTAAAATAATATAAAAAAATCTTCGAAGTATGAAGGGGTTTCCGATTTTACTTAAATAATAGTCTGTTTTGTCTTGAACGAACTTTAATATTTGGAAGAACGGATGAATAATATTCTCCATTAAAGGTTCTAGGATCTTTTCCTGGAATCCGATAGATACCCTCTGTAGATGCGACCTTTTGTGTAGGTCATTGTAAGAATCCTCTATATCAAATTCATAAGAAGGCGGTTCAGGTGGGGGCGTAATATTAGTATCTGAACTATTATTGTTAGAGTTAGGCGACATGTCATTGAAGTTTTGGTTCATTAGCAGAGTATGCGATGAAGATGCATTAGGTATATTATATTCATGCTCAAAGTCTGTATTTGCCACGAGTTGATAACTATTCCTCATTAAAATTATTTAATCTTATAACCGGGGGTATTGCTTTGGTTTGCAAACTTGCTACGGATTTCAAATAGCCCAGAACTTGACGTATTCCTCTAGTACGCAAAAGCCCTTTAAAAGATTGACGGTTTGGTGTTATAGAAAATGCTTGCTTGGATGACAGTTCTTATCCAATGCCGTAACATTCATTGAATTTTCGAGATTGTTGGTGGCTTATTGCGACAGAGGGAAAAAAAGAAGAATCTTAAATAGTAAATAGAAAAGACTCGATTAAACGAGAGGAAAAGCGAATTAGAGAAAGAAAGTAAAGTAAATAGCACAATATGAGTAAGAACAGATCATCGTTGCAGTCCGGCCCACTCAATAATGAGTTACTGGAGGAGCAGAAACAAGAAATATATGAGGCGTTTTCATTGTTTGATATGAACAACGATGGGTTCCTCGATTACCATGAATTGAAGGTAGCAATGAAAGCTTTAGGATTTGAACTACCCAAGAGAGAGATACTTGACTTAATAGATGAATATGATAGTGAAGGGCGGCATTTGATGAAATATGATGATTTTTACATTGTAATGGGGGAAAAAATATTGAAAAGAGACCCTCTAGATGAAATAAAGAGAGCATTTCAATTATTCGATGATGATCATACTGGAAAGATAAGTATTAAGAACTTGAGGCGCGTAGCTAAAGAATTGGGAGAAACGTTGACAGATGAAGAGCTGAGAGCGATGATTGAAGAGTTTGATCTGGATGGCGATGGCGAGATTAATGAAAATGAATTCATAGCTATTTGCACCGATAGTTAATTTTCTGCTATATATTAATCTATATGGAATAATTTGTAACTATAATTGTATGCTCCCACGGGGCTTTTATTATCTGTTCTGAGCTTATATCATACCAAGTATAAACTTGAGGATGAAAAAAACTCACTTTAACCCTGTTTCCGGGGCAACAATAAGGATGGACAAATCATTGAAATGTCGTGGAGATATGCTTTGGAAAAGTATGTTACTCATCCGGAAACGATAGATGATGGTAGGGTTGTCTACTTTGATGACAAAGTGTCTATAATTCGGGATTCATTTCCTAAATCAGAGTGCCATTTATTAGTATTACCACGATTAATTCAGTTGAGTAGAAGTCACCCTGCTAAAGTAATTGATAATAAGTTCAAGAATGAATTTGAACCATACGTTGATACTGCTATCAACTACATTCTTAAACACTTTCGAGAGAAATTCCGAGTTCAGAAAAGTGATGATGATAACAGCTCTAATCTGGATGGCGACATCTTAGAGGACAAAGACAAGTTTGTAAGCCATTTTATACAGATAGGGGTACACAGTGTGCCCTCAATGAAAAATTTACATGTTCACGTAATATCTAGAGATTTTCATTCAGTAAGATTGAAGAACAAAAAACATTATAATTCATTCAATACTAAATTCTTCATTGCTTGGGACGATTTACCATTAAGTGGGAAATTTTTAGGGAGTGAAAAGAACATTGAGACCAAGTATCTGAAAGATCACGATTTATTTTGCTGCTATTGCCAGCAAAACTTTAGTAACAAATTTAGCTTGCTAAAGAAACATTTAGAGATGGAGTTCAATAAAAACTTTGAGCTAAAATAAGACAGGCTTCTTTGCTTTTCATTGAATTACTGATATATACGTACCTACACATACACATGTTATCTAAAGATCATAATTTTTGGTATTCTATAGTACCTTCCAGCTTCTTAACTTCTGCTACTTTTCTAACGGCTTTCATTAAATCGTCAGGGTTTATGTGATCACGGTCATCCCTTATAGCAAAGAACCCGGCTTCAGTTGCACAATTACGAATATCAGCACCATTGAAACCATCACTCATTTTTACAGCGGCCTCAAAATCAAATTCACCTGTTTTCTTGACTTTTGCAGTATGAATTTTGAAAATTTCCAATCTGCCGGCTTCATTAGGTAGTGGAATTTCCACCTTTCTGTCTAATCTACCGGGTCTTAACAAAGCGGGGTCTAAAGTATCTGGCCTGTTTGTAGCCATGATAATCTTGGTTTGTCCAAGATTATCAAAACCATCCATTTGAGTTAATAACTCCATTAATGTACGTTGAATTTCACGATCTGCTGAAGTGCCCTCACTGAATCTACGACCACCAATAGCGTCCACCTCATCCATAAAGATGATACAAGGCTCGTGTTCTTTTGCATATGCAAACATTTCTCTAATAATACGGGCAGACTCACCAATGTACTTATCTACAATACCAGATGCAGGGGAGAAAATGAAATTAGCACCAATCGTGGCGGCAACAGCCTTGGCCAGTAAGGTTTTACCAGTACCAGGAGGTCCGTAAAGTAGCACACCTTTTGGAGGTTTGATACCAACCCTTTGGAAAATTTCCGGGTTTTTCAATGGCAATTCTATAACTTCTCTCAATTCTCTAATTTGATCTGTTAAACCACCAATACCATCAAAGGTGATTTCACCTTGTTCAAAACTGGTCATGTTATACACAAGTGGATCCGTTTCTCTTGGTAAAATTCTCATTATAGTCAGAGTGGTAATGTCTAGGGTGACTCTCACCCCTTTCTTCAATTTGGAACGATTTACCGAATTCCTAACTCCGACAATATAACGTGGGCCCGAAGAAGCCTTGACTATATATTTCTCTTCAGATAATTCCTTCATAACTTCACCAATCAATTGGCCAATACTTTGTAAGGCTTTGATGTCATTCTCGGTTTTGTCATACAGCTTCTCTAGATCTCGTATATTTTGACGGCGCTGTTTTAATTGATCGTCATATCTTCTGTGTTCTAGCAACTTTCTTTTAAATTGATTCAGGGCCTTGTTGTGAGCCTCCTGTTCTGGATCTAATCTAGGAGATTGCTCTTCACGTTGTTCTTCCGTTTCTTGTGGCTGTTCTGGTTGCTGGTCCTGAGGCTGTTGAGCACGATCATCGGCTGGAGTTTCCCCCAATCCTGCTAGTAAAGGATCCTGTTCTTCACTCATCCTTCTTACCGCTTTCTTTTCTCTTCTCTGTTATATTTATTTCAAGTGTTAGATTACTGGAATCAACTAACTTCACTGTGCTCTTTTAAGTTCCCTTTCCCCTTCGGTGGCAAATTCTACTTTCCAAAAGGTCACCCGTCTATAGCAAAATTTTTCACTTCTCATCGCCATATTGAAATATAATAATAAAGTACTTAACGACGTGATTAAAGGGAGACGATGTCGTACTGAAGTCAAACTGCGCCGCCCACTAATCTTTCATCCACTGTCACAGTAATGTCCATACAAGCTTTTATCTTCTGCGGTAAAGGTTCTAGTTTGTCTCCCTTCACACAGCCAGATTTTCCGTTTCAAACGCCGATCAAAGACAGCACAACTGCCACAAACGGTGATAAGCTGAATGAGTTAGTCAATAATGCATTAGATACAACAGTCATAAACGAGTTCATGCAACACTCCACACGCTTACCCAAGGCTCTTTTGCCCATTGGTAATAGGCCCATGATCGAATACGTTTTGGATTGGTGTGACCAAGCAGATTTTAAAGAGATCAATGTGGTCGCACCAGTTGACGAAATTGAATTAATCGAAAGTGGGCTGACCTCGTTTCTTTCTTTAAGAAAGCAACAGTTCCAGCTGATTTACAAGGCTTTATCGAATTCCAATCACAGTCACCACTTGCAGGGTCCTAAGAAAATTAATTTCATCCCTTCCAAGGCTAATTCTACGGGTGAGTCTTTACAGAAGGAGCTACTGCCCAGAATCCATGGCGATTTTGTACTCTTGCCTTGTGACTTCGTCACTGATATACCTCCCCAAGTCTTGGTCGATCAATTCAGGAATAGAGATGACAGTAATCTAGCAATGACTATCTACTATAAGAATTCTTTGGAGAGCAGCATCGATAAAAAGCAGCAGCAGAAGCAGAAGCAGCAGCAATTTTTTACCGTATATTCAGAAAATGAGGACTCAGAGAAACAACCAATACTGTTGGATGTCTACTCTCAAAGGGACGTCACAAAGACCAAATATCTACAGATCAGATCTCATTTATTATGGAACTATCCAAATTTAACCGTATCCACTAAGTTACTGAACTCCTTCATTTACTTTTGCTCTTTTGAAATTTGTCAGTTGCTAAAGCTGGGCTCTCAATCAATGTCAAGACAAGCTTCGTTTAAAGATCCTTTTACTGGAAGTCAGCAACAACACAATCCTCCTACAACTGATGATGATGACGACCGCAATCATGATGAAGATGACGATTATAAGCCTCCAGTCGCATGTATCCAGCCCACGTACTTCAAGAAAAAGAACGACCTCATCTTAGACCCAATAAACTGTAATAAATCACTAAGCAAAGTCTTTAGAGATTTATCTCGTCGTTCATGGCAACATTCTAAACCTAGGGAACCTATAGGTATTTTCATTCTGCCAGATGAAACCTTGTTCATCAGAGCAAATAACTTGAGTGCTTATATGGATGCTAACAGATTTGTACTAAAGATAAAATCTCAAACGATGTTCACGAAGAATATACAAATTCAATCTAACGCTATTGGTGCTGATGCTATCGTGGACCCTAAATGTCAGATCTCAACCCATAGTAATGTCAAGATGTCTGTTGTTGGGAGTCAGGCTAATATCGGTTCTAGATGTCGTGTCGCAGGGTCTCTTTTGTTTCCTGGAGTTCATCTAGGCGACGAAGTGATTTTGGAGAATTGTATTATTGGACCCATGGCAAAAATCGGTTCTAAGTGTAAACTCACCAATTGTTATATTGAAGGACATTATGTCGTGGAATCTAAAAACAACTTTAAAGGTGAAACTTTAGCCAACGTTTATTTGGACGAAGATGAAGACGACGAGTTAGTATATGATGATAGTGTTATCGCTGGTGGAAGTGAAACTGCGGAGGAATCTAACAGCGATGAGAGAAGCGATGATGATTCCGATGATAGCGAATTCACCGATGAGTATGAATACGAAGATGATGGATTATTTGAACGCTGATATATAATTATGTGTAAGCATCTCTATTTAGTAAGGAGCCTAATAAATAGATGGACATAGAAGCACCATTACGCATTATTTTTTGGGGTCGAAAAAGAATGAACTACATTTGAGTGAATTAACATGTTCTATTAATACATAGCGTTTTATACATCTACTTCATATATCATATTATGTTAATTTTTTAAGTTAGTTCTTCTTGTTCTTTTGTTGGATCAATGGTGCAGTGCCTTCTTTGTCACCGCTCTCAAGGTCTTCTGACTCTTTTGATTGTTTATCCTTTATTCTTTGTTCCTGAATTTTCTTGTTCTGTATTTTGTTTTCAATCAGATCATCAAACGCGATAATTGACCTAACCAAATTGCTTATATATATGATCATCAATTCGTCGTTAGTCTTTACAGTTAAAGCCTTTTGTAGATTGTTTGAAATCTTAATTGTGTCGTGGTCCTCTATATTCATTTCATCCTCATCGGGTGTTCCAAGATTTGGCAAAAGATTAAAAACATCTTGTAGCTTACCCAATATAGTGTGGTTTATTGGTAATTCCTTACTAATGACTTTGTCTAAATACTCAACAATATCTTTTAATTTGCTTTGTAATCCTTTCAAAGATTTTAATTGGTTGGTCAACCTAATGGATAAACCACCTGCTGCCTGATCACGCACGTCTCTTAGTAAGTGTTCTACACCAATTTCTTCTGCTTCTTCCGCTTCAATGGTACAAGGTAAATGTAAAAACGTTTTTTCTGTAGATGTACCATCATCTTTAACTTGCTCAATGGCAACATATGCGTCTGTTGGTAAGCCAACACCTTGCTGTTTTACATCAACAATTAATAATAGCGGATTATTTTGAGTGTATTTCTTAAACAGTTCGTTGATCTTGAGATCAGAAGCTCTTAATTTAGGACCACTATGATACCAACCTATTAACTTTTCCTTCGCATTAATTTTCTTGCACATTTCATTCATGTTTTCAATATAGTTATGATCTAAAAACCATACGTCAGGGTTTTTCTCATCTTCCTCGAATGGCAAGGCGAAAGAATTAGTGACCCTGATAGTGGAGCTGCTAGCATCACCCAAGATGACACCGACACATCTTTTGTTTTCTTTCGTCTGTGTACGTTCGTAATGGTCTAAAGCGGATAGTAAGACCAGTGGTGCAATGGTAACTTTTTCGTGTTGCGAGGACATTGTAATTTGCTCTTCTTTCTTTTCCTTTACTCTTCTATAGTTCTAAAAACCCACTTCCAATTAGCAGCAAGTACACAGTTATCCAATGTTGCTATAGGTTTGATTGTTGCTTATACGACTGTTCCATTGTAGATTATACGCTATGTGCTATTTAATGACAATTTGCCACTGAAGGATCCCCGAACTTAGGTACAGTTGAATATTTCGTGATACGTGATCTGTTGAACTTAAAAGTTAGTGATGCCCATTATCGAAGGACTCTAACGTTGAGGAATTTGTAACTGCATATCAAAAACGATAGTTTAGCTTTGTTTACCGTGATAATAGAGCCTAAAGTTAACCCCATATCACACAGGAATGCCGTTTGCTCAGATTGTTATTGGACCACCGGGTTCAGGGAAGTCTACTTATTGTAACGGCTGTTCACAGTTCTTCAATGCCATTGGGAGACATTCTCAGGTGGTGAACATGGATCCTGCTAATGATGCTTTGCCTTATCCTTGTGCTGTCGATATCAGAGATTTTATAACGTTGGAAGAGATTATGCAAGAGCAACAGTTAGGCCCTAATGGTGGTTTGATGTATGCAGTCGAATCCTTGGATAAGTCTATTGATTTGTTTTTATTACAGATCAAGTCACTTGTAGAAGAAGAAAAAGCTTATCTTGTATTTGACTGTCCAGGCCAGGTTGAGCTATTTACTCACCATTCATCATTGTTCAATATTTTTAAGAAAATGGAGAAAGAATTGGACATGAGATTCTGTGTCATAAATTTGATTGACTGTTTTTACATTACATCTCCTTCACAATATGTCTCAATTTTACTACTTGCATTAAGGTCCATGTTGATGATGGATTTGCCTCACATAAATGTATTCTCTAAGATAGATATGTTGAAATCATATGGAGAATTACCATTTAGACTAGATTATTATACAGAGGTACAGGATCTAGATTATCTGGAACCGTATATTGAAAGAGAAGGCTCTAGTGTACTAGGAAAGAAATACAATAAGTTGACTGACGCAATCAAAGAGCTTGTTTCCGATTTTAATTTAGTTTCCTTTGAGGTTTTGTCCGTAGATGACAAAGAAAGTATGATAAATCTTCAGGGTGTTATTGATAAAGCTAATGGCTACATATTCGGTGCGTCTGAAGTTGGTGGTGATACAGTGTGGGCTGAAGCTTCTAGAGAAGGTGCTCTTTTAGCAAGTTACGATATTCAAGATAGATGGATAGATAATAAAGAAAAGTATGACAAAGAAGAAGAAGAGAAACGTGTGAACTTGTTAAAAGAACAAGAGCTGCAAAATAAAGCGGTTGACGTGAACGAAGACGATGAGTGGGAAAGTGCGCTCAAGGAATGGGAAGAAAAACAAGGTATGGATTTTGTTAGGTAGTGTGGCTGGTTATATCTTTTTCTGTTCCTGACATGGATCTTATTCAACTTTTCAAAACGTGTACATGAATATATACGCACATAACTAATGACAATGCATCACAAAAGGCCATTGGGCTATTGAACAAGTAATACAATCAGTTGTAAACGATATGAGTTTAGCTCCGAACATGATTGCATTTGTTCTCCGAAAGCCCAGCTACTAATTATTACGGCCTGGTAAACCAGCCATTCCTTCGGCAGCCGCGACAGTAAAAGCGGGAGGGAAGAAAATAACCAGCGAACTGACAACGAGCTGTGGGACAAGAAGAGGTCAAAAGCGATCAGCACCGCACCAACCACCTTTTCTGTATCTGTTATGGAGCAGTGATGCGGGGATTCTAATGTTTTTGTACCGATCTTAATATAAAATGTTGTGAGAATAGTTGGCTGACATTCATTGATAACACTTCTAAAATTCCAAAGTTCCTTTTTTAATGCAATAATGGAGCATTTATAATTGTAAAAATAAAGTAGTTTAAAAAATATTTATACAATAACTTAGTAATGCCAAGAAAATTTCTGGGCGATAGAATTGATAGGAATATCGATGCTATCAGACCATCATCATTAACTTTAACACCTGATGACTTGAAATATATTCCACCAATACCACAATATTTTGAAGATGAGGATAATAAGGTGATTAGTAGCGGTAATGGTGAAAAAAGGCTATCTAAAAGATTCGGCGGTACGTTAATACTAAGGAAACGGCTAGAGTCTGTTCCAGAGTTGTTTTTGCATGATTTTAAGAAGAAGCCACACTCCAAATTTGATATGACTAAGGGAAAAAAATCTAAGGGCATACGAGCTTTCAAAGGAGCAGTTAGTTCTCAGGATAGTACTCCATATTTACAAGAAAGAAAGAAGGCGGTGCCACTACCAATTCAAGGAAAATGTCAGCGTAGACCAATAATATCAAAGCACACATTAGTGCAACCTGAAAAGAATAAGGAACATCCAGATCACATTATCGAGAGAGTGTTTGTTTCCCGACCAGCTCCTGTTTTGATGCCTGTACAAACTCTCACTCCAATAAATCCGATCTCAGTGATGCAAAATCAGACAAAAGATTCTCATGGGAGAAACAAATACGGTAAAAGTGATAGTGAAATACTCTTTGATGAAATACTATCTGCCTATGAGAGTGTCTCTACGAATAACTCTACTGCACTAAATTCAGAAATTGACAGAATTATTGATATATGTGCTTCAAAACAAATAGCTGAAAAAAATAAAGCAATTCAAATACCACAAATTATTTGTCCTGATGATATGGAGACTTTGTTTTCATCGACAACACCAGAATTTAAGCCTGTCAATTTTAATGCATTGAATGATACTATTTCTAGTCCAGAATACACCACATCTGGAGGCAGTACGTACTCTGAACTGTGGAGTTCAGAAGATGAGTTGCCTGAACTGGAGAGAACCGAATGGAGCGCCAAAAAAAGTGGAATGAGGTCATCCATTGTGTCTGATAGCACCAATGATGAAGGCTATTGTACCGCTGCAGAAACTTTGCCCTCAACTATATCGGTAGAAGACCTGGATATACATAACGAGCTTCCAAAAACTAAAGTAACGTCATCGAACCGTATATTTTTGAACAAGTTTTCCCTGGAGAATGTAAAAAAGGTAACTCTTGATCCACCGAAAATAATGTATATTACAAGTTCCGACGATGAAATTAACGACGATGATGATAATGGTGAGGAGGATACGACTTTGCGTATTTTGCAAGAAAAAATTGACTGTATTGAGATTGCAAGTTGCAGTAGTAGCATATACAGCCGATAAACTTTTATTTGAGGTTTCGTAAACACTAAATATATATGGTAGAACGAACTTCATTAGTAAATATCAAACACCAATGGAGAAGTGTCTCAATTTCAATAATAAAAGTTTCTATTTAGGTTCCAGCATTTTAATTATTACCCGCCGAGGATCCGAGTAAAGATCTGATGCGATTACATATAAACAGGGTAGTTGGACAGGAAGAGCATTAATATACTTACATGTTTGAATATAACCGTTTATAATCAAGTCTTCACACCGGTTAAAATGGCACCCACGCAGTTAGATATTAAAGTCAAGGCTCTGAAGAGACTTACTAAAGAAGAAGGTTACTACCAGCAGGAACTGAAAGATCGGGAAGCTAATGTGGCGAAACTTAAAAAGGATAACTCTGTTGATCCATACGATCTAAAGAAACAGGAAGAGGTTCTTGATGATACAAAGAGATTACTGCCTACTTTATACGAAAAGATTAAAGAATTCAAAAAAGACTTGGAGCAATTTTTAGAGACTTACCAAGGTACCGAAGACATAGGTGATGCAAAAACTGCCATAACTTCAGCACAGGAATTATTGGCGTCTATATAATATATAAAAAAACCACTTCTTTCTTTTTGCATCGACTTGGCGCATGCCTTTATATATACTTCTTTATATACAGACATGTTGTAGTGAATAATGAATTTCGCTAGAAAATGTACGGGATATAGTATGCAAAAGAAGAGTGGAAGGCAACTGTGAAAAAGTGCTTTCTTTATAAAAATTATTTATCTCGGTAACAAGAATCTCACTATTTAATTGTGATCAATCAAATACGGTTCAATCCCTTGATATGCACTCTCGACTTATAATGATACGTGGGTACGTAACATCACCGGTGACAAAAAGCGATTCAATTCGGTTATACAACTTGGTGACAACACCGTTATTTAAAGCCTTGAATAGCCGTTACCACTCTGGGATACTGCAAATAGTACAGGATGCCAATTGGAATACTAAAGCAGTATCCTCCAACCCTACAGAACATATGAATGTACCTATAAACTCAACTCGCTCTTTGCCGATGACCAAGTTTCCCAAGAAGGAGATATTAGAACAGGTAAAACTGGACACCAAAGTTGGTCCATGGAGGAAATTTATGACAGGCTGGTTCAGAATCGGACTGTACCTTTTAAAAAGCTATAAGACAGGGATTCAGGACACTTTAAAAGTATACTGGGATACAAGAAATGATAAACGTAGATTCGACATTAAAAATGGTGCTTTGGCCAAATTGGTACGTGAAATAGAAATGAACGAAGTTAATATAAGGTTATCGTCTTCATCATTATCCAGAAAAGGATGTGTAAAGGTTTCACCAAGGCCATTCTCTATCAACAGGAAAGCACTGGTAGAATTAATGAGACGAGATCAAGTTTGGAAGTTACCGTTTTTCTTCACTTTAGTTTTTATATTCGAAGAAATCAGTGCGTTGATATTCACTTTTTTTCCACGTGTCTGTCCATATAATTGCTTAACTCCTGGCGGATACAAGAAGCTTTCCGACAATTATATCAAGAGCACTACAGGCACGCAGGGGAACTATTGTCTGGGCCCCTTAGAGTATACTGAGCAAGGTACTATTAAGTACGAGTCAGCATATGTTGTTCCTATAGATGATTTGTATTGCTTCTTGACAAGCTTTCCTCAAAGTATGATACCAAGCTGGAAGCTATTCGTTTACAAGAAGTTAAAGTCACAGAAATTACTCTGTAATGAAATAGAGAAAATTTATCAGTACTTGCTGGTCGATGACTGGTTATTGTTGCAGACTATACTCAAAACTGACGTGGAGACAAATAAAGTTGTGCTTAGTGATAAGGAATTGGTAAATTGTATACTTGAAAGGAAACTTTACCGGATAGGTGATAATCTAAATGAAATGGTCAATGATAGGTTAGGTCAAAAGATCTTATTAAAAAGATTGTTTCTTTATTGGTCATTGAGGTATAACGATACTATATCATTAAACGGAAAATATACCTTCAGCGAAAAATGGGGTGTCAATAATATTTCATTGTTGAAGCATAATTCAGAATTAGTGATTACGAACGATATATAAGAAATGGAAATTAACACGAAATTGTTCAACCTGTAAAAAAATGTTTAAAGAAAATTCTCGAAGTTATGGACAAAAATTCAAACAGTATGCTAACATTAATGAAGGTTCTTGCTTTCCGAGCAAAGGGCAGTGTTACTCTATATTGTATGTATAATGGTACTCTTCGGTATTTATAATATATAGATTCTCATCGATCGTTTCAATTAGAAAATAAGAAAAATAAGAGAAAATAGAAAATACAATTAAATTAATCAAAAAAAAGAAGTGAAAATAACTGAAAAGTTCGTATCAAACCTTGTAGGTCTCTAAGTGAGCGTTCTCCTCTCTTACTAGCGTGTGGTGATGACCAGGCGCTCTGATAACTTTATTTTTTGAATCCATGGTACAGGCAGTAATGGAAGAAAACCACTCGTCATTGAAAATGTCATCGAGGGTAGCTCTTTTCTTTGGATCCACTTGCAGAATACGAGACATGATAGGTCTTGAAGCATGGGGCAGTAGACGTAATAACCGGTATGGACCATGAATAATTTTTTTATGATGGGGGCCTCTATGTTGCTGGCTCGATTTATTATCAGAAGCAATACTATGGGGTTTGTCTTGATGCTGACGATGATGTTGTTGTTGTACATTATTTTGAGAAGTTATACCAGAAGTAGCGTTGGAAGCAGTGTCGACGTTAGCATCGACTTTAGCATTGCATTCGGACTCAACAGTGCAGTCACCGTTAGCATTGCAATCTACCTTATTACTACAATTCACTTTATCACTGCAATCCGCATCATCATGAGCATCCGTCTTTTTGGCATTTATTGAAACTTTCACGTCGTCACTTTCATTCTTATTTGCCTTAATACTTATAGTACTTTCCTTGTCATTATCTACTGTGCTTTCTTTATCCTTGTTATCATTTTCATCATCATCCGTACTTCTTTCTTTGATTTCCGGTTTCTTGTTGTCCGCATCCTGTGTAGGTGCTTTATTTGCGACTTCATTTTGAGCTGCTTTAATATTTGATTCATGAACTGGTTGGTGCTGACTAATAGCTGAACAATCGTTATGATTCAAGAATCTTTGACGTTTTTCCTTTCTCTCCTTCAGCAACTCTTCATGATGCTTGGCAGATTCCACGTAATCATGTTCCATATCATCTTGCATACAATATAATCTAAAATTATCGTCAGAATCTCTAGGTGCCTTCCAGGGGAATCTTTTAAGCATCATGCAACAGTATATGATACCAATAGACCATATATCGACGCATTGAGGATCATAAGATTTGGTGGAAGTGATTACTTCTGGCGCCAAGTAAGGATCACTACCTACGATTCCGTGAGCCATTGTTACGCCATCTTCAAAAGGATACCTAAACACAACAGCACTACCAAAGTCAATTAGTTTCAAAATACCCTGAGAGGTCATGACACAATTATCTAACTTCAAATCTCTGTGTGCTAACCCCATAGAATGTAAATACTTGACACCTTCGGTTAACTGTTTCAAGCAACAATTAATCTCTCCACGGGACATTTTACCCGTCATGACAACGGCAAAAAAGTCAATCGGACAGTATTCCATAACCTCATAATATTTGTTTTGCTTCGAATCGGAAAAAACGTCAACAGTCTCGATGACGTTTGGATGGTGTAGAGTCGAACCGATACAAAACTCTGCAGTACACTTCTTGGCATACTCTTTCACACTTTCATTTGGTTTCCTCGGTCTAAATTCTTTGACGGCAAAAGTGGCACCATCAGTGGGTCTCACAAGAACCTTAACGGACCCACCTGCACCAGAACCCAATAATTTACCCAACTTCCCGTATTTCTGAGCCAGAATACAATCATCATGATATATATTGATATTATTAGACAAAGACAAGATGGAATCCGTACTTGGCGGTATAGCAGATTGGGTATGGGCGTAGTGGTCTGTAAAGCCATGGGGATGCTGAGCACGATAGTGATTATTCAAGTTAACTGTGGATGTTGACTTTGAAGGTGGGGGGGAATGAGTGCTATGTTTCTTTGAACGAAGTTGAGACATGGATAGTTTTTTATTTACAGAAGGTCTAAAGAACCTTTTCAATTCTGCCATGGAGTGGGTTTGCTTTGGTGATGCTGGAGAAGTATAGTCGTGGAGCCCATGGGAGATATTATGATGGTGATTTGTTTCATAGTTATTATTGTTGTTGTTTGTAGAGGCACTAGTTCCATTGGAATGACTGTGGGTGCTGTTATTGAGATTTGTCGTTGTGTAATTAGTAGTAGTTGTCGTAGATTTCATGGAATCTGTAGATTTCTCGCTCCTTAGCGAGTCATTACTTTGTTTCCTACCGATGAAATTTAAGAAAGACTTAGAGCTCCTGATCAACGGCGGTTGATTATTGGACGAGTTTTCGCGGTCATGGTGATGGTCGTTATGATGACCATGAAAAGGATTTCTTGACAATAGATTAGGCATGTTTATACGGAAAACAGTGGAACCGTGTAATTACAATTATCGAAGTATTATTATTTTTGTCCGGATTATTTTTTTTAGCGGCAGTAGTAAAAAGTACTCAAATCGTACTATTGTATTTGATTCTGGCCTGAAACAAGTCTTGAAAGTTGACGTATATCGTTACTAGTATCCTTTATTTTATTACTCTTACCGTTCTCTTTATGGAAAAGTGGCAAACTCTTAGTTCTGGAAATTCTTCACGATTCTAGAAAAATAGGAGGTGAGAAAGATTTCTAAGCTTTCTGAAAAAAACGGGAAAATGTAGAGAGATTCAAAAACCGAAAAACCAATATGTATGAATAAACGAGTTTTGCTCTATTTGGTAAACACTCCTTTAGGTGTATTCGAGTTGTCTTGAGTGTATTAGCTTCAAAAAAAAATTGAATAAATGGCTCTATATGCTGGATTTCACTGAATCTCTTATAGATTTGTTACAATGAAATATATAACCAAATAGAATTAGGCGAAGAAAAAGAAAAGGGGCGAGCGACAACGTAGGGGTCAGGCGGAAGAGTAAGCGCTTGTTGGCAATATGAGAGACAAAAGCACTGATGCAAGAGTACGGTGACCAAAGGAAAATAAAGAAAGGCTATGATATTGATGGATTTATGAATCAAGACACAAGACTGTTTTGTATAGTCAGCAAAACCGGCTTGTGTTTGTGATTCATGGATCAGTGAGACGGCAGCGAATAACCACCAATGGAAAAAAAGAAAACACTACGCACACATGCACGCTTAAGATAAAAAAAGCACAGGAGTGGTGGTAATATTAGGACAGCCAGGCACACACTACTGCGAGATAGCCAAAGACCCTTCCGTAAACCGCTCGGATAAACTAATTTGTCCTTTAGCGTGACACGGATTATACGCGGGGATCCGGCGTCGTAAGCCACGGCCCGTCCCGTCCGCGTGGTTTTTTATTCTAGCTCCACGTTATTTGTAGCTTGCCTTTTTCCGGCTTCTAGAAAACTAGGAAAACAAAAAAAACAGAATGGGAAGAAAGAAACCAAAAAAAATCCAAGTCCTTTGCGTGCCGAGATTTTTTTTTTTTCTTTTTCTTTATCCTTCAACTCTAACAGTAGCAGCCGCTAAATACCCGGATTGGTCGTCATGACAACAGTGATATAAGGATGGGTAAATAAAATGAATCAAAGTATTTCTGTATTTCTTTGTGAGGTAAAATTTGATCCTTAAAACGGCTTCCTAAAAAAGCGTTCACATCTGATTTCCAAATTCATTGTACTTCCTTCCAGGGTATCCATTCTCTTTTGAGCTGTGGGATGTGGGTGTTTTGGAATTATTTTTGTTTGTAAGTCGTGCTTATTGCAGTAGTTTCTTTTTTTTCAGTTTGGCAAGTCTTGTACGTAATACGTAATCACACTATGGGGCAATTGCCATCTCTAAGAGTCGCTTATAGACCAGCTAGACTCCTCACCGATTTGCTAGAGTGTATATACTCGTACGTATAGAAAAACGTAGGAAAAAAAAAAAGTTGTTATGACCGATTGGCAGCAGCAGCTCCCTTTAACAGTCACACAGAAAAATGAGCTCGATAAAAGCTTGTTGCGATATTTGAATTGGAATTACAAACAAAGTGTACAGAGCGATCACGCTCAAGACCATGAGAGTGTTCGACGTGCCATTGCAACTCTATCAACATTTCTCTTACAGGAACCCGTTGACCAGCAAGAGTTCGTCAGAAACTATGAAACCGACATGGAAAGCGTGATAAATATTGATGAGTTACTATTACCAAAGAAGTGGAACTCAATTGTCAGACTGCAGCGAAAAATTATTGAGTTGGAACAAAACACGGAGACTCTAGTGTCTCAGATTAATGATTTAAATTCGCAAGTGTCAGAACTAGCACAGTCCATGCCTCTCGCTAGTAATGGCAATGGTGCACAGAATGTTCTAAAATGGGTACCGAAAAAGGTACCAAGTTGCTTAATTAATGTCGAATCATCAGTTACTTCCGTCAAGTTACACCCTAATTTACCGATAGTGTTTGTGGCCACAGATCATGGGAAACTATACGCATTCGATTTATTCAATTACACTATTCCTCTAGCGTCTCTACAAACTCATACTAAGGCAATTACTTCAATTGACGTATTGTTTACTAACTTCACAACGTCCAGCAAGAAGAACTACTTGGTGATAGTTACCGCATCCAAGGATTTGCAGATTCATGTTTTCAAGTGGATTTCGAGCGAATGCAAATTCCAGCAAATCAGAACTTTATTAGGTCATGAACATATTGTCTCTGCAGTAAAAATCTGGCAGAAAAATAACGATATCCGGATTGCTTCTTGCTCCAGAGACCAAACTGTAAAAGTTTGGGACTTCCATAATGGCTGGTCCTTGAAATCATTTCAACCCCATTCTCAATGGGTACGTTCCATAGACGTTCTAGGTGACTATATCATATCTGGATCCCATGACACTACATTGAGATTGACACACTGGCCATCGGGTAATGGTCTAAGCGTTGGTACGGGTCATGAATTCCCAATAGAAAAAGTGAAATTTATTCATTTCATGGGAGATCTTGCTAGCACAAGATTTAGGAAACCATCCTCCTCCCAGTATGAAAATTTTGATGTACAATATTGTGTTTCAGCATCGAGAGATAGAACGATAAAAATTTGGGAAATACCTTTACCCAGATTAATGGCGCATAGAGCACCCATACCGAATCCTACAGATTCAAATTTCAGATGCGTTCTTACTTTGAAGGGTCATCTTTCGTGGGTTAGAGATATCTGTATTCGAGGACAGTATTTGTTTTCTTGTGGTGATGATAAATCTGTAAGATGTTGGGATCTAAACACCGGACAATGTTTACATGTCTGGGAAGAGTTGCACACAGGATTTATTAATTGCTTGGATTTGGATGTAGATTTCGATCATAATGTAACGCCAAGGCAAATAATGGTTACTGGTGGTTTGGACTGTAAGTCCAGCATCTTTATGAGATAACGTTAGGTTCTATATTCTTATTTTTCCTTTTTTTTTGCATTTTTTGTTTTTTTTCATATTGGTGAACGTTTCTAAGTACATTATTGTATTAGTATCAACAATATATAGTAAAATTCTACTTTACTATATAGTAGAAATTACATATTATTTAACTAAGTATTTAGATGTTTCGCTTTTGAAAAAAGTCCTCAAATCTTAACTTGAAGCAGAAGAGCTGACACTAGCAACAGCAACTTCCATGTCTTTATACTCGAAGGCAAATGGTTCATATGGTAAACCTTCACCCACAAAAAATTTGGACATAGACTCAACCCAGTGTAAACGTAAAGAATGTAGCATAGCAGATGTACCTTCCATTAAAACAAGAACAGCACATGTTAGTGCGAACCACATGGAGAAAAGTGCAACTGTCATGAACACCCCCAAAAATCCTCTAAATCCAAATGCAATCTGAATTGTCATTGTCCATAAAACACTAGACAATTGAGCATGTGCCAATGATAAAGCCCATAAACGTAAATAGGAAGCTGTATGTGAAACACAGTTCAAACAGAATTCAATAGTATGAATAACTTGATGAATCATAATGTCACCAAAGTCTTCACCATGAGATCCGGAACCAACTTCTTCTTCAGCAGAGTCATCGGCATCCATAGCAGAAATTAATTGCTGTGCTTCCAAATCCTCAGAACTAGCATCTGCCTCAGTTGATGGTAATGGTTCGTGAGATTTCTTTTTGTGGGTAAATTTGAAATGCAATGGTTTCACCAGTAACAGCCAAGGGATACAAACCAAGGCCACCAATAACAAAATCACTTGTACCTTTGCCTGATGAGGGTATAATTCATCGTCAATAGTTCCCGGCGATAAAAACATATTAATCAGCATGTTCAATAATCCCGGTGCTGGTCTCCCGTCCTTGACCCAGTCAATAGCCCATTTGTAAACAATACAAACGGAAAGATAACCAAAAATACCTTGCATAAATAGCAAACCAGGAATAAAGTTACCAATGATGTCAATCAAGGAGTTAAAGTACAAATGGTTGGCCAAAGAAAAGAAATAGGAGTAAGTCATATGAATAAACCCCATTAAAATTGACAGTTTCATCTTATAAGAGTTGGAAAATAACAGAGCATTTTCAGTTCCGTGCCAAGCCCAATCTAAACCAATAGGGTACGTTCCAACCGAAGTGGCCGTAATACTTTCACCCTTTTCCCAATGGTCAGGCCATTTCCAGCCTGATTTGAAAATGGTCATTGTTTTAGAGAAAATATCGTTGTAGAGGAAACCTGTGTACATGGAAAAGACACCCATTAACAAAATAATATATCTACCAGTAAAAGCCATATCAAAGATTTCACCTCTTTTCATTTTGTTAATTTTATTTTCATTCAACACAAGAGATAATGCGGCTAGAGTCATTAAGAACCCGTGACCCATATCACCAAACATGATAGCAAACATAAATGGAAAAGTGACAATTGTGGGCAAACCAGCATTGATTTCTCTATATTGTGCAATACCGTAACAGTCACAAATACTTTGGAAACCAGCAGTAAATTTATTGGTTCTATGGAAGGTAGGTGGAGTATGATTCGTATCCAATACTTGGATGATGGATGGAACATCAATACCCAATCTCGTGATCATTTCACCAAGACGAGCTTGTAAAGTAGCCATTTCGTCTCTTGGTATCCAACCTTCAGCAATTAAAATTTTTCTATTCGTATCATAATTAGATTTATTCAAAATTTCAAAAATTTCCTTTTCACGAGTGATGTCTTGAAACCAAGAGTCTAATTCTTTGGCAATCGCATATAATTCGCTTTCTAAAGTAGTGGAAGTAGTCTTCAAGACTGTATACAAATCGCTCAAGCTTTTGTTAACTTTGGCCAATTGTTGAGATCTACCTTCGTTGGAAGAGTCAACTTCGTACAGATTGGCATCCAAAGATTCCGCAATCTTTCTAATCCTTTTGATAATTAGATCACCATGAGAAAACACGATAAAAGCATTCTTTTGTTTATATTCCTTGGTTTTGACGTCGTACACAGGCTCCCCAATTTCAGCAGTTTTGAAGAAAAGATTACCTCTCAAAACTCTCCAAAGAATTTGTTCTAAGGTAGCAACTTTTTCTCTTGAAATAACACCAGTAACGTAGTTCACAGACGCACCAATGGCAGCTGCAATGTTCTCTCCGTTAGCGTCGATCATATCTTCATCCATATAGGAAGTGCTGTCAATATTGTCGCCCTTCAAGAAAAATTCATCACCTGATTGTAAAATAAAGCGATACTGTTCCAAATCATTTTTTTGAACTTCGATTTGTTCCGTTGCATCCTCCATTTGAATCAATCTTTCTTCCAAATAAGAGGCGTTTTGAACATAATCGTCTATCACAGAACCGCTTGGTGGAACGTACAATTCACCTGAGCCGTCCAAATATTTGTCCGTGTCTCCCTCGTAAAGTTTAATGTCGTGTTTCTTCAAAAGAGAATAGAAGTAACGATACTGTCTTTCCACATTATCTAGCCTTCTGATTTCGTTTACGAAAGTTCTTTGAAACGCACGCACTTTCGAGTTCAAATCCCGGAATTGTACAAGACCCAATTGGCCCAAAGTATAAGCAGAGTCCCTTGAAATTTCTTGAGGAATATAGAATTGGACTAAAGCCATTTCAGCTGAGCGAAAAATCGCTTCCTCCTTCTCAGACATTTTTCCCCTTGTGTAACTTTTGGATATGTTTTTCTTCGATTCAAATGAAAAAGGAATCTAAAAAGCTTGACCCTCACTTGTGGTATAAAGAAAGTTAAAAGTTAGCAAATGTAATGAGAGCTAAAAGCTGAGAACTTGTGTGGACCTTTATAACTTTGTAACCATTAAAATGGTTGCAATCAGGAAGAAAGGTTTTCTTTCATATCAATTTATCCGACTTTTTTTTTTTGCCCATTTTTTTGACGCATTGTTCGTAGGTAATGATATTGTATGCATGTGATGCGTGTTTGCTGCCCAAATATATGGCTTGACAGCTGAATATGAGTGGTAATACATGTACCAAGACACATGAGTATTCACATTTTATCTACCTTTTTTTTTATCTATCTGATATTTATTCTATAACTATCTAGCTTTGTCTCTTCATTTCTAAATACCTCTGTTAAAGTAGACTTTTTCAATTGCCTTTCCGTCTTTATCCTTCTTGCCCTGTAGTTCAGGTTCTAATTTAGTCAAATGGATCGCCTGTCTTTGCGGGAAAATGCCCAATGCAAATGGCAAGGCTGAAAACATTGTGACAGAGATCAACCCCAAGTTTGCCAAAGTTTGCACACCAAGAGACTTACCTTTCAAGACACTGCGTTGTAGTCTAACCAAAATTAAAGGTGGGATAACCATTGTTGGGGTGGCGTTGATGACCCTGCTTAAGGCAGTTTCACCCACTGCCATGAATGCAGCCTTCTTTGACTTTCCAACCTCGTCACCATTAGAGTCAAACACAGAAATACCCTTTCTAATTTCGTTACCTCTCATCAGAAAGACGTTAACAATACCAGCACTGACCACGGCGGCAAATGGCACCAGACGACCTAAGATCAATTTCGAATGCGGAGAAATGTTCTTTAATCTGGGCACCAAGTTGTTTAGTCCCAATGCAACACCACACGATGCAGTCACAGCGGCAGCGTAGTTGGTGAGTAATTGGGACGTTGACATTGGATGAGACTTGTTTGCATTGGCAGAATTAACTGCAACGTTTAACGATTGATTCGCCCATTGCCAAAAGACCGTTCCTGCCGTTCCTAACCCGGGCGTTAGCATCCCCACGGTGACAACTAGGTTGGACAATACGTTGGAAGACATACGGAAGGGCAAAAGAACAGTCTTTCCTGTATCCGGATGAACGGTTGAGTCCAGTTGTTTCTTGGCGCGCCAGAACTCTGGAGTGGTCTCTTTTAATTCACCATGGCGATACGCACTGATGATTTCCCTGGCATGTGCCAGGTCCTTCTCAGTAGTTAGCAGCATAGTTGGATCCGAAATCTCTGCACAATGGCGGATTCTGCCCCAATAAGTGGACAAGTCATAGCGGGATTCGGGCAATTCGATAGGCCCGGGGACTGATGATGCCATTTTTATCTATGTTGTTAGCTTTTGTTTCGATAGCGTATGGCTGTTCATACTAACATGAAGTATAGACAGCGTTCAAATCTATATAGCAATTGTGAAGACCTAACAATTTCATGTCCGATTACCCCAGGCTGGGCAACGGACGGTCCGGTACCGGAAGTCAGTTCCGGAAAAGAAAAGTTTTTTTTCTTCGTCCCAAGTACTAATGGTATAAAAGGCGCCAGCACAAAGGTAACTCTGATTAACGTTAATCTTCTTCTATATTTATTTCAAACTTTGTTCTAGGTTCCAAAAAGGCATGATACATATTAAACATGCCTTCTATTCACTGTGCCATCTTACATCCGTAGGTGATCAGAGGGGAAAAGAAGAGCTAGAGCAACTCCCACACTCGTGAGCGTCCTCATACTGTTCTGGGCGCTTCTCTAAGGTGCATCTTTTAGCATCTTTCATTGGCCCAGATCGGTAGCTGCGCAAGCGAGATATTCTTTTCATTCATTTATATTTATCTGTAGTAAACTCTATCCTGTATTTCAAGTGGATCAGTTTTAATGTCATCTAGCAATTTAGCGCTTCTTATTTTTCTTAACAATCCGAGCATCTTTTTGTTACCCGGATATAATGTAGAAAATTTTTCAAAAATTTTCGAAATGTCTGCTCATCTCATCGCAAACTGTGAGAGCAGTAATGCATAAGGCCATTTGTATGTTCATATAGAAAATTAGTATATGTTCGCACGGCAATACATTACAAAGAACCTCAGTGCCTTTTCCATCGAAATCACACCAATTTATTATGGCAGAAGATAAGTCGCAGGTTAAAATCAGGTTCTTCACTCGTGAGAAAGATGAAGCATTACATGTTCAAGATACTCCAATGTATGCACCCGTTTCATTGAAAAGATACGGGTTGTCTGAAATTGTCAATCATTTATTGAGCTCTGAGAAACCCGTTCCTTTCGATTTCTTGATTGAAGGCGACCTGTTACGTACTTCATTGCACGATTACTTGACCAAGAAAGGTTTATCGAGCGAAGCTTCATTGAATGTGGAGTATACCAGGGCAGTCCTTCCACCATCCTACTTGAATAGCTTTAGCAATGAGGACTGGGTTAGTTCCTTGGATGTGGGTGACAATTCTAAAAATATCATCAGTGGTTCTTACGACGGTATAGTTCGCACCTGGAATTTATCAGGTAACGTGCAAAAGCAATACAGCGGTCATTCCGGTCCTATTCGTGCAGTCAAATACATTTCAAATACAAGATTAGTTTCGGCTGGTAACGACCGTACTTTGAGATTATGGAAAACCAAAAATGATGATTTGAAGTTAGCCACACAAGAACACGCACAAGAGGACGATGATGATGAAGAAGCTAACATAGAAGACGGTAAGACATTGGCTATTTTGGAAGGTCATAAGGCTCCAGTTGTCTCTATTGACGTTTCAGACAACTCAAGAATACTATCTGCGTCTTACGATAATTCTATTGGATTCTGGTCTACTGTTTACAAGGAGATGACTGTTGTGGATCCATTAGAAGATATAAATAATCCGAATAATAAAATATCGACTGCTGCTAGGAAAAGAAGAAAGCTTACCATGAGAGATGGTACAATTAGGAGACGTGCTCCGCTATCTTTATTAGAATCTCATACAGCCCCCGTAGAGCAAGTGATTTTCGATTCCTCCGATAATACTGTCGGTTATTCAGTATCTCAAGATCATTCTATTAAGACATGGGATTTGGTCACCGCAAGATGCATAGACACAAGAACCACATCGTACTCGTTGCTTTCCATCGCACAATTGCCCAGTTTAAACTTATTGGCATGCGGGTCTAGCGCCAGACATATTACATTGCATGACCCACGTATAGGAGCATCTTCTAAAGTTACACAGCAACAACTAATTGGTCATAAGAACTTTGTCTCTTCTCTGGACACGTGCCCTGAGAACGAGTATATATTATGCTCAGGTTCTCATGATGGGACCGTCAAGGTATGGGACGTCAGATCCACTTCACCAATGTACACTATAACAAGAGAAGACAAATCGGTTCAGAAAGGTATCAATGATAAAGTTTTCGCCGTTAAATGGGCTGAAAAGGTGGGCATTATCAGTGCTGGTCAAGACAAAAAAATCCAAGTAAATAAAGGAGACAATATCTTTAAAAATTGAGGAGAGCTTTTATTCTCTTTATGTAGAATAAAATACAGTACACCTAAAATAGACTTGGTTTCGGAGATAGCTTTCGTACCCTCGTTGTTACCGCCATCTTCTGATTAAAAAAAACACTTGCCTAAAATAATATTTGTATAATAATGTATATTTGTATGAAACCTCTATAAAGTTACCTGGGTGAATCTTATCCAATTCGCCCCAGATTGGTATTTGAATATATGCAGTCGTGTTTTGTCTTTTAAAATTTGTTCAAACAATTCTAGCGGAAGCATCAGCGGCCATTTCCGAATATGAGTAACCATCTTCGGTATCCTTGACAGCTGAGTATAAACTGTTGGAAATGGGCTCGTTACGGTTTTCTTGCTGCCCACCCTCGTGATCAAAGGCGGTAGGAAGCGGCTGTGTATGAGTCCTGCGCAACGATAGTCTTTCGCCCGCTCTTTCTCTAGTAGAAGGGTCCGTTTCCATGGTCCTCAGCGTGGTCATTCTTGTTAGATTTAACTCACCATCTGCAGTGTTCAGTTCATCAATGTCGCCTTCGGTCTCAGCCTCTTTTTGCATGGCAGCATAACCAAATTGTGACTTGTGTCTTAATTTACTCCCCCATTTTTCGAAAACCCATGGAATTGGGATCATTACAACACAGAGCAAGGCAAATAAAGTACTTGCCCATTTGATTTTCATTTTAGTGTACATTTGGATGGTAAATAATGGGAAAACACTACTCATAACGTATCTTAATAAATTGTTGGCAGCCAAACAAGATGCAACGGTTAATGGTGGATAACATGTGGAGAAGTACATCAAAACACTGAAAAAAATCAAAATCAAACCGAATCCAAAAGGCACACCGGCAGCTACTGGAGCCATCCAGTGCACATCTGGTCTAGCAGTCCATGCCTGCCAAAATAAACCGATAGGTAATGCTACAGAACCAAATTTACAGGCAATTAGAAACTTTTCCGGAACGACAGGTAACAACTCACCAGTATTTGGATCTCTTGCACCTCTGTAAGGAGCTGTTCTCTTGGAAGTTCTCTCATTTTCACTTAGTGAAGGAGTACCAACAGGTGCTTTGGGGAAAAGATATTTTCTATCGAGGTAAAGGTAAAAGAAAGCAGCTATCCATAAACCGACACCAATACCGATAAATGGTAACCCAGATACACCCATACTCATATGGTAAACACCACGATAAATGACGGCGTATGCTTCAAAAAATCCAAATAAGATGGCAAAGATGAAAGCGACATAAACGCTGAAAACAAAAACAATTGGTTCAACTACGAGCATTTTTAAAGGTCTTAAAATTGTAACAGTCACAGTAGTTTTCAAGAATTCCTTTTGATCAGCACTACTAAACTTCTTCAAAACCATATTTCTCTTCTTAGCACGCTTTCTTAGAATGATACCTTTATGAGTCTCTGGCATTAAAGCAATAAAAGGTAATATTAACCCACCAGCAATCAGTTGGATCCATTCAGACCAACGCCAGCCTTTGGCTTGGGTGGCGAAACCTGCCATAATAGGTGATAAAACAGGCCCTAGGAATGGAGATAGAACAAAATATGTCATTGCAACAGAGACTTGGTCTACGTCAAAAATATCCAGAATGGTACCTGATCCAACGGATAAGGCTGGAGATGCAAATACACCAGATAAAAATCTTAAGGGCAGAATAATCCTCATATGGCCGTTGGACAAACCAACACCCATAGTAAAAAGCATTGAGATGGGCAAGGAAAACAAATAAATTGGTTTACGACCGAACACTTCGCTTAATGGAGCGCCGATAACAGTCGATAAACCCAGAAGATAGAAGGTCAGCCCTGCAAGGGCCAACGTCTGGTTGACGTGATATTTTGCCACCAGCTCCGGTACAGATGACACATAAAGGGAACTACCCATTGTGACAACCAAACAAAGGAACGCGGAAGTCATAGTAGCGTACCATTTCTTCCATGAGGGCCAATTGTGTGGGTTGTCGGGATCATCGGGACCATCCCAATCGAGATCTCTTGGATCGATTGGCTCACCGTTTGAGGTATCGCTCGAATCTGCATTTGAATTGGACCTCTTTTCATCCTCCATAATGGATCCTGCCGAGGAAGATGAGGAATCTAAGTTACCACCGTTAGCAATATTCTTATCTGCAGCTTCAGAAACTTGGTGTATATTTGGTTGGAATCTAGAGTTAGACTCGGGTCTCGTCAAAGGAGAAGTCATTATTAAAAATTTGAATATGTATATATATGCTGTTTGTGTGCGTCTATGTGTGTCCGATGTGATATACTTATTCTTGTCTTCACTAAATACGTCGAATAAAGAATGACATGTGTCACGAACATCAAACCTACGAGATATACTCTTTCATATTGCCGAATATATATATATATATATACTTGAACTCAAGTGCCTGATAGCATCCTTAGTAGTGAAACCACTAGGCACATAAGTGCGAGTGCGAGTATGCAATCACTTCAGTGTCTCCCTCATTTGACATAGTGTCGCAACGCGGATATAAGGTGAGCCGTCCGGGGCTTTTAAGTGGAGCCCCTGCAGTTCCGTGAAGACGGAACCGCACAGGGCCTATTGCCTCGGCGATAGATAAATTATCCGAAGCGGGTCATCATTCGGTATTAAGAACCATTATGCCCGGGCCCACCGGCATGGCTCTATTTTTGAGATCCGTGGAAGTTAACCGTTAGAGGTAGCTGACAAAAACAAGTTTACATCCAGCTGAAGCAATCTGAAGGAATAATATAGCTTATTGTTGGTTTCTTTCCATCTTTCTTTTCCTCCCTATGGCTTGTAGCTTGTGATTTGTAGCCGTTGCAACTGAAGAAAGTAAAGATCAAACGCCACTCCGTTATACCCTTTTATATTTCGATCCTCTCAGTTGAGGTTTTTACCCCAATATCTTTCAGGATCCTGTTGTAGTTCATTTTATCGCCTTTCTTAACTTCTGGGCCGCGATCCCGTAGTTCTTACAGAGACAGCCGCCGTTGTAGTCATAAACTATAGGGAAAAAGATAAACAGAGAAAAGGAGAGCAAGGAGCATTACGTGATTCTTTACATATAGAGGATTCGGGTAAATATCCAAAAAATGTGGCTTTTGCACTAAGAGCATTCTGTGACGCTTTTGATAAACTTTCTTTAGGCATTCTACTTACACTTTCCTGGCCAAGTCTTCGAAGAGTAAAGAATGAAATATGTTCGTATGAGTTACAATCAAAATAGATGTTACTTAGACTACTGCTCCTCGCACGCGTTTTCAATTCGAGATCTTGATTACTGAATCACATGAACAAGTAGTACGTTTCTTCTTCGTCCATCGGAAAGGAAACCAATAACAAAAAAAAATAAGGAAAAAAGAAAAAAAAAAAAAAAAAAAGAAATTCAAGATGTTATACGAAGGAAAAGCTCAGCTAGAACTGTACAATTCATTAGGTAACCTATCATGAGTAAATATTGTCTGTAGATATAACCAGAACTGCATGCTAAAAGAAACACTTAGAAGTTGCCTTAATATGTCTAAAAAAGTTATAGTTATTGCTGGTACAACAGGAGTGGGCAAATCTCAATTGTCCATACAATTGGCTAAAAAATTCAACGGTGAAATCATCAATTCGGATTCGATGCAGGTTTATAAAGATGTACCAATCATAACCAACAAGCATCCGCTTCAAGAAAGAGAGGGCATTCCTCATCATGTAATGAACCATGTCGGTTGGTCCGAAGAATACTACTCGCATCGTTTCGAAACTGAATGCATAAAAGCTATTGAAGGTATTCACCAAAAAGGCAAGATACCTATCGTTGTTGGAGGTACACATTATTATTTACAGACTCTTTTTAATAAGAAAGTGGATACGAAATCGTCGGACCGTATTCTCACAGCGAAACAGCTTGAAATTTTGCAATCGACTGACCCCGATACTGTTTACAACACTCTTTTAGAGTGTGATCCTGATATAGCTAGTAAATACCATCCTAATGATTACAGAAGAGTACAACGAATGCTTGAAATTTACTATAAGACGGGCAAAAAACCAAGCGAAACGTTCAATGAACAAAAAATTACCTTGAAGTTTGATACCCTATTTCTGTGGCTATACAGTAAGCCTGAACCACTTTTCCAGAGGCTGGACGATCGGGTCGACGACATGCTAGAAAGGGGCGCCTTACAGGAAATCGAACAGCTATACGAATATTACAGTAAAAACAAATTCACGCCAGAGCAATGCGAGAATGGTGTTTGGCAAGTCATTGGCTTCAAAGAATTTTTGCCATGGTTAAGCCGAGAACCGGACGACAATACAGTTAAATTGGAGGATTGCATAGAACGAATGAAAACCAGAACGCGCCAGTACGCTAAAAGACAAGTGAAATGGATTAAGAAAATGCTCATACCCGACATCAAAGGCGACATTTACCTGTTGGATGCGACCGATCTTTCTCAATGGGATGTCACTGCCTCCCAAAGAGCAATTGCTATTTCCAGCAACTTTATCAACAACGTGCCTATCGAGGAAGAAAGAGCTCCTGAAGACCTGCGGGACCTGTTGTCCGAAGGCGAAACTACGATGAAAAAGCTTGCCGATTGGACTCATTTTACTTGCAATGTCTGTCGTAACACGGATGGTAAGAACGTTGTGGCTATTGGTGAGAAATATTGGAATGTTCACTTGAGCAGCAGAAGACATAAATCCAACTTGAAAAGAAACGCTCGGCAAGCTGATTTTGAGAAATGGAAAATACATAAAAGGGACACTGATGAATGAGCATGCTAAGAAATGGGCTTACTCGGTTGTGTATACTTACCTATATAAAAATGGGTTTGGCTGTAAACAAAGAGGGTAGGTTAAAATTTAGTTTATAAATTAGTGAGATCAGGTACTTTTGATCATTAATTATTTAAACTATCGTCGAGCTTATTTTTTTCCTCTGTTCTTGCCGCAACATATTCCTGTACCTCATTGTAAAACTTGCTTGTGGAGTTGATCAAATTTTCGTAGAATGATGTACCAGCGCTTAAATTTTCTTTAACCTCATCAAGCAGTTTAAGAGAATATTTCAGATCTTCGATGTATAATTCTCTGGGATCTATTCTTTCTAATTTTTTTGTGTCAACAGCACTTCCAGGTGCTTTGTTCTTCTCTTTTAGCATTATTTCCTCGATTAGCTTCTTATTTTCTTGTTTAGTGCTATTAACGTATCTTAGATCTTCATCGAAGTATTTTAAGTGATCCGCGAAAATGGACTCAAAGCCAGTCCTACCACTGTTCTTGTATGATGAAATGATCTTTGGAAGTATTCTATATTCTGAGGATTTTCGCTTAGTTTTTTCAATATATTCGTTTCTCTCATGCATAATTTTCTTGATCTTATTCGTCAAAGGATCATTGGGTTCCGGCAATCTGATTTCTGATGTTATCAATTTTCTGTCGATGCTTTGAAAAAAATCATCTGTTTGTTTGTCAATCGCACTACCTTGATCAAGATATCTTTTCAGTGTGTTCAATTTTTCGTAATATGTTGTGTTGATAGTTGAAGATTCGGGTAAAATCCAATGCAAAGTCCCGTGTTTCAGACGGAGCTGGTTATCAGTGAATGCCTCATCGTTTAAAGTTTGCTCAATTTTGTCAAGTTCAGTTTGTACATTTTTATTATTGATATGAAGATTATTCAACAATGCTTGATACTGACTCAATTCTGCTTCACTTACTGTTATAAGTTCTTGTGGTATTTCAAAAGTAGTCATGGACTCCTTTAATAGTTTGTTCAAGGAAATGAGAGGGTTTGTAACCCGTTGTTCGACGTATTCGTCTTGTCTTTCATTGTAAGCTGTGCAATATTCCATAACTTCTATAGGAATTAGATCCCTGAATAATTTTTCATCATTTTCAATGGAAGGCAATAGTGTTGATATGGAAGGTGGCTTGACCATGAGAGCGGCTTTGATCGATGGTAACTCTGAAGGAACTTGCTGTAAGTAGATGAAATCATTGTCTCTTTGCGCTTCTTTCAAAGAAGATTCAATAACGATTTTGAACTTGGCCTGTGAAGATAATTTTGATTCATTAATAAATTGCAGTGCCATTTGCAAAGCCTTCACGGCGCTTCCGAACTGCTTTTTTTCATTAAGAGATAAGGCCATTCTGTAGTAAGTCACTGCACTGAAATATGCCTTTTTAGCCTTTAAATGATCAATCCAATCATTCCTTATAAGTTTACCCTTTTGGGCATCACTAATAGCTTCAATATAAAGGTCCACGATCTGTTGTGACAACTTCGCAATTAAGGAATCCTTGTATTTATCTTGCACGGCTTTGAACCAGAAGCATTCCTGAGCTTGAGCTAGCATTAGAGAAGTTAAGGCATTTGCAGTGGCATTGTCGACTACTGGCATCGTCTGGAGAGTTTCTTGGCGCTCTAATACGTACTTGAAGCATCCAGCACTATTCTGGAAGTAAAGACATGATGACTTCAAAGATTCCGCGGAATTTCCGCTGGTATTCAAAGCTAATAATGAATACGTACACCCAATGTTATAAACGATCGTTAATTTCTCCCACTGTAATGAATACTGACTAGATCCACGAGATTTTTGTGACAAGGTCTGAAACCATGTGAATTCAATTTGATTATCAGGAAATTTTTTCTCCAATTGTAACAATATCGCGTAGTACTTTTTTAATGCAACAAGACCATCTATCGAGAGGTCTGGAGTAATTGCATTGTTCCTTGCAGAAGCAACTTTGAGTATGTCAGATTGGAAAAAGGATGCAGTTTGAAAGGAGGTAGCGTCAATTAGTTTTGATAGCTCTGTAGAAAGGTCTACTTCTAAAGTCCGTTTAAGTGGAATGGCAAGCAAATCGCTCATTTCTCTCTGCAGGGCTCCCCTTGAACAAGACCGTCCTTCTTGCAATAGAGTGCATATGATTTAATCAGCCTTGAATTCCTTCCATTATATCATTATAATGCCGGGTAATGGTGGGACTCGAATTTCTCTTTTCTTTGGCGGAAAAATAGTGAAAAAGTGGGAAATGAAATTTGCATTAAGCTATTTCTTCTCTAATAAATGTTAATCAAATTGTAGTCTTCAGATAAGATCAAGAGCTTTGGTTTAGAGTGACAAGATGATTAAGTATACTATTGACGAACTTTTTCAACTGAAACCAAGTGTCACCTTGGAAGTTAACTTCGATGCGGTGGAATTCAGAGCCATTATTGAAAAAGTTAAGCAATTGCAACACTTGAAAGAGGAAGAGTTTAACACTCACCATGCTGGTCACTTCAGTCGTAGAAGATCTTCTCACCATCATGGTAGACCAAAGATGAAGCACAACAAGCCTAAGGTTACAACTGATTCCGATGGTTGGTGCACATTTGAAGCTAAGAAGAAAGGCAGTGGGGAAGAAGATGAAGAAGAAACAGAGACCACCCCAATCTCTGCTGCGCCAGTTGCTACCATTGCTCAAGAAACCTTAAAAGTCAAGCCTAACAACAAAAACATTTCTTCTAATAGACCTGCCGATACCAGAGATATCGTTGCGGACAAACCAATTCTTGGTTTCAATGCATTTGCAGCTTTAGAAAGCGAAGACGAAGACGAAGAAGCATAAGCCCTTCGCTCATGCTTTTCCAAGCAGAGGTATATGTATTATGTATTAATTTTCAATATCATTTTTTTTTAGTGAACAGTTTTTACTCTTTAAGTCACTTCCCACAACGTATTGCATTGTGAATCTGAGAAGACATAGTATAACTACGTAAAAAATTGAAATGTAGAACGAATCATGACCAACTGTATCAGGCGTTTAAAAAGGCGAGGTGAAAGAGAAAGGCTTCCCCCTCTAAGATCAACAGCTGGAGATACATCTTTCTATAAATTAATCTGCCATGAGCCGTACGTACTGAAGCAACGCCTATCAAACATCTGAAACCGTCCTTATGGGAGAAAGAGGCTGACGTTAATAGGAACTCATGGTCCAATTTTGCTTCGATTTTCTAGGTCTATGAGGAAAAAGAAACAGATACAAACATATAACTAATCTGATACTTAAATACATTGGTGATATTTATTCGCCCGAGAGTTAGATAGGAGCCCTAAGAAAAAGCGAAAATTTTTCACTGCGCGTCTCTTCTCACAATAAGAGTATAAAAGGCGATCCTATTCTAACGTTCAACTCATACTACGTTCAAGACATTTTTCTCAACTTTGGTTTAAGAGAACCATCATTCAATAAACTGATCTTCCGGATTACCATGCTTAAGACATCACGCCTCCATATGTCTATATAAAGCGCAAATGGCTGGAAGTAGACCAATTTCTTTTGTTCCTAGCTTTTCATTATTGAAATCTAATCCAGTTATAATAGTTTTTCTTTATTAAGAAAACAAATTATCATTGGTTCGCTCTAGGTGTACATATCTTCACTTCGTTATTTTCTTGCTTACAATGCATATATAGTGTACATATATTGTCAGCCTTCGAAATATCGGGGATTATCCCCGATTTGTCTAGCTTGCCTGTCCGTTTTGGAGTTAAGTTGTCTTGTGATTAACTGAAGCATTTTAATTTACTTCTAGCAAAGTTTTGTATCTTGAGGTAGCAAGATAAAGGCACCGAGGAGTGGAACGGACTCTCTTTGAAAGTATGGCTATTTGCAAGAGAACCAGAGTAATCTTGCTCAAGAATAAAACATCTCCCATTGACAATTACGAATCGGAGTGTAAGAACAATGCTTTTGAGCCAGTATTTATACCACTAATTAAACACACGCATGTCGTTGAAGATATTAAAAATCTTTTTGATACTATTCCAAACTATCTGAATACTATCGATTACATCATTATTACATCTCAAAGGACTGTTGAGTCGCTCAATGAAGCAATCATTCCTACGTTAACAGAGGAACAGAAAGATAGTTTATTTGGAAAAACGGTTTACACTGTAGGCCCCGCTACTGCTGATTTCATTAGAAGATCAGGTTTCACCAATGTCAAAGGTGGAGAAGACGCTGGTAATGGGTCTGTCCTTGCAGACATTATTATTAATGACTTAAGTATAGATGTCAGGACCCGATCACCGAGTGAACTATTATTCCTTGTTGGAGAAACTAGAAGGGATATCATCCCAAAGAAATTATACAGCAAAGGTATAAAAGTGAGAGAGGTGGTTACTTACAAAACTGAACAATTGAACGATAGTTTCGAAAGATTTAACAAAGTTATGCAATCGTACAATGGAAATGAAATGACCTTGAATTGGGTTGTGGTTTTCAGCCCGCAAGGTACTAAGGAGATTACTCGGTATTTGAGTGTTAATCACCGACTATTAGATTCTAATCTACGGATTGCATCTATCGGACCAACCACTCAAAAATACCTTGAGGACAGTAATATAATTTCTGATATTGTTAGTCCAAAACCAGACCCCAAGTCACTATTGCATGCTATCGAAGTATACCAGCGCTCTAAATAATATTGATGCCTCACATGTCTCTTTATTTATTTTTATACTTTTTTAAATATACTATTGGGTAGAATCCCAATCTTTTTTGCGTATACCAGCCACACCACCTTCAAATCTTGATAATATGCTTCGTATCCTTTTATTTCCGATAAGTTCATTAATTTTTACGCTCTTAAATGATGGTTTGGTTCTCATTTGCTTCTCGGGTGTATATCTTGCCTTCGGAGGCAAAATCCAATCTGATCTTCTGCGTGGCTCCAAGATCTTAGGCACCAAACTTTCATAAAGATCTTGAATTTTTGTCTCCCGTTCATACATGTCACGTTCGTCCCCTTCGTCTTCTTCTTCAGACCCCAATCTAGATTGTGAACGTCTTTTGTCTCTTTCCGATATTCTTGATGATCTTCTTCTGACACTATCCCTTTCCGTTATATCGGAAGCAATATCGATATTCTCAACTTCTGAAATTGGGATAGGAAAAGGCGTTTCGCTACCATTTGTGTATGAAATGGTTCCATCGTCATTGTCTGTTCTTGTCTCACGAATAGAGGGCAATGATGCTGGTAAACTGTTTTCTCTTTGATTAGCTTGAGACCTGGTGCGCCTCCTTCGACTGCTGGCGCCAGAAGTAGTAGGAGTGTTCACACCTGCGTATTCTGTATCACTAATGTCAATTGATGAGTTTGACCTAGTAGAAGAGGAGGAAGATGAGGGATTGGGTGGGATAGATGTATCAACATCTTGTGTAGAGTTCCTTTTGATTTTTTTGTAGTAAATACCATATTCTTTATTTCTCAAACTATCAATGTCCACATGACCACTTGCAGATATTCCTTTTTGAAACGTTTTTATTAGAAAATAGTCCTGGTACGATTCAAACTCTAAGGGCTTAATAGATTTTTCGAATTCCTTTATCTCATGAACCAATCTCCTCTTGTTACTGATTAAACCTTGCAAATCATTACCTTTTACGATTTCCGTATTCGTACTCATCCGTACTTTCTCTAATCTTCTTCTTAATGTTTTGGGTAGTTGTTTTCTATGAAAATTAAATATAGATTCTATATTTGTGATTTTCTACAACCAGACTTGGTTTGTTAATCGTTCAATAGTAGTGCTCTCTATCTAATGTATCAAGTATCTCTGCCAGATATGTTATATCACTTGTGTGCCGCGAAAAAATCTTCCTTTGGCAAGAGGAAATAGATGTAAACCAGAATGAAAAGTAAATATTAGTGAACCAACAAAGACAATCTCATTATGAAAATAATCTTCTTGTCTTTTCCAAAAATATGTATGCAATTGATATACTAGTTTATTTATCGAATTATAACTTGCCTAAGGAATCGATCATATTCATTAAATCATCATCCAGTAATGGTTTATCTAATTGTCTCTGTTCTCCTTCAAGTTGATGATCTTGCTCTTGAACATCTTCGTTGGTCGTTCCTTGAATCCAATTACAAACTTGGGACACAAATGGTTTCGAGTTTGGGACAAAATGAGCTCCAGGATGGACCAATAACGTCCTTTTATTATGGGGCCATGAGTTGTACAATGCCATTATTCTAGATTCGGCAACAACTGCATCCAGTTCACCCCTTACATGTAGGGAAGGAATCTGAATGGTTTTATCGTACCCCTTTTGGTAGACTTTATCTTCCAATTTAAATCCACTAAAGGATATGAAAAACTTCAAAGCTGGTTGCTGCTCATCCGTAAGGTTTAATATCTTATTGAAGTCGGTAATCAAGTAACCACCTAGACCGGCACCTTGGCTAAATCCAATGATGCCATCAAATGGTCCATTTTCTAGCACGTACTCATGCAAGTAGTTGAACACTTTTTGGTCTATTTCAAATGAATTCGGAGAACCGGGTTTTCTAAAGAACCAACCATATACGTCATCATTAGTTTTTGAGGTGTTAAATTCCTTTGCTGCATCTCTTCCCTTCTCAGCCTCTGATTGGAATAATGCCTTTTTATCAATTGTGTGTGGGGCACAAGGATAGTATAAATCGTAACCTAACTTTTTCAAGTTCTTTCGCAACCCTCCTGTCTTTGCAGAAAAAATCTTATCTGATTGAACAAAGCCATGTAGCATCAAAACCTTCTTTTCACCCACCATTCTAAAAATTTAAGGTTTGTAGTACAATTTAGTGTGATTATTCAACAACAAAGATAATTGTTTTCTATATCAAAGCCTCCATAGTGTCTTTTATTGGTAGAGCTTGAAAAAAGTAAATTTCATAATCTTTGCTAACAAAGCGAAAAAGTTTCAAGCCTTACCTGATAGTCACAACTGTGATGATTTGGAGTCTTGACTTTGGCGACTTGTGGCTGCAGAAAATTTGTAGGACTGCATGTTGATAAGGGTTTTATTATTACGTATATAGAATATACTAGAAGTTCTCCTTAAGGATACAGTTATCAATAAAAAAGTATTAATAATTATACATAATGATACTGTTATTTCTTCTCCTATTTGATACGTTGTCCATTCTTACCCTATTACATCATCCATCCTTGCGTTTCAGTTTTCCACCAAATTAAATACTGTTTCACTTATCTATGTAATAGCAGATATGATATTATTGCTGGTAGTACGATTACTAGTCACTAGACGATAACTGGCTTTACTCTAACAGTAAATGGGTCTTTGCACCCGCGTTCCAAATAGGCTGGTAATATTTACTGGGATTGTATTGATTACCATGACAATAGATGTTGCTTAATTTCTTATAGCTGCCGCAATGTTCAATCAGATTAAGCCATTTTATGGTTTTTCACGTGGACATTTGAAGAGGCACGCGATAAAATCTTCTGTTTATCTATATATACACATATTAGGTAATGGGAATGATGACACCACAAGTGATGCAAATAAACAGATCAGACCATTTAGTCAAAAAATCCATCATCATCATCATCATTTATATCATCATAATCGTTGCCTATACCGACACCAAAATTTCCTCTGATTCCCGACCTAATTGATTTTGCTTTAGCAAAATGCAATTTTCTTTCTTCCCTCGATTCTTCGTCGTCTTGATTCATAATCAGTCTGCTATCTCTCTCTGTCACAGCACCAACTTTCACCATAAAATTTTCAAAATCCTTCATTTTGGAATTATTACCACCCAGCTCTAGTAGCGTTATCATATTTTTAATTACTTCGCCTCGGTAATATACGATTAATGTCGGGCAATTGGATTCTGGGTAATTTTCAATTGCTCTATTGGCAGGTATTTCTACAAACTTAATCTCCTTGAACTTGGATGCTGCCGATTGGAAAAGGTGAGCAAGAATTCTGCTTTGCAATTTACTTTGCAGGGAGAGATGAACAAATACGTAGACAGCGCTGTCATCCTCTTCGCCATTGTCATCAACTTGTGAACCTTCATATTTTTTTCCCTGACTTGCCAAAGTAACTTCTTTGTTGTATTCAGGCTTATTAATGTGGTAAACCTCTCCAAATTTGGAACGTTCTTGTAGTTTGCGAATTTCGTTTAATCTTTTCATCTTATAAGCTTCTAAAAAATCTTCGTCTTCATCATCTTCTAGTTCTTCCAAATCTGAGAGGCTTTTATCTTCTAATCTATTTTCATGCTGCTTTGCGATTGCCTCTTCCAATGCTTCTTCTAATTTTGCAGTGGGTGAAGGTGCACGTTCTGGTATTACGCCTTTAGCTCTTAAGATATCATTCCATTCACTATCTTCAGACTCGTCCACCTGGACCTGAAACATTGGTTCGTTCTGCATTGACTCTATTGGATATACTTTGCTTTTCTCCCTGGTAGTATTTTTTTGAGGGTTTTATCCTGTTTCTACAAGTTTCTTCACATTGACATAATAACCATTTCTTTTTTTCATGGCGAGTTTTCTTCTACTTTTTTCAATATTTTTTTTTCAGCGATATTAGAACAATGGGAAAGCCAGATTGTCAGTATATTATCGATTAGACTTCTATTGTATATTCAAAATAGCAGCAATAGTTGAAAATACGCACATACACACAGATATAACAGTACCCAAGGATGACTAAAGAGATTCCTTACTATTGCGATAATGATGATAACAATATCATCAGATTATTCATTATCAGACATGGACAAACGGAACATAATGTGAAGAAAATTTTACAAGGTCACAAAGATACCTCGATTAATTCTACTGGGGAAGAACAAGCCATTAAATTGGGACATTATTTACGTTCAAGAGATATTCATTTCAATAAAGTTGTCAGTAGTGATTTAAAAAGGTGTGAGCAAACTACGTCTTTAGTTTTGAAACATTCCAAGCAAGAGAATGTGCCTACAACCTATACTTTTGGTTTAAGGGAGCGTTATATGGGTGTCATTGAAGGTATGCAAATCACTGAGGCCGAAAAGTACGCTGATAAACACGGTGAGGGCTCCTTCAGAAATTTTGGCGAGAAAGCCGACGATTTCATTACTAGGTTAACTGGATGTATTGAGGAGCAAGTCGCTGAAGCATCTAACGAAGGTGTAAAGAATCTAGCGCTGGTAAGTCATGGGGGTGCAATCAGAATGATTTTGCAATGGTTAAAATATGAAAACCACCATGCTAATAAGATCATTGTTTTCAACACCTCTGTCACTATTGTTGATTACGTCAAAGATTCTAAACAGTTCATTGTGAGACGTGTCGGGAATACTCAACATCTTGGCGATGGGGAATTTGTCGTCAGTGATTTGAGATTACGTTAGACACAATGCTCATTCATTGCTGTTGGTTTTTCGTTATTTTTGTATCTGAAATGCGGTTTGGGTAGTAATAGAATTCGCATGCGTGTATTTTATTTTTAGAAAACATAGTTCGTAAGGGTTTATCTAAATGCAGTAGTAGATGTTCATAAATTATAAGGGTTTTAAGTTTTATGTTTTATTCTTGGTATTTTATTTAACAGATGATAATGACGACGCGTTGTTTCAAAAAAAGAAGCAATCTCTAAATGTGCCTTGAGATTGCATTAGTATTTTATAGCGAAAAATCGATCATATTTTGCCAAAGACAAAGTGATTTAGGAGGATTAAACTGACATAGAGAGTTAAACTGAAAAATAGTAAGGCTACGCAATAATCAGTATTTATTAAGATGTGTTCTGACTATGATACGGTAATACATTCTTCAGGAGATGGAGTTGTCAAAAACGATGGTATCATATTGGGCTATAAGAAGAGATTGTCAGTGATTGAAAAGCAAATGCAACATCTCTTGGAAGATATTAGCTTTGATATTCAGCAGATTGAACCCATTCTGGTTGACCTGCAAAGAAGTTATGACGCAGTTTCACAACTTCTCCGAAAGAGGAATAATTCATTGCAATGTAGGGATTTTATCTATCGACCTGATCGAATTCCCATAAATAATTACGGATCAGCAGATACAGACCTTAGATCAAGCGGGAAATTCATGAAGTTTCAGCAGAATAGCGGACTAAAATTCGGCGAGGAAAATATACTAAGAATCCTGCAAAATAACGTAGACTTCAAGTACTATTTTCAGATTAACAATAACAATAAACAAAGGGTACTACTACTCGCCGTCTATCAATGTCTTAACGGCCCAGCGCGCTTGCATAAAACACTTAATATTGATGGAATTATACATAATTGTAGTATCAGAACCATATTAGGTAAACAAGTGTCCAGCTCTAAGTGGACCGTGTTTCTGCATGATGTGAAGCTAGTTTTGTTAGCACATAGAGATGATGTGCCGGACTTGGAAACCAGCAAGATGATTGTCAGATATGGTGATTTGTTTCCTTGCGCGTTGTATTTCAAAGATCATGCAGCATATTAAGCGCTTTCCAGGACCGCTTGTATACCACAGTACGGATACTTTTCTTGATTTTACGTATCAAAACTGAGAACTATGATCCACCGGACGCTTTCTGTAAAGAAATTGTAATCGAATGTTGGTGTGAATCCTTCTTAAAGGTCTAGTGAGCAAATGGTTGTTAAGGTGGGCTTTCGCAAAGCCGTCATTCAGGGTTCTCGTACACCTTAACCTGCTCTCAATTCGCAACGTGTTTGATAACGAACGCCTTAGATAAGCCACATCTTATTACTGTGCTATTTTTTTTGTGGGGGAATTGCCATTCGCGGGAGGAGGAAAGTAAGGGAGAGCTTTGAAGAACATAAAAGAGAACAGAAGTTAGATCAATCGAAGCAGCTAACTCTTCCCGTTCATCTTTAGAATTTCCAACTAGGAAACTACAAAATAATGTGGAAAGCTGTCTTGAATGCTTGGAACGGAACCGAAAACCAAAGTGATGATGCATCCAATATCCAATCGTATAAATTTGAAGATATGAAAAAAATCGTTGGAATGTGTAACCCTAACGTAGTCTTGGTGGATGTTAGAGAGCCATCTGAGTACTCGATTGTGCATATCCCAGCTTCCATTAATGTGCCGTTTAAATCTCATCCGGACGCGTTTGCCTTAGACCCCCTAGATTTTGAGAAACAAATAGGTATCGCAAAACCTGACACTTCTAGCGAGCTAATATTCTATTGTGCTTCAGGGAAACGCGGAGGTGAAGCTCAAAAAGTTGCCCATTCACATGGATACTCAAACACCTCGTTATATCCCGGATCTATGAACGATTGGGTCGCTCATGGGGGTGATAAACTTGATTTTTAGCTACATAAACTCCAGGCTGAAGAATGAGGAACGAATTATTTTATATACTCTATGTATTCTCAAAAGCTGATAACGTATTGTATTATGCGTGCCGTTTATTTGCCTATTGCATTGGCTGTGATGGCGGTGGCGCAAAGAAATCAGGAAGTATAAAAATGCAAAACTTAATCTAACCAGAATAAGATAGCGAGCGACAGCCTTCAACAAAGTAGAAACGAGACAGGATAGAAGATCAAAGATGTTTAAACATAGTACATGTATTCTTTCGAGAACAATCTCAGCAAGCTCACCTGCATTAACCTTGAGGGCGTTCACAACGAAGGCCGCAAAGATCTATACTTTTGAACAGGTTAAGAATCTAGTGGAACACCCCAATGATAAGAAATTATTGGTCGACGTGAGAGAACCTAGGGAAGTAAAAGATTACAGGATGCCAACGGCAATAAACATTCCGGTGAATAGCGCTCCTGGTGCTCTTGGATTGCCCGAGAAGGAGTTTCACAATGTTTTCCAGTTCGATAAACCTGCTCAGGATAAGGAATTAATCTTTCTTTGTGCTAAGGGGGTAAGAGCCAAGACAGCCGAAGAGTTGGCTAGGTCTTATGGGTATGAAAACACCGGTATCTATCCTGGTTCCATCACTGAATGGTTAGCTAAAGGTGGTGCTGATGTCAAACCCCAAAAGTAGGCCAAAAAGAAAGAAAATAATCAATATATCCTGTATATAGACAATTCCCTGTATTTCAACTTTTCGTTTTCTCCTTTTTGTTCCTTTAATATTTTTCTGTTATTATCTTTTCGTTCAATAAATATACGTGTGTTCTTTTAGCTTTCTCTAAATTTTACTTAGTGTGTATTCTTTCATTTAAATACTTTACCTACGATTATGAAACTCAAATTGTTTGAATTCCTTACCCAATCTCTTCTTTCTTTTTCTTTCCATGACCTTTTCACGTTGCTTGGTCTTCATGTGATCATACTTCCATTTTTGTACCACTTTACGTTTCTCGGACTTTTTCAAATGATATCTTGTACTATTATCTTTATTTATATCATTTTCGTACTCCTTGAGAATATCACGCTCCAGATCTTTGTTTTTCATGGATTGTAGTCTCGATTTCATACTTTTTAGTCTTTGCTCCATTTCTTCACGATCTTCTTGGTCTATTTTCGATAACAATTTTCTATCTTTTAAAATTTTTTGTAGTTCTTCAATTTCCTTCTCTCTATATTCATCCAAGAATTGATAACGCTTTCTTATGACAGAAGTATCGATGGCTTTACCTGTCGACTTATCAAATCTGATATCCTGGTAGAGATTGGACCTTCTATTTCTCGGTATTTCTAATCCTGGAATATCCCGGACTCGTGGTGCTCTTTTCTTAGATGACTGTTCTACCGGCGCATGTTTTCTCTTCTTTTTCGATGCCTTTCGATCATGATGACTTTCATCCTCACTATCTTCCTCAAAAAATCCAGTCTCTTGGTCTGATGTGTCCTCGCTATCATCATCTTCATCAAAGCTTTCTTCTTTGTATGCAGTTGCGATCGCTTTCTTGTAAACAGGTTTTTTAACCTTCGAGTCTTCTTCATCCATTAGCGTCTCTGCCTTCTTCAAGGAACCGAAGGATAAAGTTTTCAGCTCGTCCTCACTTGATTCTTGGTCTTCTATTTCTTGCTTGTTTCTTTCCGCCAATATGTTTTCCAATAAGTTCTCTTCGTCTTCTTCCACATCAGAATTCAAGTCTGGCTTTAAATTTTTAAAGTAATATGACATTGCCACGTTCGAGTGCTTTATCTCACTCATTTTGAAACATTTGCGAGTTAATTCCATTATACTGTAGAGCATTTGCTTTTAATCCCATTTTTCTGATAGGAAGACAAGCTCATCGGTTGAAAGTTTTCAAAGCGGGTAACATATTTTGCATTTAACCGCCCAGATAAAGTGATCTTGGAGCAGAGGTAAAATCAATACAAATGATTAATGTATTGTACACAGACATTTTAGTTTTTATGTAGATATTCATTGAAAAATAAAACTATAATTCGTCGTGCTCCTTTCTTAATCGAGAATGTTTCCTTTTATTTGGCTTCTTGCCAGTTTTTAAGAAGTCAATGTACTCAGAGCGTCTGCTAAACGGACCTTCATTAGGTGGAATACCAAAGGTGTCTCGGAAAAACTGAGATATACCGTTTTTGTTGATGGTGCTTCCTTCATACTCCCAAAAGTCATCTTTGTATGCGTCAAAAACGACAAGCTTACTTTCATCGCTGTTTCGTTGATTAGGGATGACGTTTCGCAAGTAGTTGGAAATCTTTGGAATTTTATCGTACGAAGAACCCACAGTAGTTAGTTGCTGAAGTTTCTTATTAGAGATGGAATAAAAATCAAACTTGCCTAACCAATCTAAGGCGATGCTTTTATAGACCGGTGAAACTTTATCTTGTTTGGAAAATAACACTACGGAAAGTCTGGGGGACTTTCTAAGTAGAGAATTAAGTTTATCTATGCGGGCAAACTTTTTCACGTACGACCTTACTCTTGAAAGAGAAAAATCGACAATAGGTACGAGAGTTCTTGCGCCTGAGTAGACCTCATTGGCATGACCTTTGAAACTGTTTTTGGCGTCGTCGATTGGCTTAGATAAGTCTAGCTTTGGAGGTCTAAATACCATTAACGTAGGGAAACCCTTCACGTTATATTTAGCACACAGAGCTTTATTCTTATCACGGTCACAATTTACAGCAGCAACTTGAACTACCCCGTCCAATTTCTTTGCTACCTTACGAAATGTACTTGATAGTTGCTTACAGTGGCCACACCACGGAGCATAGAATTCCACCAATGATGTATAGTTTGTATTGTGAATCACTTTATCGAAACTTTTCGGTGTCAGCTCTAATATGTGAGAATTGGAATCGTAAAAATCTTGCGCCCTCACTATACTCAAAATAAAAAGCCCCAAAATAAACTTGATGATGTTAGAAAGTCGCATCTTCTATTAGCCTTTTTCGTATGCTATGTTCACTCGACGGTTGATCTTGAATATGATTGCGTAAAGATGTGTTCTTCTTAAGTTGTTTAACATTTACGTGTCATTTTTACCAAAACATCATGCCTCGCAAGGCTCGAACAACAGCCTTTTTTTTCAAGGGTGACCACCTGACACTAGGCGATAAAGGAGGAATATAAAGAGGATTCAACGCTAATTAATACGCACATATTCTTTCTTGAAGAAGCTCTTTGGACGAGTGCTATGATAGCTGGTTTAAAAAATAATTGAAAGTCCTTATCTTTTGAAGAAATACAATGGAAGCTGCTAAAGGTTCATCACCATTTGCGTTTTATGCATTTTATCAACTCTATGCTCATTTGAATCCGGGGAAGATAAACACCTTCTCTTTAGAGGAGATTGCAAAGAATTTATACCCCAGCTTCAAGATAGATTACAATGAGAAAACTTCCTTGTTTATAACTTGGAAGAAAAAGTCAAATAAGCGTCATAAAGGTAATACTAACGAAGGGAGCTATCTACTCAGAGGGTGTATTGGTACTTTTGCTAAAATGCCAATTGCACATGGTATCGAAAAATATTCCTTGATTGCTGCTTTAGAAGATAGGAGATTTTCACCAATCCAAAAGAGGGAGTTGACGGACTTAAAGTGCAGTTGCAACATTTTGGGCCACTTCAAAACTATCTTCCAAGGTGGAAATAATCCCAACGGTGACATTTTCGATTGGGAACTCGGAAAGCACGGTATTGAATTGTATTTCAAACATCCAAAAACAGGCGCCACATGTAGTGCGACCTTTTTGCCCGATGTTATGCTTGAGCAGCATTGGAATAAAGAAGACACTTTTTCTAATTTGATTGAGAAGGCAGGATACTGGGGCAATATCAGCGAAATAATGAATAACTTTGAGATGTACTTTATTGAAGTAATAAGGTATGAAGGTAATAAAAGTTCAATAACTTTTGAGGAATTTGAGAAAAAATTAGAAAATATAGATACTAAGAAGACCAGCTCTTGTTAGATAGTCTTATGTTTATGCTATAATACTTTTTTTCATGGTGGACCCTGTGATGTAAAAAATGGACGCAACCGGAATCGAACCGATGACCTCTTCCTTGCAAGGGAAGCGCGCTACCAACTGCGCCATGTGCCCTAATTACTGTTAAAATTATTTGTAACATATTATCTTATCAAATTTAATTATATTGCCTTGTTAATGGTGAAGATGGAAAAACAGGTCAACTTTCAGAGAACTGTTTGAATTTTATTCAAGCCAAACCGATGTTATTAAGAATGCAGAATATATTATAAGTTTCATACGAAGATTCACAAATAATAACAACAGTTCTACAAACTAGTACACCTTCTTCCCCCTTTTTTACATGTTGTCGCACATTTGCACATTTGAAAAAATCCCTATTGGGGCCGTACTTATCACATATAAACAAAAACATATACTACTTTAGAAAGGCGTTATATACTTGCTTCTGTCATACTCGAATCTGCTTCATCTGTGAGAGCTTCTGTCATGCCTGAAACAACAATAGGAGACAAGACGAGCGGCTTAGTGCCATACTGTTCATCAAATTCAGTAAAGTCGAGTGGCACGTCATCGTCCATTATCTCATGGTATTTTTTTGTAACCGCATTTTCCAATTCTAAAGAGTCTTCATACACTATTGAACCTTCAGTATTGTAGATTCTGGCATTAGAGAATATTAAATGAAAATCTTGGAGTGTCTCTTTAAGTGAGTTATAAGCCAGAGATTCAATATGTGTGCTGATATTATCAAAGGCAACTGGGCACTTAATAATCATATAGTAGTCAGGATATAGAGCTTTCGAAGGTTTCACGAGGAAAATATCGGAGAGTCTCCTTCCAGCTTCATTTTCATAATTACGGGCAAAGTCGTATAATGTTAAAGCTTGTTTAGCGACTTTTTCTCTAATATCAACAGGACTGGTTGCGGAAGCGGGAGTGCGGACATACTCAAGGCCGTTTCTTGCTTTTGGCGGTCTTCCACGACCTCGCCCACGTCCTCGCCCACGGCCTCGACCGCGTCCACGGCCTCTTGCTGAGGTTCTTGCTGATTTAACAGATGTTTTTCCAGCAGTATGTGGTTTCTGAATGGCCACAAAACTCTCACTTGGTGAATTATCGCCAGTAACCGGGCTTGATTCAAGCGCTGGCCGTGCAGCATTTTCAGACGCCTCAATCTTAACTTTCTTAGGTCTTCCGCGAGGTCTTCCCGCCTTTCTTTTCTTAGATAGAAATTCATCGTCATCTATGGACAAGTCTGTACCTAATCGATCATCAGTTAAGTTATCGTTGTTTCTAGGGTCATCATTACTAGCGTCAATGTATTCGCTTTTGACTTCTGTGTCCCCATCAATTGTTTCGCTTTTGTCTTCCTTTTTTGTTCTTTGTTTCCTTGCTTTCTTATCATTTTTTTCATCATCGCTAACTTCGAATTGTCTCAACCACTGCTCTTCAGACATATTATCGTTGTAAGTTGCTGTTTTACGTTCTCTTGCACCCCTTCCATTATAAACAGCAGCAGATTCTGATTCTTCACGCTTAAGCTCGGCACCAATATCTCTACTATAAATATCGGGTAATTCATTCTTTTCTAAGAGGCGGCTCTTTACTCCCAATTCCTCCTCCTTCTTTGATCTCTCTTCATCCATTTTCGCAAGGGTAACCATTTCTTCAACATTACGAGCAAGTATTTCATTAATCTCTGTATCTTTCAGTTCCTCTTCTTCTTCAACACCAGATTCTCTTTTTTTTCTACGCTCCTCTTCGGCATCTAGCAACGATCTGAGTAGAGCTTCTTGTTCCTCTGATGTAGACTTGTTATCAAATTTACCTGCTTGAATGACCTTGCCATCAATATCCAGTTTTTTATATGCTCTTTCTAAAATAACTTCTTCGACAGAATTTGTAGTAATCAACCTTAAAATTCTAACCTCATTCTTTTGGCCTATTCTATGTGCCCTATCCTGCGCTTGTAAATCTTGATGTGGATTCCAGTCAGTATCAAAAATAATGACAGTGTCTGCAGTTTGTAAATTCAATCCCAGACCACCTGCCCTTGTCGATAAAATAAAGCACAAGTATTCTGAATCTGGTGCGTTAAACAAGCGTAATAATTCACTACGTTCATCAGATTTCGTATGCCCATCTAGTCTCAGATACTTGATATTGATATACCTCAAAAAATCTTCCATGATATCCATAATTTGGGTCATTTGAAAAAAAATCAATACTCGATGCCCTGTTGCTTTGAGTTTAGGTAGGATTCTATCTAAGAGTTCAAACTTGCCTGCAACACGCCAAATATCGTCATTTGTTTCTCTTGTTGGGTTTATTTGATCCTCAACTTCTTCAAATACAAAAGGATGATTACAGATTTTTTTAAGTTGCATAATTTGGTTATTGAAACCCCTTAAACCTACCATTTTCTTATTATTTTGATCACCAATGAAAAGACGACGGTATTTCAACATTTGCTGATACATGATTTGTTGCAAAGCACTCATTTTGCACTTCACTACTTTCTCAACTTTATCCGGAAGCTCTTTTTCCACATCCTTTTTTAAACGACGTAGCAGGAAAGGTCGTAGAACTTTATGCAATCTTCTAATAACCAAAAGCGTTTCTTCTTCACTCAGTTCAATTTTGTCTTGACCACCAGTGTTGGCAAAGGGAGTATTGAACCACTCGTCAAAAGATTTCACGGAGTTGAAAATCTTGGGTAATACGAAGTTCAGTAAAGCCCATAATTCCGGCAAGTTATTCTGAAGGGGAGTACCAGTCAAAATCAACCTATAGTCCGCATGGTAATGTGTGTTTAAAGTTAAGGAAAGCTTAGATTGTGCGTTTTTCATTCTATGGCCTTCATCGATAATCATATGAACCCATTTAACTTTAGATAACAGTGCTCTTTCTTTGATAATGTACTCAAAGGTGGTTAAAACTACATCAAAATCACCAGCTTTAATCTTAGCCTGTTTAGCTTTTCTTTCATTTGGTGAACCTTTGAACGATATAGCTCTTAAAGTTGGAGCCCATTTGGCGAATTCACTACTCCAATTTGATAACGTAGATAAAGGAACAATGACCAGATACGGCCCACGGATATTCTTCATTTCAAATAAATACGTAAGTAAGGAAATTGTCTGAATAGTCTTACCAAGACCCATTTCGTCTGCTAATATACCATTTAAATGGTTATTGAAAAGGGAGACCATCCACTGTAAACCCTTGATTTGGTAGTCTTTTAGTGTACCACCAACCAAAATTGAAGGTTGTTTTTTGATATCCTCTTTAATTCTATGTGCAACATTGTAATAGTCGACGTTGAGACTATCATCTTCTTCATCATATTCTTCATCATTCATCTTTGGCACCATAGATAAATCATCCACATCCTCTGACGTTTCCTTTATATGAGAATCGATCATTTCTTTAGTGTATTTTTGTTGATCTTTCACAGCCCTTGTTAAAGAATCTAAAAATGCGTTCGTTTGCCTTAGAAGATGTGTAATCCTCGTATCCTTGGTCTGGTCCAGTAATTTTATATATGCCTCCTCATCATTCGCCTTTAAAGCCTGTAAACGTTCTTTAGCCTTTCTTTCCGCTCTCTTTTGTTCGTCTCTTTCTAAATTAGTGTGGGTAGCGATAAGCCTGTGACCAAATTTCAGCCGTTTATTCTTTTTATCTTGTCTTTTGTTGTATTGATTAATTGCAGATCTATTCATTGACTTTAGTCTTGCCGCCGCTTCGATTTTCTTCCTTTCCAACTTTAATAATTCGTGATTCTTATATAGCTGGTTCGTTAGTAATGCGTCTTGAATGTTAATGTTTCTTATCTTGGAAAGAAAATTTGGATGTGTGTTAGTCAATAAAGAGTTTTGGTGCCATTCAAATTGCAACACATGACCTCTCACGGCTTTTTGAAGCGGTAACAATTGCAATGCATAATAATCATAAAGTGCATTTTCCTTGATTGATTCAGAACATTCGTCATTCAACAGTTTATTCAGACAGTCGTTCACCGTAGTATCAAGATTTAAAGCGATCAATGTTTGGTAGATATCGGTAGCAGTATGTGTGTCAATTCCAACCGGCAGAATGCCAGGTTCAATGGTAAACTTTCCATGATCTGAATTAGCTAGTAAAGTCTGGTAGTCGATACTTTCACGAGATATATTTGGCATTGTGAAAGAATCGACCATCATATCAGGATCATCTATATCCACTACTCTTACACCTTCTTTATACTGCTCTTGAAGGGTATTTAAAGGAACAGGCTTTTGTGGTTCTGGCGGTTTTTTTTGTTCAGTAGGGCTTTTGTCACTATTGGGTATTGTTCTAGCTTCGTTTGACACAGTTTCTTTTTCTTCTTTATTTGATTCCGTATGCGCCATTGGGGTGCCGCTTACACTTTGCGTATTTTCATCCAGTGGACTATTTTTTTGGTTATGCTTATTAGAGGCACTGGATAGTGAAACTGATGCAATAGTTTCATTATTGCTATCCAAAGACGCATTTTTTGTTACTCCAGACACGTGGTCACTATTTGTGCCACCATAATGCGCGTTAACACCAGTTTGCTGTGTATCATTGCTATGATCTACTTGATTGATTTGATCCACAGGTTGCCTTCTTCTAGCAAACTCGCTCAAAGATAATAACATTCTTTTGAAGTCTGGCGGATGATTGATTGATTTTTGAATAACAGCTTGAAATTCAAATGGAATAGGTTTTCTATTCACCAAACATTTTAAGGATGTAATTTGAGCTTTCAGCAATTCGGATTGCTCGGCAGTGAACATTGTCATTGGTAGCCTTCTCCCCTGCTGTGGCCTTGCTTGAACACGTTGGCCTTGTTGTGGTTGTTGTGCCTGAAACTGTGCCTGCTGCATCGGAATTTGTTGAGGCATCGGAGAACTTATCTGCGAATCCGACACCAAATTAGAATCCTGGACGTGATGCTGTTCTTGTAATGATTGATTTTGAGACTGCGGTTCAGATGTATTAAGATTAAAGCCATTGTGGTTTGAGTTATCGGGTTTTTCCGCAGCACTTTCCTCGTTATTGCCTGGCGGTGGTGAAAAATTTGTTGCATTCAGCGAACCAACTGAAGACTGCCGTTGTGGTAGCATGTTGTTGCCATCACTGCTATTTAACGGCATCTGTGTGTGCATGATTGGCGATTGATGGGCAGAAGTGCTAAAAGACTCATTGCCGTTCAATTGCATATTCGCAGCTAAATGTGGGGAAGCTGAAGCAGAGATGTGCGAGGAGGTAGCGTTCGGAGGTTCCGCTTGATCTGAAGAATTTGGGACAATGCTTTGCTGGGAAACTGAAACGCCTTGCTGTTGGCGTTGCATTTGTAATTCTTGTCGTTGCTTGGCAGCAAACTGCAGAACTTTAGTCAGATAAATGAACTCCGGTACACTCGGAGCATTCATCCCGTGTTCATTCCTTAAATGCTGCCACCTTAAATAGCAGCGGTTGACTTCCTCATTGCTAAATTGACGCTGTGGTATGTTCATCGGTGATAACTAATATCAAAAAATATCGTGAAGACAGCAGAAAGTCACAACCAGAAGAAACAACAGAATAATTAGCCTGTCTGATGCTGTATACAGAAAAAAATCCTTGTATGTTATAACCCGTCTTTTTAATGGACTTTAGAGACGATTTTGCTTACCAGTAACTAGCCTACTCTCTCAAGATGGCCCCGTTTCGTTAGTCACTTTGTTGATATTTGTTTTCCAAACGCGATATTCACAATATCACTAAGAACGGATATCGGGTAATGAACAATCGTTAATTTTACCGGCGGCTATTTTTCCTCACTATTTGAAGTAACGGATACGCAACTTATTAAAGTACCATTAAAGGAACCATTAAAGGAACCATTATGAGAAACCTGTTAATCCATTCATAATTGCTTACGCATCGTAATATTTAGTATTTTTCTCCCATTCTCTGCTTCCTGTTCTTCCACTTGTTGATTTATAGCGCCCTTATGTTCACTGAGAGTGACTATGAGATTCGTGCGTTTTTGTGTATAAAGAAGCATAAGAAATAGAACATACAAGCATGCCAGTCACCAACTTCGATCAACATACTCTGAAGCACTATGACGAATTTGAAAGACGCCTTGGTGTATGTATATATATATATTTGTATATATTGCTAATGCAGCCGCGGCAAACAGGGGGTATGGGTATGAAAGAAGTGGGAAATGAAAAAAAAAAATACGAATTGAAGAAAAAGAAAGAATAGTAAAAAAAAAGGAAAAAAGGGCTCGTATGAGAGCGATAATAACGTACAATTAGAGGCGCTGAACTTATTGATTTCTATTTATCAAAAATACCACAGAATCAGTTAGGGTGATTCTGATACAGAATAGAAAAGGGATATTAAACTGGTTGAAGAACTTTGTGCATACTCCAGTAATGGATATTCCCTCGTCAGATCAAATTTCCCATGGTCAAAGGAGCGATAGGAACCGAAGGCTTCCGAGGGCTTCTTTCTCCTCTACAGTCACATCTTCCACGGCAGCCACATTGACTTCTGAGATAGTATTAGAACAGAACAATTCAGAACCGTACGCAGGCGCAACATTCGAAGCTGTGCCGAGCTCCATTGTATCATTCCATCACCCACATTCCTTCCAGTCAAGCATCTTCCCAAGTCCACGTTCGTCGGGGAATCTTGAGCAGAGAGGTCGCCGATTGACTGAATCAGACCCTTTAGTATTATCCTCCGCTGAACAGTCACGAAGTTCCTCTAGGAATCCCTCTCACTTTCGATTTTTTACGCAAGAACAAATATCCAATGCTGAAGGAGCCTCTACATTAGAGAATACAGACTATGATACGGTCTGGGATGCTACTCCTACCTACGAACAAGATATGATTTATGGTACTGGCCCATCATCTAGACGTTCTTCGGTGCGAAGTTTTTCTAGAGCTTCGTCTCTCTCAAATGCTAAGTCTTATAGGTCTTTCAGTAGGAGGGGCCGTTCTGGTTCAAGGGCTCCGCAAAGATTACCAGAAAACCCCGACACCGAGTATATTTATCATTCTGCTACACATTCGTCATCCAGCTTGTCGAGGTATACAACTAGAGAGAGAATCCCTATTGAACTAGAGAATCAAACAGGTGAAATATTAGAAAACAGGTCTTCCACGCATTCTTTGGAATCTTCAAATAGTAGACGATCTTCAAGTGAAAACAACAGAGGGAGCCTTTCTGGTCATGATGAAGTCCATAATATGCATAGCGAGTATTTAAAACCTGATTACCATGAAAAATTTTACCCTCAGTATTCGCCTGACTTACATTACCAGAGATTTTACATTACGGAAGAAGATTTGGTGATTGGTATCGCTGCTTACCAAACTTCGAAGCTCTGGCACATTATTTACAATTTATGCTGTTTCTTGTCTTTTGGGTTAGTTTACCTTATGATGAGATGGCTTCCTCACCTCAGGGTTCGATTTTATGGTGTGAAGGTGCCATTGGGTAAGGCAGAATGGGTCGCGATAGAAAATGAGTTTGGTGAATTTGCCATGCAACCAATTGATAGACAGTGGTATAATAGACCCTTAAGCACAGTTTTACCTTTCGATAGCAGTACTAATCCGTCATATGAACCCAATGATGTTAACTTAAGTCACCATCACGCCAATGAAATTAACCCGAATGTACCTATCTTGATCACATTTGAATACAGATATATCAAGTTCATCTATTCACCCCTTGATGATCTGTTCAAGACTAACAATAATTGGATAGATCCTGACTGGGTCGATTTAAGTAAAGTTTTGAATGGATTGACTAAAGGGGTACAAGAAGATAGGGAGCTCGCATTCGGTAAGAATCAAATTAATTTGAGGATGAAGACTACTTCTGAAATTTTATTTAATGAAGTGTTGCATCCTTTCTATGTCTTTCAAGTGTTTTCCATAATTTTGTGGGGCATAGACGAGTATTATTACTATGCTGCATGTATTTTTTTAATTTCCGTGCTGTCAATTTTTGATTCACTGAATGAACAGAAGAAGGTATCAAGAAATCTGGCTGAAGTGTCACATTTTCATTGCGATGTTCGTGTTCTAAGAGATAAGTTCTGGACAACCATCAGCTCATCAGAATTAGTTCCAGGTGATGTATATGAAGTATCAGATCCAAATATAACAATATTACCTTGTGACTCGATTCTATTGTCTAGTGATTGTATAGTCAATGAATCCATGCTAACAGGTGAATCAGTACCTGTTTCAAAATTTCCAGCTACGCAGGAGACAATGTACCAACTGTGTGACGACTTCCAGAGCACCCAAATATCGAGTTTCGTTTCCAAGTCCTTTTTGTATAACGGTACAAGTATAATCAGAGCAAGGATTGCTCCAGGGCAAAATGCTGCTTTAGCGATGGTTGTAAGAACAGGCTTTTCGACGACAAAAGGCTCATTGGTTCGTTCCATGGTTTTTCCAAAACCAACTGGTTTTAAATTCTATAAAGATTCCTTCAAATATATCGGATTCATGTCGTTAATCGCAATTTTCGGTTTTTGCATAAGTTGTGTTCAGTTTATTAAGCTTGGTCTGGACAAAAAAACAATGATATTGAGGGCGTTAGATATCATAACAATAGTAGTTCCACCAGCTCTTCCTGCTACGCTAACCATTGGTACGAATTTTGCTTTGGGTAGATTAAAGGAGAGAGGAATATATTGTATTTCTCCGACAAGGCTTAACATTAGTGGTAAAATTGATGTTATGTGTTTTGATAAAACTGGGACACTTACAGAAGATGGACTTGACGTACTTGGGGTCCAGTTATCACAACCAACTGGAGCTAGAGGGCAGAAGTTCGGGGAATTATTAAGCGATATTCGCCAAGTATTTCCCAAATTTTCTCTGAACGATTGTAGTTCTCCGTTGGATTACAAATCCAGAAACTTTTTCATGTCACTATTAACATGCCATTCCTTGAGATCAGTGGATGGTAATCTTCTTGGTGATCCATTAGATTTCAAGATGTTTCAATTTACTGGTTGGTCATTTGAAGAGGATTTTCAAAAGCAAACATTCCATTCATTATATGAGGAAAGACATGAAGGTGATGTTTTTCCCGAAAATTCAGATATTATTCCGGCGGTAGTTCATCCTAATGGAAATAATCCAGAAAATACGTTCACTGACAATGATCCTCATAATTTCCTAGGGGTTGTGAGAAGCTTTGAGTTTTTATCGGAGCTGAGACGTATGAGTGTGATTGTTAAAACTAATAATGAGGACTTATATTGGTCATTTACTAAAGGAGCGCCCGAAGTGATTTCGGAAATATGTAATAAGTCGACCTTACCGGTAGATTTTGAAGAGGTTCTGCGTCACTACACTCATAATGGATATAGAGTTATTGCATGTGCGGGGAAGATTTTACCAAAAAGAACCTGGTTGTATTCCCAGAAAATACCTAGGGAAGAGGTTGAGTCTAATTTAGAATTCTTAGGTTTCATTATTTTCCAAAATAAATTAAAGAAGGAAACTTCAGAAACTTTGAGAAGTTTGCAAGGTGCGAAGATAAGAACGATTATGTGTACAGGTGATAACATACTTACTGCCATTTCAGTAGGTAGAGAAGCTGGTTTAATACAATGTTCCCGCGTTTATATTCCATCCATTAATGATGCCCCCTTACCTGGTGAAACAGTTATAGTATGGAGAGATGTCAATGAGCCCGATAGCATTTTGGATACCAAAACTTTGAAGCCTGTAAAAGTGGGCAATAGTAGTTGTGTGAGTTTGTCTGAAAGTGATTATACTCTTGCAGTTAGTGGTGATGTTTTTAGGCTGCTCTTCAGAGATGAAAATGAGATACCCGAAGAGTATTTGCACGAAATTCTATTGAAATCATCAATCTACGCAAGAATGTCACCTGATGAAAAGCATGAACTGATGATGCAACTCCAGAAATTGGATTACACAGTTGGGTTCTGTGGTGACGGTGCAAATGATTGTGGGGCCCTGAAAGCGGCTGATGTAGGTATTTCCCTTTCAGAAGCAGAAGCTTCCGTTGCCGCTCCGTTCACTTCTAAAGTATTTAATATTAGCTGCGTACTTGATGTTATTAGAGAAGGACGTGCTGCATTAGTAACATCCTTCGCGTGTTTCCAGTACATGAGTTTGTATTCAGCCATTCAATTTATCACTATTACCATACTTTACAGTCGTGGTTCTAATTTAGGTGATTTCCAGTTCTTGTACATTGATTTACTACTGATCGTTCCGATTGCAATTTGCATGTCATGGTCGAAGTCTTATGAAAAAATAGCGAGAAAGAGACCTTCAGCTAACTTAGTGTCACCTAAGATTCTGGTTCCTCTTTTGATCAGTGTATTTTTGGTGTTTTTATTCCAAGTAATTCCATGGTTAATTGTACAAAAGATGAGTTGGTATATCAAACCCGTTGTCGGGGGTGATGACACAGTGCAGTCTTCAGATAATACCGTACTGTTCTTCGTCTCAAATTTTCAATACATTTTGACAGCCATCGTCCTATCTGTTGGACCGCCATATAGAGAGCCGATGTCAAAAAATTTTGAGTTTATCGTGGATATTATTGCCTCTATCTGTGTAAGTGTTCTATTGATGACTTTGAATCCAGAATCATACCTTGGTAAAAAATTACAGTTGACCCCTATATCGAGCAATTTCACAGTGTTTATCATTGTATGGGTAATACTTAATTACTATGCTCAACTGTATATTCCACCTTCGATAAAAGGTTGGTTAAAGAAAAGGAAGAGTAGCAAAAAGTACAAACAATTGATAGAAGAAGAAGATAAATTAACAGATGTTTAAAACAAAGATTCTCTACGTATATATGTACTATAATCTACAATGAAAGTTATTATCAATTAGAAGCATTTCTCATCGAAAGAAAGCAATTCCATACAACTCCAACAGAAGAGCTAAATGGCGCTTGGAAATCTTTGGGCATAATCAGAAAATTAATGAATTGCACCATTGGCCATACCAGATAATTGCAACCAAGTGTCGATATATATAGTCTTTGGATTTTCTTGTCAAAAGATTCTTTATCACCGCCTTCCATCACATAGTTTGAGAACATAAAAAAACAGTAGAGAGACACTGGTGAATAAAGAAGCTGATCCGAAAGAACTCTTTCAAAAACCTGTACTACTGTAGGATCTTCAGTGTAAAAGAAATTCAAGAACTTGTACCAAGGAGCCTGGAAAAATGATATGAAAAATCCCCAAAACATGAAACATCCCCATCTGAAGAAGTCAAATGTATCTGTCTTGAAATTATTTGGTGGCCCATCGAGTTCAGGATATTCTTCATCATCTGTATAGGAGCTATGTTCTGAAGCAAAATCGTTGAAAATAGATAGCTCATCACTTTCATAACCCCCGCCGTTCTCCATATCGGGATTTCTTCGAACATGATGGAAGGTGTTATTGAGCACTTGCGGTATAGGATCCACGGGATGCGAGTAAAAGCAGGCTATACCTTGAGCAAGTATGTCGGATATGCCAAATAAGAGAATGTTCGTGCACAAAGTTGCGAAGACAGCAGATTTAGTGTATAATTTTCTATAATGACTAGTATATTTCCACAAACCGCTGACCCATACTACTAATAGTAACCAATGTGTGAGTGTTATCCGCTGTATTCGCTTATTCATTAAGCTTCTTAATGCAGCTGCAGCCCTTCTAGTCCAAGATCCTAAAGCACCCTGATCGTGTTGGCCGTCGTTACTCATGTTAACGTTATCATAACGTACAACAATCTGATCCCTGCCAAACAATTGAAGAGGCATTTACTAAATAGGAAAAATTCCCAATTTATTAGTTCGCGCTACAATTCTCTTTTGTTCGATTTCCCTAATGCATCAACTCTTTCTCTGAAGATCCCCTGATACTTATATGCGTTAAAGGCAACTTTCTACACAGGCTGAAGTCTCAAATATTATTATCCTTTCTGCATCCGAACACCCCACATATGTATGGGTGTAATGTCAGTGTTATTTTTGTTTCTAAAGGGTTACTTTAGCGTGATTCAGGATTCCCTTGCGCGTGCCCGATGTTGGGGATCACTTAGGCTGGTTTCCATTCTTCTGTCCATTACTGTGACGAGGGTGTGCAAGGACAGCGCGAGGACAGTACGAGGGTAATCGGTGGGAAGCGGTGTGTCTTGCAACTCTGGTTCTTTTGTAAAAGTATCCATCAATGGTATGTAACTTAGATTAAGCTAGGTGTTAAAAATTGGCACCTTTTGGGAGGGCTTAATAAGGTCGAGTAGTAAAGTTTAGCAAGAACAGTACAAATTAAGTAGCCAAGATGTTGATGCCAAAGCAAGACAGAAACAAGATTCACCAATACTTATTCCAAGGTATGTTTGAGAATAAAACGCAGAAGCTATGAAGATACAGGGAAAGTCAAGATCAAGGAAAAATATCTGTGTACACAATAACCATAGTTTGCATTCACACACACACACACACACACACGTATGTATACCATATGTATAAGTGTGACATTCAGAATGATTCTACAGGAGCGCACTAAGAGATCAGCAAATATAAAATTTTATCCTGAATAGTTATGAAGACATGCACAACCACATTATTTGGAGGACAGTACACGTGTGGGCCTTTGAGGCAGTGCTGTGTGTATAATGCGTATCACACTTTGGTGGGAACATGGTGATATTTTGCGCGAAACTTACCTTTTGATCCTTAACGAGTACCACGAATTTGGGCGAATAGTTCTTTTTACTAACAATCTTTTATTTCATTGGAGAAATGTGAATTTCATTTTCTCTCATGATTACTTCCTTTTTTTATACAGAAGGTGTTGTTGTCGCTAAGAAGGATTTCAACCAAGCCAAGCACGAAGAAATTGACACCAAGAACTTGTATGTCATCAAGGCTTTGCAATCCTTGACTTCCAAGGGCTATGTCAAGACTCAATTCTCATGGCAATACTATTACTACACTTTGACTGAAGAAGGTGTTGAATACTTGAGGGAATACTTGAACTTGCCAGAGCACATTGTTCCAGGCACTTACATTCAAGAAAGAAACCCAACTCAAAGACCACAAAGAAGATATTAAGAAATCCGTAAGTCCAATTGAATTTTCCTTTTGTAACATTCTTCTGGTTCTATATATCTAGGTTTATACTTTGATGTGTTGTATTTTCAATTGCATTGAACTTATGTATATTTTTTAATTAATAAAGTGAAATCAAAAGCAGAGTCGTGTTTGACACGCAGAAGATTTGTACACCGCTACCATAATTGGGAGCAATTGGCCTGTGTCTGTTATCACACATTGTATTGATTGTGTGTAAATTTCACAGTTTGGAAAGTACGCGAATATATAATATTTGTGAACTGAACATCATCTTTCGTTTCTCATGCAGATTAGATACTTTTTCGCGATCACCCTACCTTACGCATAAAAAATTTTCCAGGCGATGAGATGAGCCTAAAACAAAAATTTGTGTTAATTCAATAATCCTTCCTTGGTCAGTTTTTCACATTGTTCACCAAGTAGCATATCAAGATAGAATATATACACTATTTTAGATGTCAGCAGAAGATTACAAGAATTTACCAGTCACAGTTGAAAAGCCTATCCCAGTAGTATATGATTTAGGTAATCTGGCAGCTTTCGACAGCAACGTTCTGGATAAAAACGATTTGGATTCCTCAAATGCCAAGCGTGAAGAAAAAATAAAGAGCCTTACTCGTGACAATGTTCAGTTACTAATCAACCAACTGTTATCTCTACCTATGAAGACAACGACGGAGTCCGCAGGTGGCACCAGCGGTCAAAGTTCCGTAATGACCTTACTACAACTTCCTGTTGCTACCTCGGAACTACCAAGAGAAAAGCCATTACCAAAGGCTAAAGCTATGACTAAATGGGAGAAGTTTGCGGCTAAGAAGGGTATCAAGCCAAAGGAAAGAGCAGGTAAGATGATTTATGATGAAGCAGCTGGTGAATGGGTTCCAAAGTGGGGTTACAAAGGTGCTAATAAGAAGTTAGACGATCAATGGCTAGTGGAAGTTGACGATAAAGTAAAAGGAACCGAAAATGAATTGATTGATCCAAGAACCTTGAATAGAGCAGAAAGGAAACGCTTAGTTAAGAAGAACGACAAACAACAAAGGAGAAATATGAAGAATGCCTTGTGAGAATTTTATTGTTTTCTACTTGTGTCTTCAATCAATTCGTTAATCTTTTTCGATCTATAGCATAACCTCATACTTACGTATCCTTACATTTATAGTATTTTAAGCAAATTGTAAATTAGAAAAATATCAAAAATTCCGTTTCATATTTCGATATTCTTTTCCGCCGTATTCCAGAAAGAAGATCATCAGTAAAATATTGACAATATCAGCAGGTGTAGAAACATCTACTAACAGGGTTCTTCGTGTTGTAATGACAGGACCAAACGATTACGGTTCTATGATTGATATCGTCCTTTCTGATATGGATTTGGAATCAGTCACAACTAAAAAGGTTAGAAGGTCTTTGAAAGAGGTATATGCAGTCGACGTTGAACCACAGGGAAAAGTCATTAATAAATTAATCAGAAAACGCTTGGAATTTGCGAAAGAAAGGCCTTCCGCTAGAAGATCTCTTCAGGATTTACTGACGGAGAACACCATTTTGGCGATGGACCTTACAAAGGAAATAACTAAAAACAAACGATTGTTAGAAGAAGAGGAAAGAAATGATGATAACACCAAGGATAATTATACTAGGAGGAAAAAAGGCGCTGCCAGTAAGTCGCCTATCTCAACACAAAAAGTTGCATTATCAAAATCGTTAGTGCACCTGCTGGGAGAGACTCAGCTGACTAGAACTGAAGTGGTACGACGAATCTGGGCATATATTAAAGAGCACAACTTACAGAATCCTAACAACAAGAAAGAAATATTGTGCGATGATAAACTGAAGTTGATATTCGGCAAAAGTACTGATATGTTTGAAATGCACAAACTTTTGGTAAGTCATTTGACGGATCCTACTAAAACAAGTGACCACCAGCCTCTAGTCCAAGCTGTCCACGAAAAAGAAAAAACCAACATTTCAGATCCAGAGGAATCTGATGCAAGGAACATATGAATGATGGAAATCAAAATGATTTCGGGGATGGCCAAAGCTGCTTCCTTAAAGTAGCGGCTAGAAAATAAGATGCCTTCCACTGTTATGACTTTAATTTGCCTTATTTTTTCGGTAACTGACTGCAATTTGTAACGTCAACATTCCCGTTGAAAATATACATGAATACATAAATATATATCACCTCAGTAGAGAGCATAAAGGCATATACCACTGCTCCTCGTTGGATATCAGTAACGTCCTTCGATCTCGTTAGTTAAGTCGGTATTCCACAAGGCTTTTACAGCTAGCGCGAAATCTATGAATCGAACAGTCTCTACACTATCATCTACTGTTACTGATGTATCCGTGGAAATACCATCAATATCTAATATCATCAATACTGATTTGCCAATATCGGACGTCTATTTTTACACTTTGAAACTCATTTTATTAGATTACATCAATGAACCGCGGTTTAGAGACACAGTTTTTCAATCGAATAAAACAGTAACTTCAAGAGTTCTATCTGACAAAACGAATCATCAACAAGTACAACACGGAAAGAAAATACTGGTTGATAAACAAGACGATATGTCAGAACGTGATATAGTGCAGGCTACTTTACGGATACTGAAAGGAAAGTTAGCACAAATTTCAGGTAATAAGAACTTGGCGCCGAATGAGATGCATTGGAAAAGTATCGTTAAAATGTACTATAGTTTACTTGATTCTTCTAGTGCGGATGCCTTTTTGAAAATGAGTCAAATGGAAGAAATGGTTGGTTACTTCACGAATATCGCCAGTAATGAACTAAAAAAAATGACCGTTGAAAATTCTCGCGAAGAATTGTTCAGTGAAGTTGCTTTTTTTATAGATCTGGTAATTGATGTACTTCCAGATAGTTGTGCAAATATCATAAAGAGACTGCTTGACTACAAAATTAATCTCAAAAAAGGTGAAAAGAAAGCAAAGAAAAAAAGAACTACTTCACCGGCGGCAGTTCCTCAATATAGAAATATTTCGGACAGCATCACCAATGATAAACAACCTTCTTTCAAAGTCCAAGATATCTCACATATGAAGTACTTTATGCAGTTGTTCCAAATAGACGAAAAGAAACTTCAACAAGACGTAATAGCTGTTAAGGGCGATTCTACAAATCCCATTTTTTGCGGTGAACTAAGATATCTTAGAAAGAAAATTAAAAAGGATAGTGGTTTTTTGACTGCATCTGATTTTTCAAGTGACAGAGATTACATTCTATGGAAAAATTACGAACTTCTTGAAATTGCCAACTTGATGGATCGATTTGGAACTGGTGAAAAAGTTACCTCTCATAGAAATCGCCTCATACCTAAGGATGCAAAAAGTGCATTTGTCCGTCTCATAAGCCTTGTTTTGAGAAAAGAATGTTCTAATACCATAAACTCTATAAATCTTTCTCAAGAAGCTTTATTTTTTTTCATAAATCAGCGAGGTATTGGAGAATAGAATATCCTTCCACTATATCCTCCTTGATATATTCAGCAGCAAATTTAAGTATTTTAGAAGATGAAGAAGTCAATATTCCAATAGCCGAAAATTTGTTTTCTGTCATTCGCAATAAGTATCTATGTTCAGATGATAATCTTGATCCATCCGCCTGGAATATCCCGGATCGCTATTTGTGGGCCGCAAATCTTTTTCATACTACAGATCAATCTATGAGAACGATAAATAACCTTCTGACAGCGATCTTTTCAAGTACGAAGCCAAAATTCTCTCCAGTTTTGTCCTTTTATTATTCGAATATTGTTGAAGATCCAACAATGGAATTCTACGAGGTGCAGTACGTAGCTTTAAAGAAATATTGGATCAAAGTATTCAAGAAAACTCTTTTCAAGACATCAGAGAATTATTTTGTCTCTCTTCTGCAAGACATGCTGAAGGTCAACACGATAGAAATTCATAGCGTTCAGAATCTCGTAGAGACAATTATAGATACCATAAAAGCAATTCAAAAACGATACAGTAAACCTTTATTGGATGAAGTATCCTTGCCTAGGCAATGTGCAGCATTTTTATGTGAAGTATATGGTTCAGATTCCTTAAAACTAATAAAAACTGCGGAAAAAAGTACTGTGAAAACGACTGGAGAAAGTTTCAGTCCAATAGATGCACTAGATATGTATGATGTATTAAAAGAACTAAGGCAGATTTACATGCAGGTAAAACCAAAAGGGAAATTTTTTTTCAATCTTGAAGATTACTTCATCAAATATTTGACCCGATTATGTGATGATGTTAGCCGCAATGTTCAGAAAGTCATTAAAACTTCAATTGAAAGTGAAAATTGGGAGCCTATAAATGACCAAGATCATTTTAGTAGATCTGTTTTGGATATATTCAAAATGATAAATGAATCGACTAGCATGTTCGAAAAATTTGGTTGGGAAAATGAATTTCAACTGGCACAAATAACCACAGTGATTCTGAAGGCTTTTTCGGATGGCATGCTTTCATATTCGACTCAAGTTATGGGATTAATTCAGGCGGATTTACAGGAGGGTGATGAACCGTCGTACTCTTTAGAAAGCTCGGACTCTCAATCTTCACTTATTCTAAGTGATGTCAACCCAAATAATGAACGTTCAAGAAGTAGTAGGTTATTCGAAGATTTGAAGAATGTAGTTAAATCAACTCCGAAAATTGTGGCACCTGCTCCTTATCAGTTCAAGAAGCGTACGTGTGTACTACTGAATGATCTTGATAAGGCGCTTTTCCTCTTAGAAAACTTTGAAGAAAAAGCAGATCCATCAAGAATATCATCTATTATCTCTCAATATCATTCCTCTCATAAACCAAATGATAATAGGAAATCATTTGATGATAAGAATATGAAGCAAGTTTATACCCTTAGAATTATTGGTGCCGATAATATTAAAGGCTTCAGCAAAACAGGACTTTCGAACTCTTATGTTTCCATAAGAAACATCACTTTGCAACGGGAAATAGGAACGACCAAGATCGTCGCAAGGTCGATCGCTCCTAAATGGGATGAAGAGTTCGTGTTTGAATCCCCGTTCGGGAAGTCAAACGATATCATGTTCACTATATGGCACCATCCACTCAGTAGATTAAAGGGTTTAGTAGAAGACGATTTATGTGGAAAAGCTAACATGAAATTTAGTCCGAGAAAACTCAAGGACGATGGATTCCCTATCGACTTTTCTCTCACTTTGAGCCCACAGGGAACCTTATACTGCCAAATATCCCTAGAAAGCGAAAGAATAGACGCCGTTTCTTCGATGGGAAGGATGTATAGATCTTTCAGCAGGTCAAGAGATCGTGCAGTAAATTTAATAGTCACTAAATTCTCTGATTTCATTGCTTTTGCTTTTTCGAGAACCACATTGAAAACAGTTTGCGGCCATCACGGTACCACACTTGCATCTGATGAGGCAGTATATGATGCCATATTACCCCTATTTGATTATTTAAATGCAAACCTGAACATTTTGGCATCAGAGCTTTCACAGAGATTGCTGTTCATGGTAATGCTGAGAGCGTGGAACCTAGTTTTAGAGAACGCTGATTTGCTCCTTTTACCTGCTTTGAATAGCGCTAGAACTAATATATTGCGCTCAGCAAAGAAATCTCTCTGGGAAAACACTATTTCAAGTACAAAAAAGGTATCAGGATACGGTCGTCCTTTAACTCAAACAGAAATTGAGGCTATATTTAAATGGCTTGATGCATTATGTGTAGATTTTTTTCATAACAAAGGAGAAGGCCCTCCTCTAGCAGAGTTGAAGAACGAGTATTACCAGAATATACTACTAATTCCGGCATTTTATGATAAAAACGTATCTGAATTGAAGGACGAAATTACGCGGTTGATTCCTGTATATGAAGAGTATTTGAAATGGTTCTATCTAAAGAAGACACCCATTACTTTTGCCAATAAATCTGCTGGAACAATATCTCGAAAAAAGTCTCTAGCAGTTAACATAGTGAAAGAGCCTAAGCAACAATTGGAACGTGATGCAGAAGTAATGAATATTATATTAAGAATTTTGATTGCGAAAGGCCAACATGATTTTGTTCATCGCATTTTGCATGATAGAAAGGACCTTGTCAGCACTATGAAAAATAGGAGAGCTGTGAGTAGAGCTGTTAATTCTACGGGTAAAAGAGCAGGAATTAAGGTCTCTTTTTAGGCATACTTAAGAGCTGACTAAACCAACTACATTATACTTCACTATTGATCTAAATAAGAGTGACGATAGGTCATGGTGGGTAATGTTAAAAATTCAAGTTTTCCCAACCTGTAGTTCTTTTGGTATTTATATACATATATAAGGAAATTAAACAAACAGTGTGGTTAGTTGTATTCTGATCGTGTTATTGTTGATCTGCCGGTTCTTTATAAGGTTCTTCTATTTTTCTTGTTTACTTTTGAACTTGAAGAAAGTGCTTGCCGTAAAAATTCAAAATGAAAGTTAAATAAACAAATGTAGAACACAAACATAATCTTCAAGAACATTTTTTCAAGTGAATAAATAAATGACAGAATAAAATACGTTGTAGGGAGGAGTTAAAAACAAAATTCAAATATTTACTATGAAAGTTATTTTCCTTTACTTGATACATAAAAGATGTATACTTTCTTATTCTTGGAATTCTTTATTTAATTCTATTGATAATCAATTAGCTTAAGATGTTGGAATGATATAATTGAAGCAAAAAAGTAGCAAAAAGTGAAGTTGCTCTTTTTGATTCTCTGCGGTCTAGTAGATTCAGTACAGACCAAACCAATAATGATAATGAATAGCGCTGCAAGGAGGCTTGGATTTGAAGTGGATGCTTTCTCTTTGGAGCATACAAGCAAAAGGTTTCCTTGATTCAATTATAACCTAGTAAGATTGCTAACTATGCAGATTTTTGTATATTGTATACCTATCTAAATATTTACAGTCTAAATAGAACTATATATGCATCGAATTTTAACACAGAACCAAAGGATGCGTTTTACCGTTTACTCGTCTCTCTGAACAATCTCCCCAAAACTCAGGCGCATGAACTTCAAGTCCCAAGAGTGAGGTCTTGAAAATGCAAAACAGGAAATTACATCAATAAGGTCAATTTCTTCCGAATATATACAAATGATCATCGTTTTCATTCCAAAGCTTTCTTACCAAATCAACAAAACCATTTTCTTTCGTTTCCAATTCGTAAATTCCATACAATGACAACATAGACCCTCCATACAGACTATAAAGAGCCAATTTATGCCATCTTGGATACTTTTCCTTCGGTATATAATCAATAATAAAACTCGTGAAACCATACTGTAAATATATTAAAAAGATAGAGGATAAGGACGCATCAAGCAGAGGATTCATAGCCCCACCAGTAAAGGATGCGTAAAAAGGTACCATTGTTAATGGAATCAAGGAATATTTTGCTATTCTTTCATAGTCTTTTTGATAAGAGTCTTCAAAGTGAGAAGACTCCGGGGGCTTAAACATCTGAATTGAAGGGGATGGTTCCTTTGTCTCATTTGCAATATCGTTTGTTTTTTTGTTTTCAGAATGTAGACGATTGATATTATGAATGGTTCTTTTGGTTGAAATTGTTAGTCCTGGAACAATCTTTCGTACAGGATTTCTTACAATAGTGGAAGCATTAAAAACAGGCTTCAAGCCGGGAAAAAAAAGCATTGCCATAAGTCCAAACTGCTTAGTTGCTGCAGTTCGCAACACTCTTATTTATTGTATATATTCCATTGTTTGGAAGTTGCCATGTTTATCATATCTTCTCTCTCGGGAAAGTATTTTTTTTCTCCAAAAATTGTCGAATGCCATAAGGGTACAGAAATGACACAAAATGAAAAATGTAGAAGTTCACAAGGTAAAACATACAACATAGTAGAAATACACCTTACCTCAATTGGGCAAATTTTTTTCTCTTTTTCCTATAAAAAAACCAGACAGAGAGAGGAATTCTGAGATGGGCTTTATCGATTTCTTCGAAACCTATATGGTCGGTTCTAGGGTTCAATTTAAACAGTTGGATATTTCTGATTGGTTGAGCCTGACACCACGATTGCTAACTCTCTTTGGATACTTTTTTATCCATTCTTTTTTTACTGCAATCAGTGTCTTTCTACAATATGTCAACACTAGTGCCTTTTGCCTCAGATTGCACCTACTATATGACAGATTTTGGTCACATGTACCCATAATTGGCGAGTATAAAATTAGGCTCCTTTCGAGAATACTTAGGTATACTGAGGTGAAGATAATACCAAACTTAGATAAGGCTATGGAAGTGATTGAAATATGGTTTCAATTACATTTAGTTGAAATGACCTTTGAGAAAAAAAAAAACGTTCAAATTTTTATTAGCAGTGGAAGTGATGATCTCAACTTTTTCCAAGAAAATAAATTTCAAACTACGTTGATGATATGTAATCATCGATCAGTCAATGACTATACTTTGATTAATTACCTATTCTTCAAAAGTTGTCCAACCAAATTCTGTAATAAATGGGAGCTTATACAAAAGTTATGGAAAGGAGAAGATTTACCTGAATGGCCCCAGCTAAAATTCCTTGGTTGGGGGAAAATTTTCAACTTTCCTCAATTAGATTTATTAAAGAACATTTTCTTTAAGGACGAAACTCTCACCTTATCACCAGATAATCTAAAAGATATTCTAGAGACACAAAACAACCAAGCTATAGCTATCTTCCCCGAAGTTAATATCATGAGTTTGGAGCTGTCAATAATTCAAAGGAAACTAAATCAAGACTTTCCCTTTGTTATTAATTTTTACAATTTATTATACCCAAGATTCAAAAACTTTACCAGTTTGATGACTGCTTTTTCTTCAATTAAAAGCATCAAGAGAAAAAAAAATCACAATAATATTATCAAGGAGGCCAGATACCTGTTTCACAGAGAAATTGATAAATTGGTTCATAAGAGTATAACAATGGAGCCTTCCAATATGTCCGATAAGATATTGCCGCCCATGATTATGGATAATTCGTACTTGCTTGATAAAAAGAAAAACACCAGCAGTAACAGGCCCAAATCAGTGCGAATCAATCCCTACATTTATGATTTGACTATAGTATATTACAGAGTCAAATATACAGATAGCGGGCATGATCATATCAATGGAGATTTGAAAATCCATAAAGGTTATGAGTTGGAGCAAATCTCCCCAACAATATTTGAAATGATCCAACCAGAAATGGAGTCCGAAGAAAACAGAAAGGAGAAAGACCCCATTGTGGTGATGATACATATAAAAAAGCACCAAACTCAACCGCTGCTCGCGTACAATGACGAAAGTTTGGAAAAATGGCTGGAAAGTAGATGGATAGAGAAAGACAGGTTAATCGAGTCCTTGCAGAAAAATATCAAAATTGAGACCAAATAAAGATCGATGAATCATAGTATATACGTGTGTATATAAATATATCACTTTCTATAGAGGAGAAAAAAAGTTAAAAAAAAAAATACTATTCGAATCAAATAAACAAAAAAAACCATAAAACGATCATGATAAGATAATGTACATTATTGAGAATGCTTCATTGATGACATGCAGTGCAAAGAGAAATAAAAGTGTCAGAAAACACACTTTATTTCTTCTTTGGGGCTCCCAAAGGCGAACCAATATTGTTACCTCTTAATTTGACACCCAAGGCCCTTTCCAACTTAGAAAGGACTTGCTGGTTTGGAATGGCTCTGGCCGCTTCGTAATCATTCACCACTGTTGGCTTTTCGTTAATCTTGGTGGCCAAATCCTTCTGCGACATTTTTTTGTCCGTTCTGGCACGTGAAATAGCCCTACCAACATTTGGGTCTAACTTCTTAGGCTTCACGATATCTGTCTCACGGTCGACTTTGGTCAACCTTTGGCCCTCATTGTCACCCTTGGTGTTGGTAGACCCGTATTTTTTGTCCACGGAAACAACCAAACCTTGTCTTCTCGCAGCATTGATTTGTCCCTGAGATCTAGCAACGTTGGCTCTTGGTCCAGAACCGCCAGCTCTGGCTCTGCTACCGATGATAGTATTTGTATCCCAGTCAGACATGTTTCTTCTTTGAAGTTTACTTTTGCTCTTTAAATCCTTTGCTCGCTAGCTTATTAGCTTGTACGATATTTAAAACTTATAACTCCTCTTTACGAGGAGCTTCAATCTGTTATTGACTAAGGAACCGCTCTTTTAAACTACCCAATATATACCACCTCCGTCAAGGGGGGCGCCGCTTCGTGGAAGAAGCAACGGCGTCTTTCGAAATCTCAGGATTTGTTCCATAAGGTTCCATGAGGTTCCATAAATCAAGCAGCAAAACATCAGGGTAATAATCTGAATTTTTAATATTATCATCTATTACATATTTACCGGCATACGTTTTTTCATACGAACCGCTCTTAAGGTCATTCTAACGTATTATAGAAGAGTGGAACATATTCAACAAGAGTCTACAAGTCTTTATATGCCATTGAACCTTCGAAGTAGGTGCAGAAGCATCTTTTAGACATTCTGAGAAACAATCTGGTCAGAGCCGCCCAAGAATTCTGTCACGTGACCGGGTTTTAGAGTCACGTGATCATATTTGTTTCACTTCTTTTTTCTCTTTCACACTCTCACTCTCACTCTCTGTCGGTAACTGGTACCTGGACCAGGAAAAGAAGAAAGATCTGAAGAACAAAATAAGAATGTATTCATGTAGGTTGGGAGCGCAAGTTTTGGCTCGAAGTAAAGATGTTTTTGACATTTTTCCAAGAAATTTTTCTATAAAACGATTCTTATAGGAGTTGAAGTGGTGAAGTGGTGAAGTGGTGAAGTAAGCAACCTAATAAACTAAAGAAGAAAGGCTTCCTTCTGATGATTACACAGAATTCCATACCAGAGGTGAAAGAAAACTTTATTGGTTACGCTCTGAATGAGAGAAGGATCCGCTTGCCGCAGTTTCAAGATTTAGGGCCGGCAGACCTGATTACACTGACAAAATACCTACCCACCTCGAGTAATACAAATGCTATAAACAGTACAAATAGGAATAATGGTGTCATGATGCACTCTCCTGCAGCCGCTGGACCCTCTGTTCCTGGTTCTTCCATGGTAGCCAATGGAGCGGCCAGTGACGCCGCCGTTAGCACAAACTCTACAGCAGCATCTATATACAGTGACAACAAAGGTACCAACGATGCCGCCTCGATGATTACCGAGTTCCATCCACTTAATAAATTGAAGGGCGAAATAGGAACCTTCTTTTATTCCATGGGTGTCGATACTTCCAGTCCAACTTCAATTGCGATATTTTTAAAGGAGATTTCAGACATCATTACCGAGAAACCTCAAGTATGGTTTGGCAAAAGCAAAACGTTCCATGTTGCTCGGGTTTCATTTTCAACATGGAATGCCTTCAGGAGATGCGATATAAACGTCATCGTAAATATCCCTGGAACCATTCAAAATTTCATAGTGGATTGCAACGGTGGAAGCCAAAACATAGAGATGTGTGCGGAACATGATTTGATTTGGGCGGAAACATTCTTAAGTGGAGTGGTACGGTCAATCATGTTAATGAAGGAAAACGCTGAAGAGGGTGAATTGCAGAATTTGGTGGAGACGTTGATTTTGAACCCATTTGCGGCTGGAAAAATCGATGATGTGGCAGAACTGTTTATTGATTTGTTCCCCATTATCTACCATAAGGGTCCATTATTAGGTGCTCCTTATTGTATCGCTAATGTAACAAACACAAACAACTATTTGGTAGAGACACTGGTGGAGTTGGTTAAGTTGACCCATAGCGTTGATAGGGCGGAAACAATGTTGAAACATTTGGCCACTGACAACCCTGAGGTGACCATAATTCTGGTCAAGATATACTTGGTGTGCGATCGAGAAATAGATGCAACGAAGCTCACATATGATGCGCTTTTGAAGGATGAAAAAATAACCAATACGAAAAACTACATGGACTACAAATCCGAACTACTGTGCTTACAGGCACACTTTTTGGTAGACAAAAAGCAAGACTACATTCTGGCACAAAATATAGCACAAGAGGCGGCCAATTGTTCTCCAAGTGAATTCAAACCTTGGTATATTCTATCCAAAGTGTACGTGAAACTGAACGATATTGAAAACGCCTTACTTATACTAAATTCATGTCCCATGTCCCCATTAAAGGAAAAATACGTACTGAAAAGAGTGGTCCCATTATCTTCTAATAATAGTCTTCATTTACCACTACCAATTGATGTCGTACTGGATGAAGTGACATCATTGAATCCACAGGACGTTCAAAAGGAGCACCGGTCCGCAGACCCGATGCTGGTGAATTTAGCTGCGTCGAACTTGAAATCAACCTTCCAATTGGCGTACCGTTTATTGACAGAAATTGTGCAAATCACCGGCTGGGAGAATCTGTTAAAATATAGATCCAATATATTTGTTATGGAAGACGAATACCAAAATTCATCGTCTTCGTTATCAAAAGGTGTCAATGAACAAGAAGAAGTGCCCTTGAAGGCAAAAAGGCTATGCGAAAGATGGCTGGACAATCTCTTCATGCTTTTATATGAAGATTTAAAGATGTACACATTATGGCAAACTGAACAACTCTACATGGACGTACGAAATAACAACCACAATAAATTGACATTTGAATGGGAGTTGTTTGGACTTTGTGCACGTCGCTTGGGGCATTTCCCTGAAGCCGCAAAGGCATTTCAGAACGGTTTATCACAGAGATTTTCACCAAGGTGTGCAAGAAAATTGCTGGAATATTGTGTAAACGAGCGTCAACGGATAAAAAAGTTCATTAACTCACCTAACTCGCATGATATGGCTCCTGAGATGATAAGCCTACGCATAAGCGAACTGGACAATAGCATTATCGATCTTTGCGTGAAAATATGTTGTTGGAACCATCGTTGGTATACTGAGTTCTCCATAAGTTTGCTCGATTCTTTAAGTGTGGTAATTCAAGATATGGGATTGACAAAAGTATCCAATGAAATCTCGTCAAGATACTCAGAGACTGTTCTCAAATTGGTCCGGGAGAACTTGCTCGATTTTTTTGCTACTTACACCAATGGATATTATGATGCATAAATACGAATAAAAATACATTAATAAGTATATAAAGCACAAGAAATAATAAACGATATGAAACGATACTCAGCAGAATCGTGTTATACTTTTGAATTTCTCGATCTAAAACCCAGCAAGCATTAACATACCAATGCTGGTACGAAGCCGCCCCGCCATTTGAGGAAAAATATTCGTGTTTCGAGAATGCGGACAAAGTGAAAATAGCACATAACACATAAAAGGAAATCGGGTATAAACAACTGAGTTTAGAGGATTCCTGGAAAAAAAGTTCAAAAATTGCCCCTATCCTTTTATAAGAATAAGCTCACCAAAATGAACAAAGTGCAAGATTTCGACAAAATCCAACGGGAACGATTACCAACATTGTATGAAGTGCTAATACAGAGGACATCGCAGCCAGTCGATCTCTGGACTTTCTATACGTTTCTTTCGCAGTTTCCATATGCCATCAATTATCTGGACTTTTGGGTCGATCTCATGGCGCACACACGACTTTGTAAGAGCTATGTCGAGTTAGTGACGAAATCGCTAATCAATTTCCCAAAAGAGAATGGGGGCGCATCTACGACCACACTTGATTTGTTAAACGCATTGATAGAAGAAGGATACTTAGACCTGGAAACTCCCGGAAGACTCGTAAAACTTGACGGCCCAGACATACCGTTCTCACCAAAACTGAACCAATTACTGGGAGATTGGAAACGTCAATCGAGTATGAGTCAAGACTCCTTCAGAAGGGACGACATAACGCTAATCGTGGACGAAATACTGAAAAGACGCTCACAACAAGATGGTATACCGCAGATCACTACAAAACAATTGTTTCACAGCGCAGTAGGTCTCTGTAACACCTACTTAGTTTCACCGGAACAAAGCGAACGGTACCTGAGTAACATCCCTACGGAAACACGGAATCGCATAATAGAGGACATACAGGTCGAGCAAAAATACGACATAGAGATTTTCGACGATATCAAGAACCTGACTTACCAGTTTTTAGAGATGGACTGCTTTCCGAAATTTCTGAGCCGGGTCGCCCTACACAACATCCACGATGAGATATCCGACTGGAGGTTCCACTCAGTGAACGCCACTAACGAAAAAGGCAAGCGCTTCCGAGGACAAGCACACATTTCTCGCTCGCCATTCTCCAATCACACATCAATCAGTCGTATCGGTTTTGGTTTGCTGTGGCTAGGCATCGGTTTCTGGATCGGCTACGTACTAATCTTCCTAGCATACGGACGCGCCATCCGTGTTGTTACACTCGTGCCATTCGCACTAGGATGTTATTGTATCGTGTGTGGTATGTACCAAGTGGATATTGTGTATTCTTGGTTTGGTGTCACACAGAGACTCCTCCACAGACACAAAAATAGTAACAGTGACGAAGATGATGCTTCTGCCGGTTCCGATCACGTGCCTGCGTTACTTGCGGTGTTCGGCGGCAAGCACCGTCTGACCCGCGTGAAGCACCCATTTACTCGGCAGCTTCTCCGTAAGCGTGGACTGTGGTGTCTGTTACTCGTAGTGGGTGCCACTGCCGCATTTACAGTTATTTTCAGTTGTGTTCCTGGCCGTCGTGTGTGACTTACCATTCGTCACCCGGATGTTAACACCTGTGCACTACACCTTTGCTACGACGCGTGACGCTAAGTACAGGAAACAGCGAGGGGCCCGTTAAGTGCAGGTTTTACCGACGACGCCCGGCGCTTTCCGCGGGAAGCAGTTTGACTCATCCATCGCATCGCATTACCTCATGGTGAGTAAATGATATCAATTTCATCTTATCACATCTCTCAGAAAAAGAAAGAAAATAGAAAGAGGTGGTATTTGGTATATAAGGCTCTCCACTAGAACTCTTGTTTAACTATTGAAGGTATTAAATTATTCTGCCATTTTTTTTCATACCCCTCCTTTTTCTTTCTTTTTCTTGATTTCACATTTCTTTTTTTTTCTCTTTTTTTTTTTTCTTCTATCTAGAACTATAACACACAATTTTCATTCAAGCATCTAATTGTTTAAATATTGCAAAGTAAAAGGTAATCAATTTTTTCTACATACCCGCTTTGCAGATTTGAAATAAGGAAACAAAAACATTATATGTTTAGCTTATCCAACTCTCAATATACCTGCCAAGACTACATATCTGACCACATCTGGAAAACTAGCTCCCACTAACTTCACTGCTCTATCCCAAATTCTATCAAAAACTATCTTTTCTAAAAAAAAAAAAACAACCTTGAACAACTCGAAATTTATTAATAATGTCTGCTACTCAAACAAAAGCTACTTTCTCTATACAAAATGGTCCTTCTTTTGAAGGTATATCTTTTGGCGCAAACAAATCTGTTGCTGGTGAAACGGTCTTCACAACCTCTCTAGTTGGCTACCCAGAGTCCATGACTGATCCTTCCTACCGTGGTCAGATATTAGTTTTCACTCAACCCCTGATTGGTAACTACGGTGTTCCATCCGGCAATGCTCGTGACGAATTCAATCTATTGAAATATTTTGAATCACCACACATCCATGTTGTCGGCATCGTTGTGGCTGAATATGCTTACCAATATTCCCATTGGACTGCTGTCGAATCCTTGGGTCAATGGTGTCAAAGAGAGGGTGTTACTGCTATCACTGGTGTTGACACTCGTGAATTGGTGCAATACCTAAGAGAACAGGGTTCTTCTCTGGGTCGTATTACTTTGGCTGATCAAGACCCAGTCCCCTACGTGAACACCATGAAAACCAATTTGGTTGCTCAAGTTACCACAAAGAAACCATTCCACATCTCTGCCTTATCTGGAAGGGCTAGGGCAAATGTCGCTCTTATCGACTGCGGTGTTAAAGAAAACATCATTAGATGCTTGGCCAAAAGGGGTGCCAATGTAACCGTTTTCCCATATGATTACAGGATTCAAGATATCGCTTCCGAATTCGACGGTATTTTCTTATCCAATGGGCCAGGTAATCCAGAACTATGCCAGGCTACAATTTCTAACGTCAGGGAATTATTGAACAACCCCATTTATGATCGTATTCCTATCTTCGGTATTTGTCTTGGCCACCAGCTTTTAGCTCTCGCCTCTGGTGCCTCTACTCACAAATTGAAGTATGGTAATAGAGCTCACAATATCCCTGCCATGGATTTGACCACCGGCCAATGCCATATCACATCTCAAAACCACGGCTATGCGGTGGATGCTGAGACCCTAGCAAAGGACTTATGGAAACCTTACTTTGTCAATTTAAATGATAAATCGAACGAAGGCATGATACATCTTCACAGACCTATTTTCTCTACTCAATTCCACCCTGAAGCTAAGGGCGGTCCCTTAGATACTGCCATTCTTTTCGACAAATTCTTCGGCAATATTGAAGCCTATCAATTGGAATCTCAAAAAAAAAGCTCAATCGCTTTAAAAGTGAATCATGATACAGATAAATCAAAACTACAAAGTTTAAATGTTACTAAATTAGCCAAGGAAAGAGTATTGTTTTAGAAAAAAAAATATACATAACTATTAAATACACATAAAATAAGATTCGATTCAATTCATGGATTTTTTGCGCTATACTGACGTCATTGATTCATGTCAATTTCCCGTTGTCATAATTAACGGGCGCTTCCTGTAATGGAGTGGACAAAAAAATGTATATACAAATGGTTCTATATTATCCTGCCATCCTAAGAAAAATAAAATTAACAAATTCGATCTTTGAATTTAGTCAGAGTCTTGATAAAGATACTTCGTATTCATAACTTAAGGAGTTTACACGAGCGGATTTCTTTTCTGTGTTTTGTTACATTTGCTGTCGATCAGTATCTGCCTTTTTGATCTAGATCATAACTAAAGGGAAAACGCACAGTCTGATCATGACGACCCAACAAGAGGAAGAGCAGCTGCAGGACACCGAGAGTGGTGAAAATCAATCATCTTTAGAAAGTCCAACAGAAACGTCTGATTATAGCTCAAAGGGCGACGGTTATGATGATAATATCGAACAAGGTGAAGGCCCATCAGGTATGGAAGTATATACGGTAGCAGATAGACCACCGGAATATTGGACCGAAAGAAAGAAAAAATTCGTGTTAGATGTAGATCCGAAATATGCCAAACAAAAGGACAAGTCCGATACGTACAAAAGGTTTAAATATTTATTGGGCGTCACAGATCTTTTCCGTCATTTCATTGGCATTAAGGCAAAACATGATAAAAACATTCAGAAACTGTTGAAACAACTAGATTCTGACGCCAGCAAACTTTCCAAATCACAAAGCTCTATTTCTTCATCATCACGTCACCACAGAAAGACAGAAAAAGAGGAAGATGCTGAATTAATGGCTGATGAGGAAGAGGAGATCGTAGATGAATATCAGGAGGACATATTCGTCTCTGAATCTCCCTCCTTCATCAAATCAGGAAAACTAAGAGATTATCAAGTACAAGGCTTGAATTGGTTAATTTCGTTGCATGAAAATAAGTTATCCGGTATATTAGCAGATGAAATGGGACTGGGTAAAACCTTACAAACAATTTCATTCTTGGGTTATTTAAGGTACGTCAAACAAATTGATGGACCCTTTTTAATTATAGTGCCGAAGTCGACATTAGATAACTGGAGACGAGAGTTTCTTAAATGGACCCCAAACGTCAATGCTCTTGTGTTACATGGTGACAAAGATACAAGGGCAGACATAGTACGGAATATAATATTGCAGGCTAGGTTTGACGTATTAATTACATCTTACGAAATGGTCATTAGAGAGAAGAATGCTTTAAAAAGATTAGCTTGGCAATACATCGTTATTGATGAAGCTCACAGGATCAAAAACGAACAAAGTGCATTATCTCAAATAATTAGATTATTTTACTCCAAAAACAGACTGTTAATCACGGGTACACCGTTACAAAACAATCTACATGAATTATGGGCTTTGCTGAATTTTCTTTTGCCTGACATATTTGGTGATTCAGCACTGTTTGACGAATGGTTTGAACAAAATAATTCTGAACAGGATCAAGAAATTGTGGTCCAGCAATTGCACTCAGTGTTGAATCCCTTCTTACTGAGAAGAGTGAAAGCGGACGTTGAAAAATCTTTATTACCTAAAATTGAAACGAACGTTTACGTAGGAATGACGGATATGCAAATCCAATGGTATAAGTCTTTACTAGAAAAGGACATAGACGCTGTTAATGGCGCTGTTGGAAAAAGAGAGGGTAAAACAAGACTTTTAAATATTGTTATGCAATTGAGAAAATGCTGCAATCATCCGTATCTTTTTGAAGGTGCAGAACCTGGTCCTCCATACACTACTGACGAACATTTAATTTTCAATGCGGGAAAAATGATTATATTAGATAAACTGCTGAAAAGATTAAAGGAAAAGGGATCCAGGGTATTAATCTTCAGCCAAATGTCAAGATTGTTGGATATATTAGAAGACTACTGTTATTTCAGGGATTTTGAATATTGTAGAATCGATGGTTCTACTAGTCATGAAGAACGTATAGAAGCCATCGATGAGTATAATAAGGAAAATTCTGAGAAGTTCGTCTTTCTGCTAACAACACGTGCCGGTGGTTTAGGTATCAACCTTGTCACTGCAGATACAGTTATACTTTTCGATTCTGATTGGAACCCTCAAGCAGATTTACAAGCAATGGATAGAGCACATAGAATCGGCCAAAAGAAGCAGGTTCATGTTTATAGATTTGTCACAGAAAATGCTATTGAAGAAAAAGTCATTGAGCGTGCCGCGCAGAAACTAAGGCTTGACCAATTGGTTATCCAACAGGGTACTGGTAAAAAAACTGCCTCCCTCGGTAACTCAAAAGATGATCTTTTGGATATGATTCAGTTTGGCGCTAAAAATATGTTTGAAAAGAAAGCAAGCAAGGTTACTGTTGATGCTGATATTGATGACATATTGAAAAAGGGAGAACAAAAAACACAAGAACTAAATGCCAAATACCAAAGTTTAGGGCTTGATGATCTACAAAAGTTCAACGGAATAGAAAACCAATCTGCTTACGAATGGAATGGTAAAAGCTTCCAAAAAAAATCAGACGACAAAGTTGTTGAATGGATTAATCCATCTCGGAGGGAAAGAAGGAGGGAGCAAACCACGTATTCGGTTGATGATTACTATAAGGAGATTATTGGTGGAGGATCGAAGTCAGCAAGTAAGCAAATTCCGCAAACAAAGGCACCACGTCCTCCAAAGATTATACATGGTCAAGATTTCCAATTCTTTCCCAAAGAATTGGATACCTTACAAGAAAAGGAACAGCTTTCCTTCAAAAAAAAGGTTAACTACAAAGTTACTTCCTATGATATCACAGGAGATACAAGAAATGAAGGAAGCGATGCTGACGACGAAGAAGAAGGAGAATACATAGATACAGCCAATCCCGACGATCACAAAGCTCATGAAGAACTAAAAAAAAGAATTCAAGAACAGCAAGAGAAGATCAATTCTGCACCCGATTTTACTGAAGAAGATGAACTGCAGAAGCAAAATTTAATTTCTAAAGCGTTTAGTAACTGGAATAAGAGAGATTTTATGGCTTTTGTTAACGCCTGTGCCAAATATGGTAGAGATGATATAGAGAGTATTAAAGCATCTATAGATTCTAAGACACCAGAAGAGGTCGAAAAGTATGCAAAAGTATTTTGGGAAAGGTTGAAGGAGATTAATGGTTGGGAAAAATATTTGCATACTATCGAGCTTGGTGAAAAGAAAAATGACAAACTTAAATTTCAGGAAACTTTATTAAGGCAGAAAATCGAACAATGCATGCATCCTTTGCATGAACTGGTAATACAATATCCACCTAATAACGCAAGAAGAACTTATAATACATTAGAAGATAAATTCTTACTGTTAGCGGTTAACAAATATGGACTTCGTGCTGACAAACTCTACGAAAAATTGAAACAGGAGGTTATGATGAGTGAATTATTCACTTTCGATTGGTTCATTAAAACAAGAACAGTGCATGAACTATCAAAAAGAGTTCATACGTTATTGACATTAATTGTAAGAGAATACGAGCAACCCGACGCAAACAAGAAGAGAAGAAGTAGAACTACGACGACAAGAGAGGATACTCCTTTATCTCCGAACGAAAGCACAAGAGCTTCCACAGCTCCAAATGTTCCATTAGCGGTTGTATCAAATCAAAAGGATACAAGTGATCATATTGATAAAAGACCTAAAGTTGATCAGGAAGTATAAAACATAGGTTGTGCATTAAAATGAGCTACAGGAGGATATATTTCATTATGTTACTTTTTTCTAATATAAAGAGCCAGCAAGTTTTATGCAGTGTGTTATATAATGAAACTGTAGCTGTTTCCTAGCTGTTATTTCCAGGGCTAAGAATGATGATTAACGAAGGAATGGTAATCCGGTTATATTTTTCCTCTCAATAGGGTAGAAAGATGTTGCCCGTACATGATGAATGCGGAGGAAAGATCAAACGTAGTTGGGTCGACTAGCTTTACGTACCTCTTATTTCTTCAGAAGTTATTGAACTACTAAAAATTAAATTTACCATAGTTTGAATCGTATTCTTGTATTTATCTATAAATTTGCATCAATTATAATTTATTGAGTACAAGATTGACCAAGAAGGTGCTCTTGTTCAAATCTCTTCACTTGAAGCTTTCCAGAATAGTTGATGTACCGTCACGAGGCCACAATAACCTTCAAAAATTGTCATTAAGTTTCGATTATTTGATATTCGGAAACCATATGAAGAATAGGTGCTTTTAGTCAATTAACCGTCATGATTGAAGAATTGTAATTTAGTTGCATGGTAAAGCGCATTCTGTTTGTTACCAGAGACGTTGGGAAACTTCTATACTACTGCTGGTCCGCTCTCATTGGCGCAACTTAATAAGTTTGTTCTCAATCGCTTGTATAGTTCGTGAGAACTCATCATCGTTCTCTTTCATTTGCCTTTGTACATCCTTCAATGATTTTTCTATTTCACTTGCTAGATCGAATACGGTAACGATATCTCCTGAATCTTCCTTTATAGAGTTAGCCTCAGACGTATTAGCCAAAGGGGCTTGTGGTTCTTCTGAAGCTTCCAGTTTCTCAGTACACATTATACTGCTCTCTTAAAATATATAGGGTTTCATTTTCAATCGCATTTAGTCTTAAATCGAAGTGTTTATAGGTCAAGCGGCTCGAATGTTGTTTTTTCGTTAATATTTTGTCGAGAAAAACTGACATGGGCAAAACAATATGGTTGATAAAATAGAAAATAACGATTTCAAGGCGAGAAAATTGCAGCAGATTGCTTTAAATCCCTTCCAATATAAAGCATGATAAAAAATTACTTAGGACGAAGATGGCTCAATAATTTTGCAATTCAAGTATACATCAGGCAAAATGCTGCTGTCGCCCATTCAACAGTGTTTCAAGGAAATCTTTATGAATATACGGTGATGAGGGAGTTATCAGAAAAACTACATATGACTAAACTAAGGAAAATTGGTGGCGCCCATGATGGGGGTGTAGATGTAAAGGGATATTGGCCGGTAGATGATATTTTTTGGAAAACTTCGTCGCTAATACCTGGTTCGGAAATTACTGATAACATGAGAAGAACTAACTCACAGAATGGTTTCGTATTGAAGCCAGTGAAGTATAGAATAATTGATCACACTTTTGAACCATTGAAAGTACTAGCTCAGTGCAAAGCTTTCACTAAATCAAAACTATCTCCCAGAGAATTTCGTGAGTTAGTAGGAACATTCACCTCATTAGTGTCACACAACCAACGCAACAAAACTGTTTGTATTATGTGTTCCCCCCACTTGCTGACAAAGGATACGTTAAAACTTATCAACAACATTTCACTTCCTATGATATATCTACGTGTCGAGATGTTGAAAGAGAAAGCCGATGGGGACTTTGACTTTATGAATTCAGGAAGGCTGGTTAATTATTATGAAAATTCATACGCCTCCGCATTACTACAAGATTGCAAAATATCAGAATGGCTTAAGTTAGGGATGTACCAGAATAGTGAAATCAGTTTGCGAAAATAAAGGAAGGAAAGGAAACTTCAGTTAAATAGTCTATCTACATACTTCTAGAAAAAAAAAAACTATTGCATTACATTTTTGAGAATCTTCTATAAAAGGTACCATTCAAAGTAGCAACCCATTGTTAAAATCTAACCCACTTGAAGCCAACACAGTATGCTCTCGAAATTATGTAACAAACAGCGCTGACAAATGTCGCCAAACCGCAAAAAATGATGTAGTGTTGGTAATCTGCTGTAGTCTTCTTAGAGATAATAGCCCCCGTTATTGGAATACCAACTAAAGTACCAAAAGCGACAACGAAATACATCGTAGAGTAACGTTTACCGAACTCTTCCGTCTTAGATATTTGTCCACAGCAGACAGGAAGTAAGGAGAAAACACTTCCAGAACAGAACCCATATAAGGCACTAATAACGTACATGTTTGTCAGGTTGGTGCCAAATGGCAACCAGCCGACAAATATGACGATAAACAATGTGAACAGAGTTACAATAGCGACGTTAAATCTACCAAACTTATCACTCATATAACCAGGAACCCATCTCCCAGGTATACCACAGACATTTATAATCATAATCAAGGTACAGGCATCATTTGCTGATATCCCATGACTGGTAGCGTATGAGCCATAATAAGTGAGAGCTGAATTAATAGATAATTCACCAAATACCGTTCCCAGAACGCAAAACAGATACTTCATGTCTAGGAAGGCCTTCGCATCAAAACATTGTAAGATATAAACTCTGAGAATATATCTCCAGTGTGGCTCACCAACTTTAGAACTTTCAATAACGTGCGGCAGCCTCTCCCTTACTAAGAGGATGGACAAGATCAGCAAGGCAAGGTCTAAAAACCCCAAAGTCCTAACACCCCAAACAAAGCCATAACTTGGATCACTGTCCGATTTCATAGAAAACAAACTACGCAACATAATTGGAAAAACGACACCACCAACACTACCACCAATAGTAGCCATTGCCAAAGCAGTACCACGCCTTTTGAAAAAGTAATGAGCGGGGACACTTACTAAGGGACTTAGTATAATGCCATTACCAAACCCGCACACTATGGCAAAGGACAATATAAAATGCCAATATTTCGTAGAGTTAGCGGTAGCGAATAGGCCGGCCACATGAAAAACCGTGCCTATAATCATGATGGTCCTAAATCCATTTCTATCGAAGTAAGTACCACTGATGATGCATGAGGCAAAGCAAACGAAAAGAAACAGGGAAAACAACCAACCAATGGTGGAAACACTTTCACTAGCTAATTGGTTATCCTGTAGATGACTCTCTAGAACTCCCGTTGAATTCAATAGTCCAAAGCATGCAACCAAACCTAAGAAGCAACCAAACGTAACGACCCAAGCTTTGAGCCCGCCCTCTGGGAAGCTTTCTGCCCCCTCATCTTCACGATCACTGTTGTGCGTGCTTGAGGTACACTCACCCCAGTCTGGCCGGCTTTCAATGTCAGTGACTTCATTCCCTTCCTTTTTAGTATACACTTTTGCCGATACCAAAGTTGAGGCGTACGAGGCGGTTGTCTCTAAAGAAACCAAATCATCGTCTTCTGGATTATAGCGGACGATATCCTCGTCTAAGTTAGATTGCCGTAGCTGGTTTGTTTGCTCTTCTGGTATTATAGTATCCTTAGGTGTTAAGCTTTCTGAGCTCATCTTTTTCTTTCCAATGTGTAATAAAAATCAAATATCCTCAGGTTGTCAACTTATGCACGGTCCAAACCCCAGTATTTTGTTACAGAGATAATCTACCTTTCAAAATCTAAAAGAAAAAGTAGGTATTTGAAATTTTGGGACGCGGATCGAGCAGTTTATATATCAGGTTATCACATCCTCGGAGAGATTTAATCAGTGCAACTAATTGTATCTACTGCTCCAAGCAAGAACATAATGTATTTCTCAAAATTTTTCCTCTACTTTTCTTTAAAGATGCCTCTCTATTATTAGGTTCAGACAATGCCGCTCAAGGTGGTGGTGAATCAGAACAATAATTTTTCCACTGCATTTCTTTTTCAGGTGCCTAAATCTAGTGCAGAATAGGCCGCAGCATACCGAGGAAAGCGTCAAAAATTCGAATATTTTCTTACCTTTTCCTTTTTGGACACTAAATTGCAGTATTTGAGCGACAATGCTCGGGAAGCCACCCCCGAGATGACAAGCCAGGTGGCGATTCTGACCTTAGTGTCGGAATACGAGCGAAAAGGTAAAGTATATTGAAGCAGAGTCGTGTCAACGGGAAAATAGCCCAAGAAAAAAAACACGGGATATATCTTTCATTGGTCGGTATACAATAGTTCGTACAGTGAACACTGGATTGGGACCGTCGCCGACCACTCTTTTTTTTATTCACCCAACCCTTCCAAGTAATGGAAATAGGGAGTAGATCCATTTTAGCTTTATTGAAACTATAATTCTAATCCTAAGGTAAACCGATCGGCAAAAAAATTTCTGCCGCCGTAGAGGCATCAGAATGCTTGCTTTTTCTTTTTATTCTTGTTTAGTGGAAACAATAGCTTTTTTGAAGTTCTGGGCGTGCTACATCCATGTCTGTAGGTTTTTCCGCGAGATCATGGAAGATCCTAGAAAAAGACGCGCCGTCAACTTCTGCATGCGGATCCTCCCTTTTTGCTTTAGTAATCACCAAGCCATTACATGTGATGTAATCAAGGAATTGTGACATTTTATTTTTGTAACAAGGAAGTTGAACGCATCTTATTCCTCACGCGACGGAAAGCCACTCCCGCAGATTTGGGACAGGTAAATGAAAAGCACCGCCATACTGGTGGAAAGGAAACCTTTATGGTCAGATTGAGTAACGGCTACTGAACTGATATGTTTAGTAACAGTAACAGAAGTAACAAAAAAAGGAAAAGGCCCTCCAAGGTTTTTAGTTATATAAAGTTATAACACTAACTGTCTTGCCTTCAATAATGGCTCATATTCAATAATGCGATCGTCTTGTTTTACGCTTGACGACCTTCTTTTCTCGAAAGCCCCCATTGGTCATAACCGTACAACCCGGCAATTGTCAAGATAACACCAAAAATTTGCGTGAAGTTTACCTTTGTTTCCCAAAATATTGCAACGGATATGACAACAATTCTTTTCATGATGTTTGCTACCGAATAGTTAATGGAAGAGAGTAAACCGATTAACTGGAAAGCAAGCATTGCCTGAAAAAAATGTGCTATACCATGTATCACTACAAGGCACATCGTTCTTAATGTTAAATCATTAATAACACCACCACCATGTACCAGTTCACCCGTTAAAAAGGGTAACAGGGTTAATGAAAACCCAATGCACGAGCAGTAAAATAATATGGTAATCTTATCCAATTGCAATGGCGAATATCTTGTTCTGTCCAGACTCGATGGCTCCTTCTTCGTTGTGACGTCCTCTGTAGATGAAGACGGTAGTATTCCTACCTTCCTCCTAATGGTTAGAATACTCTTGGCAAAAATATTCTGTGTTACAAATATGATCATGGAGATGAATGCAAAAAGTAACCCAATCAATAAAGAGCCACTCCTTTTGTCTGAAATTCTCTTATGTCCATGGGTTGACCAGCAGGTAATCATAACGCCAAAAATTAAAAGTAACAGGGTATAATATGTCATGGAATTGTAATAGCGGTGTTCAAAAAACTTATAGTATCCAACGGTTATTATTGGAGAGAGTGCCTTCACAGAATGTACTAGTGATACTGGTATCATCGATATTGCCTTATGCGACGTGATATGCCCAACAAACTGAAATATTCCCATAGGAAATGTAGTTATTAAAACCAGTTTTGAGGGAACCAAAAATTTACGCAGAATGGAATTTTGGAAATCACCATCTAAGTATTCTGGAAGAATCCCATCAGGGAAACCATTCAATGCCTTCGAAAAGTTCGTATGCTTCAAACGAGGTAGTCGAAATAAGTTTACTATAGAAGCAAAACCGACACATAAGATGCCACTAACAAAAAATTGCAGTTCTGTGAGGGCTATCGGATGATTGAAAGTTCTTAAAATAGTCTTAGACAGGTTACTTGAAATGGAGGATGTGACGTACCATATGAAACAAATTATAGTGACTCTCAAGTTAACCTCAGGTAGGTATCCTCGTATACTACTAGGAAACAGTTGTGTAAAACTATTCTTGAGGCTAATATAATCTTTTTCAAAAATGTGATGGCCAGATGTCTCTCTACTATACCCTTTCTTCTGATGTTGGAAACTACCACGCGGTGGTTCTGGTATTTGATATAAGGATGGGTCGAAGAGATTTTTATGGACAGAGTTACGGCGTTTAATCGCAGTACTTTGTGTTTGAATCATTTTCAGCCCTGTACTGTTTTTCTTTTTTCACGTAGGATAGAAGTAAACTGCTGACTTGCCTTAATTAATATTCTATCGTTAAATTACTTTCCCCAGAAATTTTCTTAAGCTTTGAACATATGTGAATATAGCGAAGTTGTTCGAAGGTTGTCGATTATATCGTCTAATATTCTTTTCTTTTAAGCAAGTCATCCTCTTTGTTTTTGTCTTTGTTTTCGTTTTCGTTTTCGTTTTATTTTAGTTTTTTTTCAATTTTTATCCGATCGCCGCGCCAAACTTTTATCGCTTGAGAACGGTGAAACTTAGTGTTGGAATGACACATTGGACTGTGGTTCAAGCACAATACAAAGGCCGCCTAGGAAATCCACCTTATGGTACTAAATTTTGAGAGGCTATCTAAATTCAAGGTCATTTTCTTAGACTTATAGACTAAATAGAGCCCCATACAGGTTTCAAATTGAGAATTGAATTTAGTTGTTGAAAACTAGAAGCAAAATATAGCTCTATTTTGTTAATTGATTTAGTTATTACCAAACTCTAATAAGTTATCATCTTCAAGGGCGTTTTTCCTGGCTTCAATTCGGGATTGCATTTTTGCTCTCTTTTTCTTGTTGCTCTTTGTACCATGAAATTTTTGTGACAATTTCTTATATGCCTCCTTAGTAGTCAGCTGATTTCCCTTTTCATCTCTGTAAATAAGTTGTATTTCAGGATCATAATAATCTTGCTTTCTCGGCTGGATGTTCGTGGCATTATCTGAGCCCTCGCTGGCTTCAGATCGGTTCAATTTGTATAATTCATCATTTATGTTAGTATTAGGGTCCATAAGCTTTTTGTTCAGAGCCCTCTTTCGAAGTAGTTCGATATTGCTGGATTGTTTAGCATCTATATCTGCCTTTGATTTAGCATGCTCTAGGCCAGGAATTGTTTTCTTCCGGAAAGCCCCTAATGTTGATGCAAGACCAGAAAAAAAGTTTGGCGCGACTTTATTATCCTCCTCATTTTTTGATTCATTATCAACCATTTCGGAAAGTTTATGATTGTCATTCGCTTCTTTTAAATGCTGATCAGTAATATTCCCGATATTTGTCTCTTCTTCATTATCCAATTTTACTTCATTCTCAATACCATATCCTTCAAGAAGATTCACATCTAAAGTGTTTAAAAAGGAAACCTTTTCGTCAATAATAATGTTATCGGAATTCTCACGCATTTTCGATATATCTTCAGCGCGCTGTTCCTCTTCATCTCTCACCTTTTCAATTTCTCTGGCAAGGTGATCTGCGCTTTTAAGTTCATTCTTCAAATTTGATCTCGGATTTATAATAGTAACTGGTTGTTCTTCGTCCATCCAAGATAAGCTTTCATCTTCATCTACTAATTTAACACGTTCCATCCTTTGAGAGATTTTTAACTTTCTGGATTTAGTAGATTTTGGATCCTTAATTTTACGTTTTTTTATTTTCAATGATTTGAAGTCTCCACTATTTTCGTCCGAATTATCATCTACATCTTTGAAGTTTACTTTAACCTTTCCTGCTGACATTTTGATAGATGCAGGTTTGGGTACCTCTATAACCCCTTGTTCTGCTCCAATAATCAAATTTGTATTCGCATGCGAATTCTTCTCCTCTTCTTCAATATCTAAGCTAGATACATGTAATTTTATTTTCTTTTGCCTCCTATCTTTATTTATTTGCCGTAACCGTAGTTTTTCTCTATCAGTCGTTTCCTGAGAAGCCTTTTCATTCTCTAATACATCAGTAGAATCAGCGTCGTCAAAAATACTGCTTTCTTTTAAAGTTAAGATTGTGTCCTTTTTTGTGCTAAGATCCTCGATATTATAGGTAACCTGAACATCATGCAGTTCAACATCTTCATGTGGCAACACCGTACCAGAAGGTTTGGCTTCATGTACTGCAGTGATTGCATTCAGGTTTTCTAGCCAGGAACTGCCTTCACCAGTATCAGCCTCTTCAAGTATGTGCGGCTTTCCTAAAAGTTTATTAGCATTTTGAAACTTTATTATCTTCTCTCGAAGTGCGTCCGCCTTGGCAGTACTAGACATATTATTGCGGGAAACGTTTATATTTTGTTGGGATGGAATAAGCTTCAGGCCAAGGGTAGCCCTCAATTCGTTTGTCTCTTCGATTGACAAAGATTCTTTACTGCCTACATTTTTTTCGTGAAATACTGGAATAGGTTTCAAACCCAGTTCTTCTCTTAGTTTATTTGTCTCAGCAACAGAAAGGATTTTTTGTTTATCCATGAATCAATTAAGTGCTAACACTATACTAGTTGTGCTCTCAAAGGGATAAAATAGCAAGTCCATAGCCCTGTATTCTCACTTCTAGTTTTCTGTAAGCATTTTTTTCACCTCGCGTACTATTTTACTGCGAAGTTTATAACAATATCTACAGGCACCAGTTATGGTACGTACACTTTTAAAGGTTAAATAAAACTTTTAATGGTATAAAGTATCTAAACTATGTGAACATAAATTACGTATACTATTTCAAATATATCACCTAGAAAAAAATAATAAGTTCAATTCAATATGGGCGTACAGCACTAATTTACAGATTATGGAATAAAAATATGAAATGAGAAATAGATTGAAAATTGGATGGTTATAGAAAATCTTCTAGAGGGTAAACAAAAGCGAACATTGGGGGGCCACTAATAATTAAAATACAAACTTCATCCTTATTTTTTCTCTTTCTTCTCTTTCTTGGACTTCTTTTCCTTCTTATCCTTCTTATCTTTCTTTTCCTTCTTATCTTTCTTTTCTTTCTTGTCCTTCTTTTCCTTCTTTTCTTTCTTCTCCTTCTTGTCCTTCTTGGATTTTTTGGAATCCTTGAGATCTTCATCGTCGTCTCTCTTTCTCTTTTTGTCCTTCTTTTGTTCCTTTTCCTCTTCTTCATCATCAGAATCAGATTCGGAATCAGAAGCAGCCTTCGCGGTATCAGCGTCTGCATTATAGGCTCTGGCTTCTGTCATTTCCACTTTTTTAGCTTCACGAACAACCTTTGGAGTAGTTCTCAAATCTCTGCCTTCTAATTGGGATAATCTATTTTCTACCTTAGCTCTTGATTCTAGACCAATATCACCAGAATCATCTCTATCTTCAGCTAGAGCATCGTAACGCAACGAGACAGCGGCCTTGGCAGCTAAAACTCTTGCAATTTTACCTTTGTTCTTACCAGTGGCTTGTCCAACGAGAGAGGCATGGTATAGCAAACCATATTTTGGTGTATCATGCTTTGTCTTCAAAGCTCTAAATAAAGCTTTCTCGGCACCTAATATTTGAATGGTTGAGGCTGGCGATTTGGCTAGAGAAATTAAAGAGCCAGAATGAGCGATTAGTCTAGCACCGACTAACTCACCGACTAATTGAGTTAAGTTGGGAGCAATAGCCTTCATTCTTGCGGACAAGTAATTGGAAAGCTGTTCTCTGTAAGCAGCAAATTCAACTATTTGTTCGGCTAAAGCGTTGATGTTGTCTAAATCAGTTTGAGTGATTTCAGTACCCATGGACACTTCAGCAGCGGTTTTAACACGTTCTTCGATCTCTTCTGGTAAGATCTCACTCAAATCAGTTTCAGAAGCCTTTGATCTGATACCCATTGTTAAAATAATTCTAGCGTAAGCGACAGAATCAGTGACGATCTTAGCTAGTTCGGGAAAGTGCCATCCATACCATTCCTTACATCTCATGGCGTATGTATTCAATTCTTTATCTAAATCATCCAATAAAGCGATGGCTTGAATAATCATAACATCAACTTTATCAGCAGAAAACTTTAACTTGTGACGACCAATGGAATGAGCCAAACCTAAAGACATTTTGCTTAGGTCATTGTCAGACATTCCTGGTAGTAATTCTGGTAGATATTCTTTAACAGCTCTGTAAATGTCTAATGTAACAGCGTCGGAAACAACATTGAAATTCAATCCCAACTTGTTGATAGCGTTTGCTAATTTTGTTTCACTAACAATCAAAGTCGACTTCTTATCCTTTTTGATTTCTTCTAGAAGTTTTTCCAATTGGGATGAAACCTTACCTTCAATAATGGAGTTGGCCTCCTCTAAAGCATTAGCTGCAGAGTTAAACTTGGAAAAGGCGGCGATCTTAAATTCTTTCAAGACCTTGTCAGAGCTGTCCAAATCTTGAATCAAGCTTGAAGATTTGTAGATCTTTTTATCAGAGGCTTTCAAAAGAGCATAACCAGCTGAAGTTTCAGTTAAAACATAAGCCATTGTGTGAGGGGGTCGAGGTAGTAGTGCTAATTTTATGTCGATCAGTATGTGGAATATAAAACGTATGTATAAAATGTTTGTGAAAGCTTTAATATTTTTCTTGCTTTTCTGAAAATTTTCGATGAGGTTGAAAAATTTTCCAATTTTCTTTTTTTCTCCGCTATCGTACGCAATGATTAGTAAATGAATGAGAGAATTGAGTGGTAACAATAGATAAACTAATATAAGTTGCTACGCCAGAACGAGTATGAACTGTCTCAGTATGTCGACAATCCCACCATAGTGTACGTTTATCTCTAATCATCCTCATTAGTATGGCTTTGTGATATAGATCAAACAACGAGGGGTGCATTCTTTTTCCTCAGGGAAAGTACACTGGGAGTACCCGCTTAAACAACAAATGTTTCAGGCACTTGTATTCTTTCGTTAGAATTTTAGATTAGAAAGTTCAAATAATGCCGTAAATTTTTAGTGTGAAATGCTTCTAATGGTGTAAAAATATGGAAATACTACTATAATTTACACAGATTTTAAGTCTATATTAGTATGATATACGATAAGAGAGAAAAAGTTATTGAACACCAAGATCGAAAACGTGATTGAAAATGTATCAGACTCTTTGTTACAAAAGTGTGGAATAGTGCGATTCGGCTATTGTAGAAGGATGTTAACGTACAATATAAAACAGATGACTTTCTGGTACATACGCTTTCATTTCTTAAAAGTTTTTATTACCGCATGCATGAAAAGTGATGATAATACAGGAATAGTAAAATTATCATCCCAATTGAACAAATCGATACCTTCACTCAAGGCAGCAACTACACCACCTAACAATGATATCGTATTCAAACTTAATCTGCTTGTGTCTGGTGTCCATTCAATTTCACCAGGCTTGTTAACGTAGTTATAGTTGGGAACGAAATACCCATAAAATACCCAGCATGTGCTGACACCAACTGCAAATGCGGCTACTGAACCCGCAAGAGATTTGTTTCTTGCTAATTTAGGTGTTAAGTGACCATACTTTCTTCCAATTGTTGCGGCGGCTGTATCGGACCAACTCAGCAGAAACAATGATATCAAGGTAACGTCTTTGGAAAAAAAGTTGAAAGAAAAGATCAACCCAAGAATGTACCACAACACCCCATTGTAGGTATGGATCTCCTTTTTTCTCATTAGCGCACCCACAGTCCTACAGTAAAGCATATTGAAAAAGGGCCAGTTTAGTCTAATTAAATCCAAAATAAACAATACGATGAAAGCGTATATTAACGGCCATAAAACATTTTTATAATTGATGCCTTGGGTATACAGGTATAGTGTGATAAAACCAATGGAAGAATGGAAAACTTTACGGGGGATTTCATGTTTTGTTATAAAATCGCCAAACCATTCATGGGATTTCAAGTGTATTTCTGTTACTGGAACATGTGCATCATCATCGCTACTACTAGTTTCATCTTTTGCCGGGCTTGTTTCTTTTATCGAGCCTTGATGACTTTTAAAAGGCAGCCTTTGCTTGACTTCTGTACGCGGCTCTAGTGAGCTATTTGAAATGGTAGTGCTATCTTCGGTCCCCATAATGTCTATAATGTCTATTTGAACCTGTATTTCGGAAATGTCTAAAACCTTGTGAGTGCAATGTGCAAATCCTTTACGACAACATCATTCAGATCTTACAAAACTCCGCTACGTTTTATATTTACCGTCAGAAAAACTGACTATCTATTACCCGCTGTGGACCCTGGATTGTGAGAGAATACTACTAATAATGAGATCATATTTTTATGCATATTATGAAATAATGTAAAGAGAAGAAACAGGATATACTTTAAATTTCCTTAAAATCTACAAAATGAATTATACAAAATTTTACTATACTAAAAAACGTAGAAATATCTTGTTGGCTTAGTAGAAGGTTGATGGTCTCTTGTAAGAGAAAGTCTTGGCAGATTTTTGGACTCTGTGAGGTAATGGGAACTTCAAATCCTTGGTCAAAAATTGCTTAACATATTGTCTCTTGACATCAGCGGTCTTTTCAATTTCAGCAACCTTCAAGATGTGGATAGATCTAAATCTGGCTCTGTGTCTGGCAGCCATGTCTTGGTATAAAGTTTCGACGGCGGCAACTCTGGATACGTCTCTGATTTCCTTGTACATGTTGTGAGTACCGGATCTAGAATCGTATCTAACCCAGACACCGAAGTTCTTAACCTTGGTTGGGTGAGCTTCATTGATTTGGTTGATGGAAACAACTTCACCAGAAGCCTTCTTAACCTTGTGCAATTTTTGCAAGAAATACCAGTAACGAGACTTGGCAATAACTTCATTGGAAGCAAAAATTCTCATTCTGAACAACTTTGGTTCTGGAACGGATTCAGTTGGTAAACGACGACCAATGACTTGGTATTCTTTGAAATGAGCCACTGTTAAAAACAATAATGGGTGTTTTTTGGATTGTTAGTAAACAAATGCTTCAAAAAAATTACTTTACTGCACACAGCATTTACATAATAGGAATGAATGTTCAAAAATATGTGCCCACTCAATTGCTTTGTATAATTTTTAGATGGTGCTCCTCGAGTCCTTCAATTTTTTTGCAAAAGTTTCTGAGGTCAGCCATCTTATATCGAGGCTGAATGTACTTTGACAAAAGCAGGGAGACATTATATGATAGTAATCATATCTAGTACCTGGTGTATTTCAGGACGGAATAATCTTAGATTATATTGACTGATCAGTGATTCAATTATTTAAACTTCCATGATAAAATCTTTATTCAGTTCAAGCTCATAATATGCTATAGCTAGGTTTTCATTCATTCCATAGTCACACGATATGTTCTGTTACATACTTTTTCTTTGCTTGATTCCTTTGTTACGGTTTTCTTCTGCTACTCTCTACCAAAGGATGCCTCCAATAACGGTTATATCTATCTATTAGAGTTTCTTGTTCCTACCGTTACTAACTCGAACGGAAAGAGTCTAGAGAGGGTCTGGCGGAAAATTGGGCATATGCCAGGCAGACACTATGTGACACCAGGTTAACCTTGCCTTTAGCTGAACGGCCTGCCCAGGAGGCAGTTGCATAGGGAGCATGTAGTTTTCTCCTCCGCAACCAAGCAGGCCGGCCTACCGGCTCTGGTAGAAACATCAAAAAAATGTGAAAAATTACAGACACCATTTGATATATTGAGAGAAATAAAAATGTACGGATGCTCAGTCTCGAAAGAGCTTTGTTTTTGAAAATAATGGGTTCCCTTCGTTTACTATTACGTAAATAATAGAGTTGGCGTTATAGCGCTGACAGATAAGCTTGCTTTTAATTTTTTTTTATCTAGCTTGTTAATATTTATTGAGCTTTTTTTATAAAAGTAGGCTTTTTTCTACCATTTTATGTTAAGCGCGTATATAGTAGTGAATTTAACTTTAATGCTTTCAATGGATAGTATAGTATCTAATAAGTTCGTTCATTAAGTATATGGAAACACTAGTAAAAGATCCCCCGCTACCTCAAATCACTTCACATGCGAACCTATTGTATTAAGTGCGGTAAATCGTCTCCCTTCGATTTTTTGCCAAAATATTTGAATAAACTCCCATCAGTAATAGAGACCCATATTTCATGTTCTAAATCATTTATCGTGTCCCAAGTACCTTTCAAAACATTCTTCATTCTCAAATCATCTTGTTTGTCTAAGTTTTTATTATAGACGGTGTTTGTATGCCATCCATAGACAAAAGGTAGTTTTGCAATATCAACAATTTGATGACTTGCAGCAGAAACTGCCCTTGTCATAAAGTTGTAATCTAGGGCTAAACCTCTGTTAAACTCACAGCAGAAAGTATCATTTGGAACTTTTTGGCCTTTGGGTAAATATTTCACTGTTGCCTTTTCAAATGCATTGTTGACAGGTAACAAAACGGGGTCAAGATGCCCTCTAACCAAAGGTTTCCCTTTTGTGTCTATGAATTTTTCATTATAGTACTTCCTAAATCTTACTAACCTTCCATGGACAGGTTGGTAGATATAAGTGTCTCCATTTTTTGTGGTCGTATCCTTAAACTGTTTTCCATACTTTTTCGACAAGGTATAGGGTAGTGCAATTTCTTCACCCAGTCTTTGGTATGTCTTTGTTTTCAAAGAAGGAACAACACGTTCCATAGTATTTAAAGTTGAATTAGCTACTTTGTCAAAAAAGTTGATTACTGGCGCTACAGTTTGAACAGGTCTTGATATTACCACCTTTTGTATTCTGGGCTTTGTCTGTGCTAAAATAATTCTCGTAATAGCCACCTTTTTAGCAATCTCCTCTGTTTCTTGTATTAGTGGGTAAGCCCCAACATGGTCAACTATCTTGAAGTTTAGTTTGCCCCTGCTAGCTGCTTGTTCGTTTACGTCACGATTAAGGCTCGCGGGATCATTCTCAGCAACTTGTTCTTCTCCTGTAAATGATTGTACAATTTCATTTGGTTTTCTTGAGTTTTCGTGTATCAGATTTTCATTTTTTTCTTGTGGTTTGGTGACCTTTACTATGTTTAGATCTGTTGACATGTTTGTTAAAATATGTTATGTGAAGTCAGTGTAGCAAAAACAATTTTTTATGTTCTTGTTACTTTTGCTTCGAAATGAAACAAGTAAGAAGTTAATTCGGGAGTGTACTATGAAGAGTCAGGGAGTGAACACTTCTTCCCAATTTATAGTTCCAAAAAGAGTGATTTAGTGACCATGAAGTGTTTTTGTGTCGCGCGCCAGTCGGCGATAGTTTGCAGAGCAGGCCGTCTGATGCTACTGCAGGAACGAGAAGAAGAAAACCAAATTGAAGCATCCATGTCTTAACAACCTTATAAAGAAATGGTGTTGTGAGTAAAATTTGCTTTTGTGATTATGGAGCTGTAAACATATGGTATAACCTTGAAAATAAACCTTGCGTAGTGAGGTTTTTCATTTTCTTTTCGTTTTATTCCCAACACGTTTACTTATATGTGACCTTTGCTACGAGGAGGTAAAATGGTCAGTTATCTTCAGAACTTCCTAAGCGGAAGCAGTCAATGGGGCCAAAATAATACACTGAAGTATCTTTCTTTAGCTCATATAAATTCCTTTGCGTAAAGAAATTTTAAACTGTTACTGTCAGTTTGAAGACCTTGAAAAAGCGTTGGTACTCACATAAAAATAACAACAAAAAGCTATCTCTTTTCGAAGCTTTCTGGATTTTCTTTTCATATTATTCAAGCTATTTTCTCGCTGATACTAAATACCATCATCCATCATTCCACTAATGAGAAAATTTTATATAGTGTTATCTCAAGACAGCTGTATATCCAAAAGAGTAACTACGTGGTTTTTACGCGCTCCCTAATATAGGGACAATTACTTTCATAGCGACAGAATTGGGGGATAAACATCAAGAGAATGCATTGAGTTACTACGCAGGCTTTAAAGTAAGGCCACTACGCGGCAGTAGTTGCCCTTTGATAACAGCTAATTAATGTATTCTGCGAGCTTTACTTAGAAAACATGACCTTTTAAGATTCTGGAGCATTTCTTCTAGAGGCCTTTCTTGCAGTAGTCCGTTATTGAGATCGTGTTACGACACATATACACTCTCATCCAGCCCTTTTTTTGTCCTACTTGTTTTTGTTCATTTTTGTTCGAGATCCATATATCGCCCAAATAGGATACATGTAAACAAGAAATGCTAGTTATGTAAACATCCGAAAGGGGAAGTACAGGAAAACATTTAGGCACTGAACCCGTTTTTGGAAATGCGAACCACGGGAGTATGCAAAAAATAACAACAATCCTACTTTTTCAAGATTTCAAGCCGATTTTGAGATTAAACTTTAATGGCTAAAGTCTTGAAACAAAGCAGTATGACAGGTTGATTCAAAGAAATCGTGGACAAGAATTCTTAAGCTTAACTTGTCACGCCGTTATACGCGGTGACAATGCATGGAAAATCCCATGGTTATTCTAATCGAGCCTCAAACTTTTTTTTTCCTGCGAGTATCTCTTAGTCCGAATTGGTAGACAAGAGAGCTGACAACACACTAAAAATACGTTGTGTAACGATTTATAGCCCTGCTTAAGTAAACGATAGGTGCATGCCCATTTCGATAGGAAAATCTTAATTTTAAGCCCGTTGCCGTAAATGTCATTTGATACTGTTTACAGTTTAGTTTTAAAGCGGAAACATTCTTGATAATTTAAGTTGGGGCACTTTTTGAGTATTCTACGAGGGAAATCAAGCGAAGTGTTATTTAAACGCAACATTTCTTTGTGCCTTCCATTTTTCAGCTATATTTGGAACTATAGTGCGTTTAGGTGATTAGTTATCCTGCGGATATGTATAATTGATTGAAAAAAAGAATATAGAACTAAAGAAGTTTTTCAGAAAAATGGATGAGATACAACCTTCAGAGACATTTATTTTGCGAACACCAAAATCAAAAAAAAAAATTGAAATTATAATACCCAGTACACCAAGTAAAAAAAGTAAATACTCCCCAGATTTCACCACAGAAGATATTACACCTTCCAAACGGTTTCGTTTATTTCAAGCTAAATTTAAAACAAGTTCAAGAAATGTCAAAGCCCAAACTCTTCGCGTTTCAACGAAGAAAAATCAAGATCAAATCACTAATCCTTTCATGACTGAAGGACATACTGATTACCGTAATATTGTTAGTCCTGGGTTGAGTTTTGATAACGATTGCTTCTCGGAACATGAATTAGTTAGTCCATTAAGTGATATATCTTCAATAAACTCCACTTCACCTGATGTTGAAAAGCTTGATTCTTTAGATCCTTTTGGTGTTGATTCATATGTCTGGAATTGTAAACCTCTTGTGAATAAAGAAGCACTGGAGCTCCATCGAATGATTCATTCTTCGTTTCCCATGAGTCCACCAAAATCTAACAATGACATGCCACTGTTATTACCTAAAACAAAAAAAAAGTTATCTCCGGTTGGTAGATCGGTCTTCAAACCAACAAGGTATGAACCTTCCCACCGTCTGTTGAAGCCCAAAAAATCAATTCTAACGATGCCAGCTAAATCTCTTAATCTCATAGTCAGTTCGTCGCGAGGTTCACTTAATGATGCTACCATTTTTGCCACCGAAATAAATTCTACATTGAGCAATGAAGAAAACAAATTACCAGCGATTTCTAGTACTTGGGAGAAGCTTACGATCCCAGTAAATTCTTCAATTAAAGAGAAGTATAAAAAGCTTAAAGATCAGATTTATGGACAAGCTGGTAACTCTGACGAAGATGAGGATAACGAAGAAGACAACCTTCCTGATGCAGCGGTAATAAGAGGCTATAAATTCCAGTCGAAAAGATACGAAGAGCTTACGCCGGAGAATAGTAAGGACTGTAAAAAAGTTCAGTGGGCAAAAGTTCTAGAACAATAGTTGGGTCTTCCATCCTTATATATTGTATTCCAATCAGAGGAGTTGTTTTTTTGTTAATAACTGGTCTTTTAAATTAAATGAAAAAAATTTCAGGCACTTTGTGATGAATGTTGTACTCTTTTTTTGAAGTTGGAGTAATCGTAAGAAAGCCAAGCACCAATCATTATTTTTCCTTTCCAATTTTTGTTGTGTTGCAAGAGCATCATTATTAAACTATTGTTGTTAACGTTACTGTTATCGCTATTGTTATCATTATCATTATTATTATTGTTATTATTATTATTACCTGTTTGCTTTTCCTTTTCTTTGAATTATCTCCTACACTTCTTATTGTATTAAAATTTATGATAAATATTATATAAAACATTATAGACGACTGTATATATATACATCGTATAACGATTTTTCAAAAGTATTCATTTTTTGACATTTTGCAATGTAGCTGCTCAATGGCCATCTAAGCAGTCATCAGTATTGCAATTGGCAGCATCATCGATGAGACAAGTAGATCCTGAAATAGTGGTACCGCATGTCTTCGGCCTTAGTGAAAGAGAAGCATTATGTGAATAGTCATCTTGAGGGCCTGCAGTGGTCCTAATATGTTCAGCTCCTTCAGTCGAAATGGCTTCCCTGTTCGTAAACTCCGGTTGTAAAGTAGCAGAGTGGATACCATAATAATGAAGTTTCTCTCTGACTAATTTTGCCAGGTCGGTAAACTGGTCAGGTGTAATATCGAGTTGAATATGCAAAGATGCAATGTAAATGGACTCCGTTAAATTCCAAATATGAAAGTCATGAATGGCTACCACCCCTGGTATCTGTAAAAGATCTTTTTCCACTTGATCTCCGGATAAAGTGGAAGGTGTCGCCTGCAATAAGATTTTGGAAGCCCTACACGATAGAGGTAGCGCAGAGGAAAATATTATACCAGTGATTACCAACGAGACAAGTGGATCTGTATAATACTTCCAAGAATAGTCGGTTTTCCAAATGAAAAAAGCGGATAAAACAACGCCAATATTGCCAAGAGCGTCACCCAAAACATGAAGGAAGACGCCATGCATGTTTAAGGATCTCTTGCTTTTCTTATCTTCTGTATTATTGCCGACGCTGGTGATGGCATGATTGGATGATGAGTATGTTGGCATCTTGGATGTATCTTCTGGCGTTAACAGCCTAGCGTTTTCATTTATTAAACTATTCACTATAGTATTAGGCATAATCTCATCTATGTTGTCCGTACTATCCATTGGTGAAGTAATCCCTAATCCGTCATCATGGTAATGAGTATGTGTGTGTGATGATGGAATATCAATCTCACTATCAGCAAAGAGATCGCTGTGTGAATGCCCATGCCCATGCTCTTGGCCATGGTCGTGGAATAAGAAGAGCCCCACGCCGTTCGATATTAACCCTGCAATGCCCACATACAGGACAAATTTAGGGTTCTCAACTACTGGAGGAGTAATAATTCTTTGTAGCGCTTCAATCAGAATTGAGACACATAGGGCGATCAAAAAGATGGCGTTGATCAAAGCACCTAGAATTTCAGCTCTTTTCCAGCCATAAGTATATGTTGAATCTGGGTTTTTGTTTTTGGCAACATTCACTGCCCATAGTGCAACCACAAGAGAAATTATATCGTTCAGCATATGAAACGAGTCGGCAATCAGGGCCAGAGAGTGGGTAATGTACCCGGTAGTAACCTCTATCACAAAAAACACTGTATCCAGCAGCAGCAAGGATATAATCCTTATTTCTTTGCTTCCGAATTTCATTTCTGCTCGATCCTTCCGTGCCTGGTATGCAATACTATTGACAGAAAAGAATGAATTTGTGTACTACAATAGAACAAAAAAAACCTCACCGAGCGATCTCTTGGAAATATATACGTCAAGGTAATCCCTCTATTGTTTAAAGATTGGATTTAGCCTTCCTGCTTTATGTGGATCGTCAGCATATTGCCTTTGTCCTGAACATGAATATCCGCTACTGAAAGCGGGTAGGCGGATGTATGAGTATATACACCCACTTTTTCCCTTTTTCAGGACCAAGCTGACGACTTTAAAAGATATGCGACTGTTGGCTGGCGGCCGTGGGATGTGCGCTTGGGAACCACCAACATGAGCCAACGAGACTCATTGTAATGAAATTAGATTATCGCATTCACCGAAGAAGGACCAGTTAAATCGTAGAATTTTCAAGAGGCGGTCTCCCCACACTTTTCTATTCTTTCTTGCAATATGTCGTGATCACATTGTTTATCTATGTTGACCAAAAAAACTACGTACCCTGACAAAGTTATACGGAAAATAAAACGAGAACGAAAGATAAAATCGCCAATAAGTTTAACAACTAGATTCAGCACAGTACAGAAAAAGGAAAATGTTGGAATTCACTGTAATGTACATAAACCCTTGTGCTCTACAACATAATTAACCGCTTTAGTATGAAGAAACATTTTCAAAATACGTTACAATAAGAAGCAATTGTTAGATACCCTTGATTTGTCTTATTTCGAAGTGGAACTGTGAGCAAGAATACAGCGCATTAAGCTAAAGTCTGCTAATCATTTATTCATGTTTTGTTCCCAGTAACCGCATTATTTTTGCCCGGATTGTTAACAAATATCAGGCACGAAAAAAAATGAACATTTAAGAAGCCCTTTCACTTTTTTTTTTTACACACGCCATGCATAAGGGAGATATGTAAATAAATGCTGCTGAAAAAAGAAAAGAAGTCACATTTGTAAGGGAAAAGGGTCTTTCTGGTTAACGCTTTTGTGAACGAGAAAACTCAACACAAAAAACTAAAGCGCAGAAAAACAGTACGTCACCGAAGGTTTCATACACGTCACTACGTTGACGCAAGACCGGGTACTACCTCTTCTCTGCAGCTCACACTGTGGAAGGAAGGCAGGCACTATTAGTACATCCGATAACAGCGGTTGCATCCTTTAGCACGTAGGGTTTTCCCGACAAATGATCAAGCCGCGTTAACCGCGGAGGAGAAGAAACTACTAGAAAAAGAATGAGGGGAAGGGGCTTGGATGTCATTTTCTCTAAGGAAAATGACGAGGACAATAGTAAAGTTTATCACGCCCTGACAGGAACAATGATGACCGTCATGTGTGAATTTATTCATACAGTAGGTGTGTCATCACTTAGTACGTAAATGAAAGGGCACCCACTCATCGCATAAGAGATTAAGGCCGTGATACACACAGGGTAATAGAGTAGGGGTCTTCGCGCGTGTTTTTTTTTTCTTTTACTTTTTTTGGTTCCTTTTTTGGTTCCTTTTCGTTCTCTTTCGCGGATATCGTATTATCGATATACAAGGGAAAATTTGGAGATCTTTCTCGCTACCTTTAAATGAGAGGCTTTAACCGCCTTATTTTCTCTTTTTCTCTTTTCGCCCCTCACTTATCCTAGAACTATTGTAGTGTACTTAATAAGCTCAAAAGGACTTGTTATTAGAATCGGTAAAGTTATAATAAAGAACAAGACAAACACAAAAACTGTAAAAGACAACAAAATGGTTGCTCAATATACTGTCCCAGTTGGGAAAGCCGCCAATGAGCATGAAACTGCTCCAAGAAGAAATTATCAATGTAGCGAGAAGCCAATGGTCAGACCGCCTAATACCAAGTGTTCCACGGTCTATGAGTTTGCTCTGGAGTGCTTCCAGAAGAACCAAAATTCCAATGCCATGGGTTGGAGGGATGTTAAGGAAATTCACGAAGAGTCCAAATCGGTGATGAAAAAAGTTGATGGTAAGGAGACTTCTGTAGAAAAAAAATGGATGTATTATGAACTATCGCATTACAGTTATAACTCCTTCGACCAACTGACTGATATTATGCACGATATCGGTCGTGGGCTGGTGAAAATGGGGTTGAAGCCTAATGATGACGATAAATTACATCTTTATGCCGCAACTTCCCACAAATGGATGAAGATGTTCCTGGGCGCACAGTCGCAAGGTATTCCTGTTGTTACTGCTTATGATACCTTGGGTGAGAAGGGACTGATTCATTCGCTAGTGCAAACAGGGTCCAACGCCATTTTCACGGACAACTCTTTACTACCAACATTAATCAATCCAGTGCAAGCCGCCCAAGACGTAAAATTTATAATTCATTTCGATTCCATCGACCCTGCAGACAAGAGGCAAAATGGTAAGATCTATCAGTCTGCCCATGATGCTATCGATAAGATCAAAGAAGTTAGACCTGATATCAAGACCTTCAGTTTCGAAGAAATCTTGCAGCTAGGTGAAGGCTCTCGTACCGAGATCGATGTTCATCCACCTAGCAGTGATGATCTTTGCTGCATTATGTACACTTCGGGTTCCACGGGTGAACCAAAGGGTGTAGTCCTGAAGCATTCAAATGTTGTTGCAGGTGTTGGCGGTGCAAGTTTAAATGTTTTAAAATTTGTGGGCAATACCGATCGTGTTATTTGCTTTTTACCACTCGCACACATATTTGAATTAGTGTTCGAGTTATTATCCTTTTATTGGGGTGCCTGCATTGGTTATGCCACCGTTAAAACTTTGACCAACAGTTCCGTGAGAAATTGTCAGGGTGATTTGCAAGAATTCAAACCCACAATTATGGTTGGTGTTGCTGCTGTTTGGGAAACAGTAAGAAAAGGAATTCTAAACCAAATTGATAATTTGCCCTTCCTAACTAAGAAAATCTTCTGGACTACGTACAATACGAAGTTGAACATGCATCGTTTCCACATTCCCGGCGGCGGCATCTTGGGTAATTTGATTTTCAAGAAAATCAGGACCGCCACAGGCGGACAGTTACGATATTTGCTAAACGGTGGTTCTCCAATTAGTCGGGATGCTCAGGAGTTCATCTCCAATTTGATATGCCCCATGTTGATCGGTTATGGTTTAACCGAAACATGTGCTAGTACCACCATCTTAAATCCTGCCCACTTCGAACTGGGCGTTGCGGGCGATTTGACTGGATGTGTCACAGTTAAATTAGTAGATGTTGAAGAACTAGGCTATTTTGCTAAAAAAAACCAGGGTGAAGTCTGGATCAAAGGTGCCAATGTCACACCAGAATACTATAAAAACGAAAAGGAAACTTCTCAAGCTTTAACCAGCGATGGTTGGTTCAAGACTGGTGATATAGGTGAATGGGAAGCAAATGGCCACTTGAAAATTATTGACAGGAAGAAAAATTTGGTCAAGACAATGAACGGTGAATATATCGCCCTTGAAAAATTAGAGTCCGTTTACAGATCCAACGAGTACGTTGCTAACATTTGTGTCTACGCTGATCAATCCAAAACTAAGCCGGTTGGTATCATTGTACCAAATCATGCTCCATTAACAAAATTGGCCAAGAAATTGGGAATCATGGAACGGAGTGATAGTTCAATTAACATTGAGAATTACTTACAGGATTCAAAATTGGTTAAAGCTGTTTATTCCGATCTCTTGAAAACAGGTAAAGACCAAGGCTTAGTCGGTATTGAATTACTAGCAGGTATAGTGTTCTTTGACGGCGAATGGACCCCACAAAACGGTTATGTTACTTCTGCTCAGAAATTGAAAAGGAAGGACATTCTAAATGCCGTCAAAGACAAAGTCGATGCAGTGTATGGTTCTTCTTAATTAGGCGTCTTTTCTATGGCGGCAAACCTCACTATACTATAAACGCATTTTTTATCCTCTGCTTTAGAACCGCTAACTATAATGTAATAGAATAGAAAGGTTACCTTGTTTAATTGTTGTTGCCTTTTTCTGCTGGTCGTATCATCTCATTTTACATATGTTCGTAGTTTGTTTCATCATATTAACCATAGCATATATTAGATATACTTCTGAACACGCTGAAAAATGCTCATTTCCTCATGTTATTAAGAACGGTTTGACTGATCGACGTCAGTCAACCACTGATCAACTTAAACGATGAATGTATATATACATAAGTAAGTATTTATTTACCTCAATGGATATCGACGCCAAGAGTTCATAACAGGAGTTGATCTCGTTTGGTATGGATTTTCGGCTATTTGTTGAGCTAACAGAGTTTCAAAGATGTTGTTAACTCTAGTGCATTATGCACTGATATTTCAATACCCAGTCCAACAGCTCTTCACAGATCACAGCATGTAAACCATAGCAACCAATAGCTCCTACATATTGCCGCATACAATGAAGGAAGAACTAAAAACCTATCATCTTCTGCGGAATACTCATTTTTCTGTGCCCAACGTCCAAGGCACTCCGCTGTGAGCGTACCTAATAGACTAGTAGCATAACTTTCCGAGATATGTGATTTCTCAACAATTTTACTAAACACAAAGGAATGGCGTGGCAAAAACACAATACATATCAGTATTGTTGAGTACTCTGCTATTGGTACTTTTTTACGAGACACGCCCAGTTTGACACATTAAATGTGACTTCTTTCGACCAGTGACCTACAACTCCATTTACGGCAAGGCATTTTGAAGTAAATGGGCTTTAGTTTTATTCTTGCAGAGTTGACCAAAAGATAGCACAGTTAGGAGGTAAGAGTTGGGATTAAAATGCTACGTCATTGTTGGTTTGACATGATAAGTATGCCAATTCAACTACTTTGTGAAGGAAACTGCTGATTGTTCGGTTGGGAATCCAACAAATTACTCATTAACCCCGTTCATTTCACTGCTCTTGATGGACCTTCCTCTCAATGTCGACGAATTTTATTCTTGGCATTGTTGAAATTTTGGCACACCCACGAAAATTCAGTTCGGCGTTTATTTTTCAGATCCAGACTCAGCAATGACCAGGAAAAGCTTCACCTGTTACCCTACCTCATGTTAGAAAATGTGAGATTACCCGTAGAGAACGGATATAAGACGGAAATGGGGCAAGCATGGCCGAGAAAATCTCTAGGTAGAAGTTACCGAGATGAGGTGGGAGGTGATATAGAGGAAAAGAGTAGTTAACCAACAAGTAAGAGATAATTCCAAGACTAACATTAATGAACTACAACACAGATTCTGGCAATACAGTTTATGTCGGGAATATAGATCCAAGAATAACAAAAGAGCAACTTTATGAACTTTTCATTCAGATTAACCCAGTTTTAAGGATTAAGTATCCTAAGGATAAAGTTCTGCAAAGTTACCAAGGCTACGCATTCATCGAATTCTACAACAGAGAAGATGCTCAATATGTGATACAAATAATGAATAATACGGTCAAGTTATACGATCGACTGATAAAAGTTCGTCAAGTGACCAACTCCATAGGAACGTCCAATTCAACTTCGAATAGTTCAAGGGACCTAACTTTACCTGTTGCTAAGCTGTTCATAAAAAACCTAGCAGATTCGATAAACTGTGACCAATTGACGAAAATTTTCAATAAATTCGGCAGGACAATAAGCGAACCTGAGATTTTTCATCTATCGAACGGGAAATTGAAATGTGCGTATGTTTATTTTGAAGATTTTGAAAAAGCAGATCTGGCAATAAAATCCTTGGACAACCAACTAGTGGCTAACAGCAGAATAAATGTTGATTATGCTTTTAAAGAAAGTGGCAAAGGTAACGCAAAATATGGCGACGAGGTTGATAGATTATTGAATAAAGAGGCATTAAAGCATGACATGTTAAAATAAGAAGGTCACACTACTAGCTTGTTATATACTCTACCTGGTAACACAAAATAAGAAATATAAACGTAACAAAAGCATCGTCGACGTTAGTACGGTATATACATATATACCTATGTATATGTACTACGGACTATATTGATTATTGCACTTCTTTATTGTCTTTTTTACTTCCCCCTCGCAGCTAAACGGAGCAAATTCCACTGGATTTCTTGTAGGAGAAGTACACTGAGCTCCAAATATTGCAAGCTTCGTTTTTCAATTTTGCATCTTTACCTTTTTCTTCTTTTGCAGTACATTCAAATTTTTCCATTGACGGATAACACCAAGGCTTACCTAATGGATAATCTGAAAAATGTATATACTTAGAATATGCAACGGTGTCATTTAATAAGCCCAGAATATCATTACCATCATCCTTCAATGTCTTATAACCTAAAATGTCATTATAAATCATAGGATAATGCTGTGGGTTTTTCAATGAACCCGTCAGTAAGCCGTACCTTGCAAACGGCAGAACCAATACCTCTGGCTTGAAAAGATTCTTGACTTTTCTGAAGAAAAGGAATTGTTCATAAATAATTCTTTTCAAGTTATACATTTCTTCATTGATCAAATCCATATCGTATTTTTCCTTCTTGTTTAATACCTTGGGCAGCGTAAATTTCACAATTTCATCAAATACTTCCTTTGAGGGACTGATAACCATTAAATTGGAGGCAAATTTCAACTTACCAACCTTTTTGCTACTTTGAAAATTAAAAAGCGGTGAAACAGATGATGTAGAGCTCATGATATCCTGGGCTATGTTATTCGAATTTAGATATAACGAATGTGGCAAGCTTGGTAAATGGTTATAAATCATCTGACCTTTATGAATTCTTTTAGTAAGCACTTTGGTATACGATTCAAGATTGATAGGTTGCTTTTCACGGTATTGGGTTTCATGGTACGATTTTTTCAGATCATCCTCAGATAAAAACCAATATGTTAGTGGAGCTGCAAATTTAATATAATCAGGCAAAAAGAATAACTCGTCTAAATCTGATCTTAAACTTGCATCATTATCAAGGTAAATAATACGATCAAATTCTGTTTGGTTAAATACCAGTAATTTCGTTAAGCTTTCATTCCAAGGCGTAGTGTCCTTTGGCTTGACAATATTATCTATCATTTTGATTTTAACCTGATCCTCATCTATAGCTTGTATCTTCTCAAGAAGAGACTTGACATTATCCGTTTTTGAAGAAGTGCTTGATTCTACTAGATCTTTAGATATCAGAAGAACCAATTTAGCTTTTGTTTCAAAAACTTGTTTCAAATCATTAAAAATGATCAGCGTATTACACAGATAATCTGCATCCGTTACATAGTTCACGTATGCAAACTTTGACCATTCAATTACTTGATTATTTTTCAGCTCTTCATCTAAACGGGTTGCATATAACTGATCTATTGTTTCGTCAGGGATCTGCTTAATCTCTAATGGATTGAAAATGTGAAGTCCATCCTTTCTCTGCTGAAAGTACTTCTTATAGTACTTTATTTCCTCATTGTACTGGAAGTGGACAACACATCTCGATACTATGAATACAGTTAGAACACCTAGCAAAACAAACACAAGAAACCTAATTCTTCTTTTGGATACCAGCCTCATAATTGAGATGAAGGGCGAGATATATAGTTCAGCAGAACAGTGTTGAAGATTGTTCACAATATATCGGCACTTGTTTCCAGTAACTTCAACTAACCGATCAGCTGGATGGTAGAATCAATACCTGTGAACGAGATCTGGGCATTAGTTTATAGTGTCTCAGACTACTTTTTGTCCAAACGGTCGCATACTGGGCGGAACGAGGTATTGTAAGAACAATATTATAGAAAAACCCTACATTTATTTTGAACCCTAAAATACACCAATGAGAAACCCTAAATATTTATTGGCGGCTATTTTCCAAATTTTAAAGCATAATATTCGCCTTCTTCAAAAAAACACTTTGATCAGAAATCATTAATCTAATGATATTCGTTAATTTATTCCGAAAGAAAAGTGGCAAATTCTCAAAGAATTGGAGGGAGATTTCCAAAAGAGAAAAGTAATCTTTTTGTTTGTTTTTTAGTTTAAAAAAAATGCAATAGGATATACTTGTTGCGGTGAGAACACCTAAACAAGTTTTTCTTTACCAAAATAATGGTTTCTTAGCCTTTCCCTATCAGTTTGCCTCCATTATTTATTCCAGTCACCTAAAAAAATCACAGATAAAAGAAAACCGTGTCATATTACCATGGCGGATATCTTAACGAATGTTTGCGTTAACGAAGTGGGTATGTAAGGAATGAATGAACTATCACCCTGGAAGAACTCGTTTAAGGACAAAGTTCAGATCTGGATCAAGCTCTCGCGCCCTTTAATTGAAAATCGCGACGCGGCAAAAGGCAAATATAATAGAGGGCCACCTGGTCGTGGGTAATGGAAAGTGTCGAAGGAAGGGCGTTCCAACTCTTCCTTTCACCTAGTCTTAAAGCAAAGAATTTCCTTCCCCAAAAAGACATCAAATAAAATACCACATAATGCCGTATAGAGTGGCGACTGGCTATAGTGAAAAGAGGACCGAAGATGATTTGATATGGAGAAGGCCAATAGTGAAGGAGGAACTCGAAGATGGTGACAGTTACTTAATGGATGAGACCAGACCATATGATAAAGCCAAGAACGAGAGAGCAGAATCACGCTTGGACTACATAGTCATGCCCATCATTTTCACTGTACTGGGTCTGTTTACTAGAATGTATAAAATTGGGCGTAATAATCATGTGGTTTGGGATGAAGCTCATTTTGGTAAATTTGGCTCTTACTACCTGAGACACGAATTCTATCATGATGTTCATCCTCCCCTCGGAAAGATGCTTGTTGGACTGTCTGGCTATTTGGCTGGCTATAATGGGTCCTGGGACTTTCCGTCTGGAGAAGTCTATCCCGAAAACATAGATTATGTCAAAATGAGATTGTTTCAGGCAACGTTTTCATCCCTATGCGTACCGCTGGCCTATTTTACAGGAAGGGCTATCGGTTTTTCTCGAATGAGTGTTTGGCTATTTACAATTCTGGTAATTTTTGAGAATTCCTATGCAACATTAGGTAAATTCATTCTCCTAGATTCAATGCTACTTTTTTTTACCGTGTCTTCCTACTTTTGTCTTGCCAAATTTCATACGGTGAGAAAGGTCCCATTCTCGGTTAAGTGGTGGCTATGGTTGTGCCTCACCGGGTTGAACCTGGGTTGCACAATATCTGTGAAAATGGTAGGCCTTTTTATCATTAGTGTAGTAGGTATTTACACCATCGTCGAACTATGGAACCTCTTAAGTGACAGATCGGTATCTTGGAAGGCTTACGTCAACCATTGGTTGGCAAGAATATTTGGCCTTATCATTATTCCGGTTTGCGTTTTTTTGCTATGTTTCAAAATTCATTTCGATTTGCTATCCAACTCAGGCCCAGGGGACTCTACCATGCCGTCGTTATTCCAAGCCAGTCTCAATGGTACAAAAGTGGGTAAAGGACCACGTGATGTTGCCTTAGGGTCTTCCATAATCTCCATTAAAAATCAAGCATTAGGAGGTGCTTTACTACATTCCCATGTTCAACCATTTCCCGAAGGTTCTGAGCAACAACAAGTGACTGTCTACGGATACAGTGATGCTAACAACGAATGGTCATTTCAAAGAATTAGAGGGGTTGAACCTTGGACGACTGCTGAAAATACTACTGTTGAGTTTATCAAGGGTGGCGAAACGTATAGACTGATACACCATACTACAGGCAAGAATCTACATACCCATGAAATTCCGGCTCCCGTATCGAAAAGTGAATATGAAGTTTCTGCTTACGGGGGCGTTGACTTAGGTGACTACAAAGACAACTGGATTATAGAAATTGTGGAGCAAGTGGGAAAAGAAGACAAAACATTATTACATCCTCTATCCACGTCTTTCCGTATTAAGAATTCTATATTGGGTTGTTATTTAGCTCAGTCCGGTAAACATTTACCAGAATGGGGTTTTAGGCAAGGAGAAGTTGTCTGTTTGAAACATGCCTCCAAAAGAGATAAGAGAACCTGGTGGAATATTGAAACACATGAAAATGAAAGATTACCACAGGCAAAAGATTTTGTGTATCCAAAAACCTCGTTCTTCAGAAAGTTCATGCAGCTAAACTCGGCAATGATGGCAACGAACAATGCCTTAGTACCAAACCCCGAAAAGTTTGACGGAATAGCTTCGTCCGCTTGGCAATGGCCAACTCTGAATGTCGGAATAAGATTATGCGAGTGGAGTGAAAAATCTATAAAATACTTTTTGATAGGATCTCCTGCGTCCGTCTGGCCCTCAAGTATAGCAGTTTGTGCGCTGGTAATACACGTTATATCTTTGATTCTAAGATGGCAAAGGCAATGTATTGTTCTATCTGATCCAGTTGAACGCGATGTGTTCTTTATGGCGGCCTTTTATCCGTTGCTTGCCTGGATTTTGCATTATATGCCATTTGTAATCATGTCAAGAGTTGTATATGCTCATCACTATCTGCCCACTCTTTACTTTGCCTTAATGATCCTGTCATATTACTTCGATATGATTACCAAACGCTGGGCCACAAGAAAAAATACAGGAAATTTACTAAGACTCAGCGCTTATATTGCATACGGATTATTAGTCATTATTGGGTTTTTTTATTTTTCTCCATTCAGCTTTGGGATGGATGGTCCAGTAGAAGATTTCGCGTACTTGGCCTGGCTACCTACGTGGCAAATTGTTGAAGATATACGTAACAGATAGATGTATAACGAGGTTTAGAAGTATTTTTCACCATATAAAAGAGAAGGTAGGTAAAACGTAAACAATATTATCGACTGTTTCCTACTTTTTCAACATACAAAGATGCTGTAACTCTAGCTACGTGAAGCTATCGATTTAATTTAGTCCAAGAAAGTGCGGAAAAAAATGCTTAAGTATTAAACAGTTGTATGTAATGATATGTGAAATGTATTTTATTATTGCCAGAGGTTCTTTTATAACCAGATTTATGTTTTTCAGGTATATAAGTAAAAGCCTCTGGTTAATGAATAATTCAGTAAATATTATGAAGTTTATTGAGTTATTCTATTAGAATCCAAAAAATCGGAAAAGCTTTGTACTCTAATATCTCTCGTGCTATGTGGTGTCAAAATTTGTCCACGGAAAGGTACGCTGCCCTGGACACTAATAACACGCTCTAGTGGTGGTGATTGAACTGCAGTAAGAGATCTTTGTGATGTGGCAGCGGAATGATAATGATGTGCAGTTGGCGGTATTGTTAGTTTGTTTTGTGTAATTGTCATTTCTTGCATGTCAGAACCAGATTGGATTTGTTGACTGTCATTATCTCCATCATCATCATCATCATCATCATCATCACTACTACCCACAAAATCATTCACCGATCCAACTGGGGTACTCATCGTTGAATAAAGTTTGTTTCTCGTTCCATTATTTATAGACAACTCGTAACATGGTGGTGAGAGTAACTTCACATCTTGGTAAATAGGGGGAACTTCTTCGTCCCAAGAAATTCCAAGTCCAGATCTTTCAGTGACTGTTACCCTAAACTGCATTCTTAAAACTCGTGCAGCGCCAGTGGGGACACTAACTATATTGGAGTTATTATTACAATTAGCTGTCTTCTCTTTATTGATACTATGGTTAGATTTATTACTGCTCACGGGCATTATATCTTCAGGCTCCATACGCCGTATCTTCGGTGCATTTCTATTTGCAAACATTGGAGATAATTCTGCTAAACGCTGATCGGGATTATTAACATTCATTATGCTGCTGTTAGTTTCTTTTTTATTTCTAGAGTTTGTTTTACGTATAGGCTGTCCATTTGCGTATTGTAATGTTTCTTCAGCAACAACAATTTCCACTGCCAAGATATGACTAACATATAAACCCAGGTTTGCATCTTGTATATCGCAAGCGACATTGATGCTGGATTTGTTATTGCTTGTAGTAGGAACATTCAGTGTCGATGCGTGCATTACCGGATTAGAAACGCCTGAGTTAAGTCCCATACAATCTATTTCTGTGACTAGCTCGATCTTTCCATTATTATCAAAATCTGTCTTCCATCCACTCTTCATTTCTCCCTTGGAGATTATCCGAACTTCTTCTGTAAATAAAGTGCTATTATTCTTTAACTCTTGTTGAAGCTGTTGCTGTCTCGCACGCTGTTGCTGCATTAGTAATTCTTGACGTAAAGCATCATCGCTGGGATGAATGAATTCGCTACCAGGCTGGTCTTCCTCGTCTTCATTAACGGGACTTTCATTATCCAGTTCAACATTACCGGTTGCTGCTGAATCCGAAGAATGAGGAACTTGTTCGTGACTCTGCTCGCCTGGTAACCTTTGTGACGGCATATTATCTAATGAATTTACGGCAACCCTGACTTGTGGACCCAGTTCGCCATAACGCTTGATATGGCTGCGAGGCTTTTTACCTTTTTCCGATTCTTTTACTTTAACCTGCTCTTCTAGTTGTCTCAGTTCATGTTTATGCATTGGACATGCATGAGCTTTAACTCTTGTGGTTTCTTCAATTCGCCAACTTAATCTACGCATTCTCCATCTTCTATCTCCAGAAGAAACTCCATCTAATTTCATCTCCAAGGGAAAAGTTGATTTAGGATAAACAACATTAGGAAGGACAGCAGCAGCGGTTAATTCTGTAGGAGGAAACACTCTTAGGGAATTCTTGTCAGGCCCACGCGGTATACTCCGAGTTATGGCAATAGGCATCACAAGTTGCAACAATTGGTTCTTAGGGGACGTCCCTTCTTTCCGGGGATTAGTGGGAGCAGAAGAGATAGAATTTCTATAGGGGTCCATATATGTTACAACTGCAATAAGTTCGTACTTGACTTGGGTCTCAGCTGCGGCTCCCAGCGATGAAGAACATGGCACGGAACCCGGTATAAGATAGGAGAATGGGTAAGAGTGACTTCCGACAGAGAGATCATGTGTATTTTTCTGTATTTCCCAACTTTTCATATTCGTAACCTTTGTTTTACAGTTCATACAGGTATGCATGGAGGAAACATTGGGTACAAACGGCTTGTGGAAGTATATCTTCTGTATCAAATTTAGCGTAACCGAAGTAATTGTAATTTTAGTATATCCAGCCATTATTCTTAAATTGGCGGGCGTAGAAGAATGTAACGGAGACGCGGAAGAGTTTAAAGGGGAGGTATTAGATGTGGATGTTGATAAGCTCGACAACCTAGATGAAAGTACTGAACCAAAGGTGCTCTTTCTTTTTAGGCTTTTAGTACTACTCGAAGTGTTAGATTCTTTAGTCTTTAAAGAATTATCTTCGTTACTACAATAAGGATCAATTACCGTAACAGTGAAAAGTCCACTTAATACAGCACCTGATGATTCCATAGCGGATCCATAAAGAACACATGGTGGTGATTCTATATCAATGGAAAGAGCTAATGGAGGGCATTGCCCTTTCTTGTTGCTGTTACTGTTTGAAGTATGATTGGATTGATGGCTTGATGTAAGCCGTGAAAATGCCATGCTAGGATGTATTTTTTTATGGTATGTACAATAGATGGAAATAAAAATATCAAAATGGTGTTGAGAGGTCGACCAGCGTTCTCCTTCGAAAAGCAAGCTATAACGTGGCTCCACTTGTGATTCCGAAATCAGAAGCTTATATACGGCAAAAAGAAGGGGAAAGTGATAACTAATAGGATAAAGCAAACACACTTAATTAGACTTATTATTCAGATTATTCAGAGTAAATTTTATAGCAAAAAATTGTCTGCAATATACATAAAATGTGCTTTTAGTTCGTTAGCCATCGAAAGTCTGCTGAAATTACTTTTTTCATCAAAGCTTCTGTCAGAAGAAAAATCGTTGATAGCGACACAATTGAGGAATTAACTATCATACTACAGAACGAGGAAAGAAGAGTACGAATTTGATGGTTATTGAAATTATGTATACCTGTTCTTAAACTTCGGGATACGAGGCTTTCCTTAGAAAATTCTACAATGTGACTGTCTTTAAATCCAAGTCCTTGTGTACAAAAGCCTTTTTACCGCCAGCACCAAGGTAGTCACTTGCCACCTGGCCATCGCCTCTTATTTGATATTGATAACTGACCAGACCTTCCAAACCGACCGGTCCACGAGCATGAATCTTAGAGGTAGAAATACCGACCTCAGCACCAAAACCATATCTGAAACCATCGGCAAATCTGGTCGATGCGTTCCAGTAAACACCGGAAGAGTCGACACCTTTCATGAATTTTTCAGCCTTGGCTTTGTTTTCCGTTACAATAGCGTCAGTGTGTCTTGAAGAGTGTGTGTTTATATGTTGTATGGCCTCTTCGGTAGATGTAACAAATTTTGCAGCTAAATCCAAGGATAAGAATTCCTTATCAAAGTCCTCCTGTTCGTTGGCATCAACCGTCTTGGATTGGATTTCTTTTGTTAATTGACCCAGTTCGTTCAGTTTATCAAAGTATTCACTCTTCAAGTCCTTCGTAGCATGAATAGTCACACCGCCTTTCAAAGTTAAGTTTTCCAGAACTTCCCACCACTTCGACAACTTAGGGTTAATTAACAACGTTTCCATAGCGTTACAACCGGCTGGGTAGTTGGTCTTAGCGTCCAAACTAATTCTTTTAGCCTTTACCAAATCAGCATCTTTGTCCAAGTAAATCGAGCAGATACCATCTGCATGACCTAACACCGGAATCTTTGTGGTGTCCTTGATTTTTTTCACCAAGGCATTGGAGCCACGAGGAACAACTAAGTCAATGTACTCATCTTGATCCAACAGATCAGAAACATCCTGTCGGGTTTCGATCAATTGTACGGAGCCGACGGGAACACCAGTTTCATCTTGGAATTGCGCAATGGTGTTATTAACGATTTTTGCCATTTCTCTGAATGTGTTTACAGACTCTTTACCACCTTTCAATATTGCAGCATTTCCCGATTTGATACTCAATGCAGTGATATTAGCAATCACTTCTGGACGGGATTCAAAGATAACCAACAAAACACCCACTGGAGCAGTGACTTGGTACAAGGTTAAGCCATCATCTAATTCCCTGGCCATCTTAACCTTGCCAACTGGGTCTTCCAACTCAGCAACATCCTTGACACCTTGTAACATAACATCAAATTTATCTCCTTTGAATAGGTCAAGACGTTTCAATAAAGAATCCGCCAGTCCAGTCTCTTTGGCAACAGCCAAATCGATTTTGTTCGCTCCTTCAATGGCATGCGCATTAGCTTTTAGGGCATCGTGAATTCTGTACAAAATATCTGACCTGCCTTTGTTCGAGATAGTTTTTAGAACATTCCCAGCCTTACGGGCGTTCTGAGCTATTTGCTGTGAATTGGACATCTTCGTTTTGCTTACCTGTGCTCCTTTTGTTCTTACTCATTTTACCAACGCCCATGATAATGTGCTCCGATGCATTCGCTTTTTTTTCTTTTTCTAAAAAGCTTCAAGAAAATACCTGCCGACTTCCTCAAATTTGACTCATTAACTGGATACCATAAATGAACAAGAAAATTTAAATCCTATCTGATGGATCCAAATGTCTATGCGCGTTTATTAATGCGTATTATATATTATATATGGGGATGTATATTATTATGCTCGAGGGTAAATTTTTATCTGTACGTGTACCTCTTTTATAAAATGAGTTTGTTTTTGATTTTAAAGAGTAAAATATCGAGTTACCAAATTCTTGACATAAACGATGAAACCGCACATCAAAACCAATGCAATAATGTCAATAATGAAGTATCTATACAAGTATATGGATTTCGTATTGTTCTTCGATTTGTTCAACATGTTCTTCAGCTCTATCAAACTATCCATTTCTCTTAGGGAGGACTTTTGTTTGGTTAATTTTTCCTGGCAAATTTCCATTCTCCTTTCCAGTCCTTGTAATTGACCTACACTTTCTTCCACTGAGATTTTTAATTCGTTAATGAACGCCCTATCGTCTTTTTCGTCAAAGTCTGATCTTAACTTGACCAAGAATTTGTCAACAACTGTCGTTCGCAAGGCAGTCATTTCGTCCAATAAAAGCGTTAACTCTCCTGATAAGAAGTCATACTTTTGTATCGTCTTTTGAACGCTATTTTCATTTTTGATTATGGTATCACTTAAATTCCTTCTCATTTCGCTTTCGATTTTCAAAAGGAGTGTTGAAATATGATTTTGATAATAATTTAATTCATCAATGTTATCACTCAAATTTGAATTACTCTTAGAAATGGAGTTTGAGCTGGAATCAGTAGTAATCGCAGAATTGTTTTTATTGTTCCCTTTCAGTACGTTTTTGGTCTTCGTGGAACATTCTGCAGACTGTTGTCTACTTAGTAAAGACTTAAATGCCAAAATATCAGAGCCCGGGACAGTTGAAGAGCTTGATGAACTCCTTATTTTGCTACTGCTAGCTAAAATGCCCAAAGAAGGATATACACCGTTTAAATTTCTTCGGTCCACATCTTCTGAATCCGATGATGCAGATGATGTGGATGAAAAAGCAGATGACGACCAAAAAGTTGGTACGTTAGAACGTGAATACAAAAAAGATGAAGAGTCATTAGCGCCCGATCCGTCCAAGTCATGGTAAAACAAAGATGTACTAGGTGAAGAGTTTACAGATATTTGTGATTGCGAATGCATGTTCCCTAATTTAATGCCGCCAGCGGTAGATGAGGGCTCAAACACTACCGACTCTCTCAACGTATCAAAGGAGTCTGAATTTCCCAACGAAGGCTGTAAAAATTGGTTCACTAGTCGTTTCCTTTCGTAATCAAAAGAACCCGCGGAGGATCTGCGCTGCGAAGAAGAGGAGCCCTGTATTTGATTAAAAGCTAAGCCCGTATGACAGCTTTGGAAAACGGACATCGAGCCACGACGTCCTTTACTAAGGCAAGTCATCCTAGCCTTATTGGAGTTGCAGTCGGTTTTGGGTGACACCCTAAATGGTTCATCCAAACTGGACACCCCACTATACGACCTACTATGACGACTCACTCTGTTACCAACGTTATCTTCGAACAAAAAGTCACTGAACTTTCCAGTTTTGGTGGACCCCAAGACAGGTAGACTGGACATTTCTAATGAACGCTGCCGTGTCCCATGCATCCTGTTCTTCGTCACATGCAAGTGTTTCTTGTCATGTAACGCCGGCTGTTTCTGTTTCTGTTTCTGCTTTTCTTTCTCCCTTTCCCTCTGCAACAACGATCCCAGGTTGACCTCAGTACTCGGCCTTGGGATCACTGGATTATCATTCACCGCTATAACAGGTAGTCTAGATGACGATTTAGAAAAGTGTGCAATAGCTGTGTTAGTTTGTGCTGGCTGCTGCTGCCGCTGTAGAATGGGTTCCTTTACCTTCACTGAATCACCACTGGACGCCCTTCTTCCCTTACAAAACCCGCTTGAGAACGAAGGTGGCAACAAATTACAGTTCCTTGACCCAGGATTCTCCATTCTGTCAATTAACAAGTTCATTTTCACTTCAATGTATCAGCTAAACCCAAAAGAATAGAAAGGCAGAATATAGAGTAATAGGAAACTCCTTCCCTCCAAAAAATAGAGCGTGATATATTCGAACCTTGTCTAGCGAAGAACAGGCTCGAATACGCCTCTGAAATTCTGCCACCGTTTTATCTTTCTTCCTGAAATACGATGTGTCAAGCAGCCGTTTCTCGATGCTTATCCAATTTAGTTTTACGCTGTTAAAACCAAAACCCCAACAAAATTGTAGCCCTAGTGTTAACAGGGCTAAGAAGAGGTATAGTATAGGTTACAAAAGATATAGAACATTAAACCTAGTGACACATTCTTTGAAAGAAAGGGTTACAACATTACCCGACCCAGGGCTTTTGTGATTTCTTTTCCTTTTTTTTTTGTTTATGATCGCGCTTCTCGAAAAGCCAAATATCAGGTATCCCAAACATGCCTTCATATATTACAATTTTTATCTGTATTCCGTAGATCTATCAACCTTGCAGGGCCAATAAGAAAGCAAGAAGTCTTTACAAGGACACTCTAGATCTTTCACTTGAAGTTATTTATTTGACTTCTACCTGCTTGCTTAATTTTCGTTTTGAAGGTATTGTTCGACCCCACTCCATTGTACAGCAATACATATACTATTGTATATATTAGACATAAAGCCACAGCTATTACGGACCTAGAATGTCGTTTGAAGTCGGTACACGATGCTGGTATCCTCACAAAGAATTGGGCTGGATTGGAGCGGAAGTGATCAAGAATGAGTTCAACGATGGCCAGTATCATCTGGAGTTGCAATTGGAGGACGATGAAGTGGTATCCGTGGACACAAAAGATTTGAACAGTGATAAGGATCAATCTTTGCCGCTTCTTAGAAATCCTCCTATTCTAGAAGCCACGGAAGATTTAACGTCTCTATCATATCTAAATGAGCCAGCAGTGCTACATGCGATCAAACAACGTTATTCTCAATTGAACATCTACACATACTCGGGTATTGTGCTGATTGCTACAAACCCTTTTGACCGCGTGGACCAGCTTTATACTCAAGACATGATTCAGGCTTATGCGGGCAAGCGCAGGGGTGAATTGGAACCTCACTTGTTTGCCATTGCTGAAGAAGCCTATAGATTGATGAAAAATGATAAACAAAACCAGACAATTGTGGTGAGTGGTGAGTCTGGTGCCGGTAAAACAGTTTCTGCCAAGTATATTATGCGTTATTTCGCTTCTGTCGAAGAGGAAAACTCGACAACTGTGCAACATCAAGTAGAAATGTCTGAGACCGAACAAAAGATTCTGGCTACAAACCCTATAATGGAAGCATTCGGTAACGCAAAGACTACCAGAAACGATAATTCTTCCAGATTTGGTAAGTATCTAGAGATTTTATTTGATGAAAACACATCTATCATTGGGGCAAGAATTCGCACATACTTGCTGGAGCGTTCCAGATTAGTTTACCAACCTCAAATTGAAAGAAACTACCACATATTTTATCAATTAATGGCTGGATTACCAGCACAAATCAAAGAAGAGCTACACCTTGCAGATGCTTCGGATTATTTCTACATGAACCAAGGTGGCGACACCAAGATCAATGGTATTGACGATGCCAAGGAATACAAAATCACTGTAGATGCGTTGACTTTAGTCGGCATCACCAAGGAAACTCAGCACCAAATATTCAAAATATTGGCCGCACTTCTGCATATCGGTAACATAGAAATCAAGAAGACTAGGAATGATGCTTCACTATCTGCCGATGAGCCTAACCTGAAACTCGCGTGCGAATTATTGGGAGTTGACGCGTACAACTTTGCCAAATGGGTCACAAAAAAACAGATCATCACAAGATCAGAGAAGATTGTTTCAAACTTGAATTATAACCAGGCTTTGGTTGCCAAAGATTCTGTTGCCAAGTTCATTTATTCTGCTCTTTTTGATTGGCTTGTGGAAAACATCAACACAGTGTTATGTAATCCAGCCGTCAATGATCAAATTACCTCATTTATTGGTGTCTTAGATATTTATGGGTTTGAACATTTTGAGAAAAATTCATTTGAACAGTTTTGTATCAACTATGCCAACGAAAAATTACAACAAGAGTTCAATCAACATGTTTTTAAACTAGAACAAGAAGAATACGTTAACGAAGAAATCGAGTGGTCGTTTATAGAATTTAACGATAATCAGCCTTGTATTGATCTGATCGAGAACAAATTGGGTATTTTATCACTGCTCGACGAAGAAAGCAGATTACCTGCCGGTTCTGATGAGTCTTGGACACAGAAATTATATCAAACTTTGGACAAATCTCCTACTAATAAAGTTTTCTCTAAACCAAGATTCGGACAAACTAAGTTTATTGTGAGTCATTACGCCCTTGATGTTGCGTACGACGTGGAAGGATTCATTGAAAAGAATAGAGATACCGTTTCTGACGGGCATTTAGAAGTGTTGAAGGCATCTAGCAACGAGACATTGATTGATATCTTGGAAGGATTAGAGAAAGCTGCCAAAAAATTGGAAGAAGCAAAAAAACTTGAGTTGGAACAAGCTGGCAGTAAAAAACCGGGACCAACAAGGACAGTGAATAGAAAACCTACTTTGGGCTCCATGTTTAAGCAGTCTTTGATTGAACTAATGAATACCATCAACTCAACTAATGTCCATTACATTCGTTGCATAAAGCCTAATGCTGATAAAGAAGCTTGGCAATTTGATAATTTAATGGTATTATCTCAACTCAGAGCCTGCGGTGTTCTAGAGACCATTAGAATATCTTGTGCTGGCTTTCCCTCCAGGTGGACTTTTCAAGAATTTGTATTGAGATATTATATTTTGATACCACATGAAGATTGGGACCTAATTTTCAAGAAAAAGGAAACCACAGAAGAAGACATCATATCAGTGGTAAAAATGATTCTAGACGCCACCGTAAAGGATAAATCCAAATATCAAATTGGTAATACAAAAATTTTCTTTAAAGCAGGCATGCTTGCCTACTTGGAAAAACTGAGGAGCAATAAAATGCATAATTCTATTGTCACCATTCAAAAGAAAATCAGAGCGAAATATTACCGCAACCAATATTTGCAAACATGTCACGCCATCAAGCATGTGCAGAGTAACATTAAAGGTTTTATCATTCGTCAACGCATTGAGCATGAAATGAAAGTTGATTGTGCTACTTTATTGCAAGCTGCTTATAGAGGTCATGCGATCCGTGCTAGTGTGTTCAGTGTATTGAGAACCATCATAAACTTGCAAACGAAAATTAGAATGGAATTAAAACAAAGACACCTGAGACAAGAACATGAATATGACGCCGCGGTGACTATTCAAAGTAAAGTTAGGACTTTTGAGCCAAGATCTGAATTTTTGCACACTAAGAGGAATACTGTTGTCGTCCAATCATTAATCAGAAGAAGAGCTGCTCAACGAAAATTGAAGCAATTAAAAGCAGACGCTAAATCGGTCAATCATTTGAAAGAGGTAAGCTATAAATTGGAAAATAAAGTTATCGAGTTGACGCAAAATTTAGCATCTAAGGTTAAAGAAAATAAAGAAATGACAGAAAAGATCAAAGAGTTGCAAGTTCAAGTGGAGGAAAGTGCAAAATTACAAGAAACATTAGAAAACATGAAAAAGGAGCACTTGATAGATATTGATAATCAAAAGACTAAAGATATGGAGCTGCAAAAAACTATTGAAGACAATTTACAATCCACCGAGCGAAGTCTAAAAGACGCTCAATTAGAATTAAAAGAAATGGCCAGGCAACATGATGAATTAAAAGAAGATGCTATGAAAAAACTGGATGAACTAGAGCAAACAAAGAAATCCCTTGTTGAATACCAGACCTTAAACGGAGATTTGCAAAATGAAGTTAAATCATTAAAGGAGGAAATAGTTAGATTACAAACTGCCATGTCACTGGGCACCGTTACGACTAGCGTATTACCTCAAACACCATTGAAGGATGTAATGGGAGGTGGTGCTCCAAACTACAATAATATGATGATTGAAAATTCGGACTTGTCGCCCAATGACCTAAATCTGAAATCTAGATCTTCTCCGGTATCTGGAAACAACCACATTGATTCATTGAGTGTCGATCGTGAAAACGGGGCCAATGCTACACAAATTAACGAAGAGCTATACAGGTTATTGGAAGATACTGAAATATTGAATCAAGAAATTACAGAAGGCTTATTAAAGGGATTTGAAGTTCCAGATGCTGGCGTGGCTATTCAGCTAAGCAAGAGAGATGTTGTTTATCCAGCTAGAATTTTGATTATAGTTTTGAGCGAAATGTGGAGGTTTGGATTAACAAAGCAAAGTGAGAGTTTCCTTGCTCAAGTGTTGACCACAATTCAAAAAGTTGTCACTCAACTAAAAGGCAATGATTTAATTCCAAGCGGTGTATTTTGGTTAGCTAACGTTAGAGAATTGTACTCATTTGTGGTATTTGCCTTAAATTCTATTTTAACTGAAGAAACGTTCAAGAATGGTATGACTGATGAAGAGTATAAAGAGTATGTTTCGTTGGTTACAGAACTAAAAGACGATTTCGAAGCACTCAGTTATAACATATACAACATCTGGCTGAAAAAATTACAAAAACAACTGCAAAAGAAGGCTATCAATGCTGTAGTTATCTCTGAATCGTTACCAGGGTTCAGTGCAGGAGAAACTAGTGGGTTTTTAAATAAAATCTTTGCTAACACTGAAGAATATACAATGGACGATATCTTGACATTCTTCAACAGCATATACTGGTGTATGAAATCCTTCCATATTGAAACTGAAGTGTTCCACGCTGTAGTGACCACTTTGCTCAATTACGTGGATGCAATTTGTTTCAATGAATTGATTATGAAACGTAATTTCTTGTCATGGAAAAGAGGCCTTCAATTGAACTACAATGTCACTAGATTAGAGGAGTGGTGCAAGACGCACGGATTAACTGATGGTACTGATTGCCTACAACATTTGATTCAAACCGCTAAGCTACTGCAAGTCCGTAAATATACAATTGAAGATATTGATATCTTAAGAGGAATCTGTTATTCGCTGACGCCTGCACAGTTGCAAAAATTGATATCACAATATCAGGTGGCGGATTACGAGTCTCCAATTCCGCAGGAAATCTTAAGATATGTTGCTGACATCGTCAAGAAAGAGGCTGCATTATCTGCTTCTGGTAATGGTTCTAAAGGTCACGAGCATAGCAGCGGCATATTTATCACTCCAGAAACAGGTCCATTCACTGACCCCTTCAGTTTAATAAAAACCAGAAAATTCGACCAAGTGGAGGCCTATATACCAGCATGGTTGTCTCTACCTTCAACTAAGAGAATAGTTGATCTTGTTGCCCAGCAAGTCGTTCAAGACGGCCACCAAAATTAAAAGGCGCTCGAGAAAACTATACTGTACAGGAAAACTTAAAAATAAAAACTACATATAGTCCATTAATAGCACTGATGTTGTTCAATAGTATGTAATGAAATCCATATCATGAGAGAAGTTTCACACGCGCGCTTTTTTTATTGTACACTATATTAAACTATATCTTACTTCGTAGTGAATTTGTAAACTGTTACTATATTATTATCATTATTATTATTATTATTACTGTTATGACTATTGTATACTTCTTCTAGAAATATCGAAAGCCGATGAGAATTAACTGAAATGGACGACAATAGGAACGATAATCACTACCAGCAAGATAATAACAACCAAAAACAGACACATTCTCATTTTTAGATCTTTCCACCACATCTGCTTTCTCACCCTGTTGGCGCCTCTCTTGAAGCCCTGTGCGGAGATAGCCAAGTTATCAGCTTTGTCCTCAATAGATGTAAGCCTTTCACCACGCTCAGCAACCTTATTGATGTTATCTCTCATTATTCCCACTGTATCATCGATTTCTTGTCTCAAGGCAGCCGTCTTGTTCTGGGAATTTGGGTTTGAACTCGAGTTATTTTCTTCTGGAGGCATATATGGGTCGTAAGGCACTGATGACGACATCTTTCCGTATTCTTGTTGTCTTGTTGTGTATAGATAAGAACGTTCTTTGAAATGTGTGATTGAATTACAGATACTAACTTCTGAATATATAGTTTAAACCTTGCTATAAAATGTAAGACCTTTCTTCAATCATAATGCAGGAAATATTAGCTAACTCCCCGCTTTTGCATCTTTTTAGTGCAACAAATGGTGTTTATTTCCTTGGCTATGCTACACCACTCGCACGCTACAAGTCGAAAATCCGAAGAATTTTGAGCCACTTTTGCGGAATGCGACAAATGCGAAGTAAAAAAAAAGTCACGTGCATGTCATGTGACTAGAATCATGATGAACGTTCCGTGGAACGTTCCGTGGAATGGAACTATGGGAGTGAGTAAATGGTTCCATGATCATCGTTTCAGCCACACATGTATTTTTATTGCTTTGCTCCACGGACTCTTAAAGGGATACACTAGAAAACAAAGGTTCCCTTAATTTAGTGCAAGACTAGGCCATCCCATTCGTTCACACATATTATTTCATCCCGTAGGCTGAATAATACACTTATTATTGATGTACGTGAGTGTTTTAACGGGGTTTCTCCGATATAGTGTTTCTCATATAAATATAAGTAAGGCAGTTAGTGGTGAGAATCTCTTTTTCTTTCTTATCTGTTTCCCATTGAACAACCATATAGTATAATCTCAGCTGTTATACCTCTATATTTTGTAAACTTTCTTTTTAGTACTGCCGAGGAATCAGGTAATAAACTTTCGGCTAGAAATTTTGTCACGATGTTGCAGGCATTCTCAAATTCAAACTCGAGCTTGAATGGAATGAAAGCTTCTCCGTCGGACTGTCCGCCCAGCGAGTCACAGCCGTACGATGGCCTCGATGCGGTAGCTCAAGAAGATATAAAAGAACTGGCACGAACATTGACAAGCCAATCTTCTCTTTTATCTCGGGAGAAACATCTTGCCGGAACAAGCGGTGCTAATAAATCAAGCTGTGCTTCTTCATCGTCATCGAACAAATCTGTTTTCACGAGCGATGTCAAAGGTATCAACCCAGTATTTTTAGACGTTAGTGATCCAGATTATGACGAGACGCTAGATCCTCGGTCAGATAATTTCTCCAGCGTCAGATGGGTACGGAACATGGCTCAGGTATGTGAAAGTGACTTAGACTTCTATAAACCGTTCTCGTTAGGTTGCGCCTGGAAGAATTTAAGTGCCTCCGGTGATTCTGCCGATATATCATACCAGGGAACTTTTGGCAATATGCCTATTAAATATTTGAAAATGGGTTGGAGATGCATCTCTCGACATCTGTTTTGCCGACAGCAAAACAAGGGTGGGGAGAATGGTTCCACTTTTCAAATTTTGAAGCCGATGGATGGATGTATCGACCCTGGCGAACTACTAGTCGTTCTTGGAAGACCAGGTGCAGGCTGCACTACATTACTGAAATCTATATCTGTAAATACACATGGATTCAAAGTATCACCGGATACTACCATTACATATAATGGTTTCTCCAATAAAGAGATCCAAAACCATTACCGTGGCGAAGTAGTCTACAATGCAGAAACAGATATACATATTCCTCACTTGACAGTATTTCAAACTTTATATACAGTGGCAAGATTGAAGACCCCCAGAAACCGAATTAAGGGTGTGGATAGAGACACATTTGCCAAACATGTCACCGAAGTGGCGATGGCTACTTACGGACTGAGTCACACTGCAGATACCAAAGTTGGTAATGATTTCGTTCGTGGTGTGTCTGGGGGCGAAAGGAAGAGAGTTTCCATTGCTGAGGTTTCTATATGTGGCTCAAAATTTCAATGCTGGGATAACGCCACTAGAGGCCTAGATTCGGCTACTGCATTGGAATTCATCAAAGCTTTGAAAACACAAGCATCTATCACCAAGTCTACAGCAACAGTTGCTATTTATCAATGTTCTAAAGATGCTTATGACTTGTTCGACAAGGTTTGTGTTCTTTACGATGGTTATCAAATCTTCTTTGGTCCTAGCAAGCAGGCTAAGAAATACTTTCAGAGGATGGGATATGTATGTCCTGAGAGGCAGACCACTGCAGACTATTTGACGTCTATTACTAGTCCTTCTGAACGCATCAAAGACGAGAATATGGTTAATCAAGGAATCGTGATCCCGCAAACGGCTTACGAAATGAGTCAGTACTGGATACAATCAGATGAATGCAAACGATTGCAAATGCAAGTGAGTAAAAATTTAGACACAGATACCTCCCAGAAACGGGAACAAATGAAGAACGCACATATTGCTAAACAATCTAAAAGAGCGCGGCCCTCTTCTCCTTACACCGTAAGTTTCTTTTTGCAGGTCAAATATCTCCTAATAAGAGACTTCTGGAGGATCAGAAATGATCCCAGTATTCAGCTGTTTACAGTTCTGAGCCATGCAGCAATGGCTCTCATATTGGGGTCGATGTTCTATAAAGTCATGCTTGACACTACTACAACAACATTTTATTACCGAGGCGCGGCTATTTTTTTTGCTATTTTGTTCAACGCCTTCTCATCACTATTGGAGATTTTCTCACTCTATGAAACAAGACCTATCACCGAAAAGCACAAAACTTACTCATTATACCGTCCAAGCGCTGATGCCTTTGCCTCTACATTTTCTGATGTTCCAACAAAATTGGCCACGGCAGTTACTTTTAACATTCCGTACTACTTTTTAGTGAATTTGAAAAGAAATGCCGGTGCCTTTTTCTTTTATTTTTTGATCAATATTATAACCGTTTTTGCTATGTCACATCTGTTTAGATGTATTGGATCAGTATCAAAAACATTACCCCAGGCAATGGTTCCTGCATCTGTCCTTTTGCTAGCTTTTGCAATGTACACTGGGTTTGCCATCCCAAGAGTTCAAATGCTTGGTTGGTCAAAATGGATCTCGTATATCAATCCATTGTCTTTCCTTTTTGAATCGCTAATGATTAATGAATTTCATGGTAGAAATTTTCCTTGCGCACAGTATGTACCCAGCGGACCAACTTATATGAATGTGACAGGCGACGAAGTGATCTGCTCAGCTCTCGGTGCTATTCCAGGTAATGATTATGTAAATGGTGATGATTTCATTCAAATAAATTATGGCTTTCGGCATAAGAATAAATGGCGGTCGCTTGGTATCGGTTTGGCTTACATTATCTTTTTTTTATTTTTATATTTATTCTTTTGTGAATACAATGAAGGAGCAAAGCAAAATGGTGAAATGTTGGTATTTCCTCATAGTGTGGTTAAAAAAATGAAGAAGAGAGATATTGTCTTTGGGAAAAAAAGGGGAAACTCACCTGAACTACCAACTCCTGATGCTGAGAAGGATGTGGAGATGAACAACGATTCGAGCGTCACTGATACAAGATTACTGCGCGATTCTGATGCAGCTGTAATGACTAATAACAGCATTGTCGCAACGAAACAGTTTTCTTCTCCTTCATCTTCTGTATCCAGAAGCAACAGCTTTAATAAAAATGATGATATTGAACTGTCCAAGTCACAAGCGATTTTTCACTGGAAGAACTTATGCTACGATATTCCGGTTAAGAAAGAGAAGAGGAGAATTTTGGATAACGTTGATGGTTGGGTCAAGCCTGGTACATTAACTGCATTGATTGGTGCATCCGGTGCAGGAAAAACAACGTTATTAGACTGCCTGGCTGAAAGAACTACGATGGGTTTAATTACTGGTGATGTGTTTGTAAATGGAAGACCACGAGATGAGTCCTTCCCTAGATCAATTGGTTATTGTCAGCAGCAGGATCTACATCTGAAAACTGCAACTGTGAGGGAATCGTTAAGGTTTTCTGCGTACCTCCGTCAAGCTGATAACGTATCCATCGAGGAGAAAGACAAATACGTCGAGGAAGTTATCGACGTATTGGACATGAAACTTTACGCTGATGCTATAGTAGGCGTTCCTGGTGAAGGCTTAAATGTGGAGCAAAGAAAGAGGTTGACCATAGGTGTAGAGTTAGCCGGCAAACCCAAACTCCTCGTATTTTTAGATGAGCCCACGTCTGGACTAGATTCCCAAACTGCATGGTCGACTTGCCAATTAATGAAAAAGCTGGCTAGCCGTGGACAAGCCATTTTATGTACTATTCATCAACCTTCTGCTCTTCTGATGCAAGAATTCGATAGGTTACTGTTTTTGCAAAGTGGTGGACAAACTGTTTACTTTGGAGAACTAGGAAGTGGTTGTAAGACTATGATTAATTATTTCGAATCTCACGGTGCTCATAAATGTCCTTCAGATGCCAATCCTGCCGAATGGATGTTGGAAATAGTAGGTGCGGCGCCAGGAAGCCACGCCAGTCAAGATTATTTCGCCATCTGGAGAAATTCTGAAGAATATCAAGAAATGCAAAAAGAGTTAGGTTGGATGGAGCAAGAGTTGCCGAACCGGACCGAAGGTTCGTCAAATGAAGAACAGAAGGAGTTTGCAACCTCAACTCTATATCAGATCAAGTTGGTGAGCTATCGATTGTCCCACCAATATTGGAGAACGCCGTTTTACTTGTGGTCAAAATTTTTTTTAGCAATTGTGTCTGAACTATTTATAGGCTTTACTTTTTTTAAAGTTGACACATCATTGCAGGGCTTGCAGAATCAGATGTTAGCAATCTTCATGTTTACAGTGGTTTTCAACCCGATATTACAACAATATTTACCTCTTTTCGTTCAACAGAGGGAACTTTATGAAGCTAGAGAAAGACCGTCAAGAACATTTTCATGGAAAGCATTTATTGTATCGCAGATTCTCGTCGAAATTCCTTGGAATTTATTAGCTGGAACAATAGCTTTTTTCGTCTACTACTATCCTGTAGGATTCTATAGGAATGCCTCTTATGCAAACCAACTTCACGAAAGAGGTGCTTTATTTTGGTTGTTTTCATGCGCGTTTTACGTCTATATCAGCTCTATGGGAATATTAGTAATTTCTTGTATTGAAATTGCTGAGAATGCTGCAAATCTCGCTTCATTGTTTTTCATCATGTCGTTATCTTTTTGCGGTGTACTGGCCACCTCAAATATTTTACCAAGATTTTGGATTTTTATGTATAGAGTGTCACCTTTGACATACCTCATTGATGCTTTGCTGTCGGTTGGGTTGGCCAATGCTAGGGTTGTTTGTTCTAGCGAAGAGCTTTTAAAAATTGTTCCTCCGAGTGGTATGACATGCTCGGAATATATGGAACCTTATATTCAATCTATCGGGACAGGGTACTTACTTGATGGGAGTTCCGAAACCGAGTGTCAATTTTGTCAATTTAGCTCTACTAATGATTACCTATCAACTGTAAGTTCTTCGTATTCACGTAGATGGATGAACTATGGTATTTTTAGTGCATATATTGTCTTTGACTATTGTGCGGCGGTATTCCTATATTGGCTAGTAAGGGTTCCAAAGAGAAGCAAAAAACTAAAGAAATGACTCAATATGAAAAACGTTTGTTATGTCTTGCAACACAATTTTCTATTCTTTCTTCCAAGATCAGAGGTTAATGTAATGTTGCTAATTTTTGCAAACAGATTGCTACCATTCACTTCTAAAACGTCAAAAACCTTACTTTTAATTCGTTCGTTACTTTAGGATTTGCAAAAAATACTAAAGAACAAATATCAATAAATTGTGTTGATTTTGTTATCTTATATATATATATATATCTACCTATATCATTCTTCAAAGCTACATCCGCCGTTCTAATCGCACTAAGTTCTCCTATTGTATTGAGTTTGCAAAGCATCAACTTGCTGCTGTAAAGACTGCAAGTTACCCAAAATATCACTTGAATTAGATCTATTAACATCTGAATTGAACGGAAATTGCTGCTGAGGTGCGTGCTGCTGCTGATGTACTTGCTGCCCTACCATTCTGTAATTAGGTTGGTTAGGTTGGTTATGCATTCCCGCGTTGTTTAAGTGGAGTGGTGCCGTATGTTGCTGCACTTGAGAAAGCTGTCCTCCGTAAATTGGTTGTTGAGGTTGATTAGTTGGTGGATAATCACCACTATATGGCTGATGAGATTGATTGGGGTTCATTCCTGAGCTAGTATTTTGAAACGAACTCATGCTATTACTAGCATTACTATTATTAGCAGCCGACACATTAGATGGCGTAGGATTTGGAGATGGTGAGTTCGAAAGCAAAGATTGAAAATAACTATTAGCTGCATTCTGAGGGGACAAAAAATTGGGAGATTGTACGCTTGGTGAGTTTGTATATGCGTTTTGAGCCGAGACTAAACTATTTTGCTTTTGGATGTTTGAGAACGTACTTGGAGTTGACACAATGGTTCCTTGTTGGTGCTGTTGAGTGCGTGGAGGCGGAGGAGGTGGGAGGTTTTGAGCTTGTTGCTGATTATTATACGTATGCTGAGGGGATATCATTGTTGATTGGTTATTGGAATACGTATTTTGCGGAGAGATTAAAGCGGATTGGTTTTGAGTGAAAGTGTTCTGTGGTGAGACCAAGTGTGGCCGTTGATGTTGCGAAATTGTATTCTGAGGAGAAATTAAGTGTGACTGCTGATGTTGAGGGAAGGTATTTTGAGGAGAGAGCGCGCTCGATATCTGTACTTTTGGCATGGGCATAATACTTCCATTATTAATCCGAACATCGTTAGGGTAGGTGGGTTGAGGGGATATATTTGAAGGTTCGATCTTTGATTGGCTCGAACTAATTCCTTGATAAGATTGCTGCTGCTGGTTACTTTGAGGAACTGTAATATTGGAAGAGCTTGAAAAAGGACCTGTAGCTTGCAGAGATGACGATTGATTTGTGAACTGCGATTGAAACATCGGGGATATCGTGTTGTTCACCGAAGGTGACAAATGCTGTTTCATCAAGTAGTTTGCAGAACCTGTGGCAGTAGGCTTTAAAGGTTGCAGCCCTCCAGAGTTTACAACCGTATCTGGTGCAATTGCTGGTTTAATTGATTGAGGTTGTTCCATATGACTTCGCATCAAGTAATTTGCGGAACCAGTTGCAGTTGGCTTTAAAGGTTGTAAACCCGCCTGAATGGCACCGTTGCTTGCATTTAATCCCTCATTATATTCTTCTCGCGCCAAATGGTTAGCAGAGCCTGTAGCCGTTGGCTTTAAAGGTTCCAATGGCACTTGTTGAGGAACACCGTTAATATTGGTATTGTTAATTGGTAGGTTATTACCTTTCTGTAAGAACATCGATGACATTGGCAATGATGCTGAATCAACAGTCTGTATTTGCTTGAAATGAGACAAAGAGTCCTTCATATCTTCCAAGACTTTCTTCTCTTCCTCGGTTTCTTGTTGCTCGCTAGGTAAACTTGAAACTAACCCACTGTTTTGTCTCCCCTTATATAATCTCTTTAATAATTGGTCCATGGGCAATGTGAAGTCTAATGGGCCATCGTTACTAGAATTTTGACCTTCATCTTCTCCATTGGTATGTTGCTTTCTTGACTCATTATTAGTAAACGAATCCTGATTTGGATTTGGAGGATCTTGGAATGTTATATGTTCTGAAAATCTAACCTTCTTACTCTTGAAGTTTGAGTTTTTTATTCTCCTTCTAACTCTTTTTCTTGTTGCCGTACCAGTCAATAACAATGAAGCAAATGAATCAAAGTCAACCTTTTGATTTCCGGCTTTGTTGTAATTATCATCGTCTTCCACCTCCTCATACACCTCTTCATGATTTTCACTGCTTAGAATGGGGCGCGGTTTGGGTACAGGTGCCTTCTCCAAGATCATATGTCTTAGCGGTAAAATTCCGTATATAATAGCCCTGGAAATTAGTCTTAGAACAGCAAAGAATTGACCAATATTCAATGCATTTTTACAGCTACGGAAAATTTCCACAATTCTATCTTTAATTCTTTGTGACAAGTTGAAATTGGATAAGAATCTAAAAACGTCACTCAATCTGACTAATTTTCCGTGAGTCCTTAGGCATATATAGTTGTACCATCTTAAATAAGTCCTTATTTCTTCGTGGGTAAGCTGGTTTTGAGATAGTGACAAAGGGACTTGCATGTCTTCGGGTGTCTCTGTGTACACGTCTCCTTCAGAAAGCTTTCCAAATTCTGTAGAAGGGGGATCTCCCTTTTGAGGAGAGTTTACATTTGTCATAGATTTAGCACCTGTATTTGCACGATTATTCTTATAAGATAAAGTCGTATCGCTGTGGCTTCGTGATCCTTGATCCCAAAAGCTGGAATCGTGTGGGGCAGCAGTATTTATACCAAAATCGAACGATACACTAGGAGGTCCCAATCCATTTGAATATCTCTTTTCTGCTTGGTCACCGTTGCCTAAATCCAATCCTGGAACGTTAAGCCAATCAAATGACATATTTTGTTACCATGTAAGATTTATAAAGAGTAATATTAGACTTATAAAACCACACTAACGAGAAAATATTGATCGTTTGGGCTCTTCACTTATGGCTTCTGTTTTATCCCTCTGTCCTAGTATCAACTCTTTTTTTAATAGGGGCAGTTTCCTTTTGTTTTCTCATTTGGCGAAAAAAGGACTGTGTTAACAGTTAGAAAAAATAATGCTATAATGTGCTATATATATAAATACAAATGCGTAAGCTAATGCAGTTTTTGCCTAGAACCCTCTAGATATAGTAATGTCCCTTTGCAGTTCAAGTAAACTTCTTTTTTTAGTACTTGACTTGCTTGCTGGCAATTCTTTAGAATGTACCGCTTTTGCAGTCCTTTGTGTTGGCGATGATGCTGTTCTTGTTTTCAATCTCTTTTTATAACCAGATTTATCGTTCAGAACGTCGTCAACGACCGCATCTATAGGAATATTAAAGAATTGTTTTTCTGTCTCCAAAGTATAGTCCAGTGGTTTATTCGCACATTCGTAGAACGCTTCAAATGCCTTCCTGCCGCCATAAACCCTCTTGTACTTCCTTTCCATGGGCATAGTATTCCTTTTTCTAGTTAATTTATTCTTGTTTTCGCCTGCAAGAACGGCAGCGCCTTCCATCTTTCCATTATTACTGACTAGTTGCTTTTTGGAGTCTTCTGTAGAATTGTTTGCGATTTTATGAAGTGAACTATAATCAAGCATATTGGTAGACGATTTGATGCGTCGGTTACTTTTAGCATGTCTGGTACCATCTAAAAAATTGGATCCCATAATACGTATTTTGGTCCTTTTGCCTTTCTCCACATCCTGTATATAGTCTAGGAGGCTGTACTCTGTAGTGTTTCCATACCTAGCGTACTCTCTGGATGTACACTCCCGTAGGTATTCTTCTTCCAGCAAATTTACATCCCGCTTATCAGATTGAACTTGCATGGCAAGGAAATACTTCAAGAACTCTGGAGTGTAAGACTTGTTATATTCTTCAAATACAGGTTCTCTAGATTTGTAGATATATCGTGACACATCATTGTCGATATTGTGATTTGGTTGCCCCAGTTCACTATTCGGTTTAGCTAATAATTGATTGATATCAAGCGCCTCTCCATGAGGAATGGCGATTTTGTTTGATGGCGTGATACAATCCATATTGACTTCTTTACGGATGACAGAATCAATATCAACTTGTGAGAAAAAAGCACAGTTTTGTGGTAATTCGTTTATACCCATTTGTTGACAAAACATGGCTCTTGTCCATATGTTACTAATTTGTAAAGCCATAGCAGCTCTGTATTTATCTTTATTGCTCACCAAAAACCTAATTTCATCGTGGATGGAAATGCAGAGTCTTGCCTCAAGTTTGTATTTCTTAATGATGTATTCCATGGAGCAACAAAGGAGATGTAAATAATCAACACCGGATGATTGGATAGCCCAATTAATTCTTGATGGTAAAAAAGAGTTTGCCCTCAGGTTTTTCTTCATGAGTGAATAGGTAATACCGCATCCTAAAACTGGTGTTTTTGGTGTTTCTTGTTCTGCAATACTTTCTAATTTATTGAATAGAATTGACTCAGAACCACCATACCAAAACTTCTTAAATAATTTTGATCTTTTGGTTTTACCTTTTGTATTCTCATATAATTTATTTGCAATCTTTTTTGTCTCTTCATCAGTTAAGGATGGATTGAACCTTTTGAGTAATTGGCTCGCAAATTTGGCACCAGCGCCATAAATCCTACCATAATTAAAAATTTTAGCCTCGTTACGAGAACAACCCAAAATTTGAGCAGTCTTTGTGTGCAAATCTGTTCCTTCATTTTTGGTTCCTTCCAAACACATCCAACCAATGGCGGTGCCACCATGAACATTAAAAATAGAATCACCGACTAAAGACGCTATCCATAATTCTTCACTATCTACGTCTGCCCCAACAAAGCAATAACCTGGTGGGGCCTTCACTTGGGTTTTTAGTTCGGAACCTATTCTATTGATTTTTGCATTAGACGCGGTTAACCATGTATTTTCCACAGCCCTTCTAGTTATGGTGCCCATAGGTACAATTTTCGGTATAATTATGGCAAGATCATCTGCTTTGTTATTATTTGGAGCCGGCTTCGTGGACAAGGAGTGAAATTCACTGCGGAATTTGGAACTGGGAACTACAAATTGTGATTGGATTCGTTCCCTTGCTGACATCCAATATGAACCTGAGGAGTTGATTTGTAAAGCTTGATGGGCCAATTCTGATTCTGATTTTAGAACCCCCTTTTCAAAAAAATGATTAAACGATTTTGTTAAGAGGTTGGTACAATTAAAAGTCGGCCCGTTAGGATGAGGTACTTTGAAAAGGACACCTGACGAATGTAATCCAAGATTCTTCAATCTTATTTCTTCTTCCTCTTGAGATACGCTATCCGCTAAGACGTAATTTTTTGCTTTGTATACTTCTGCTTGTTCATTAGGCACGTTGAAGCACCATCCCGATTCCTTTGACCATATTACGGGGGAATTTTCCCACGATAACTTGAACAGAATCGGAATTATTCTCGATTTGATAGTGATTTTAGGTTCTACAGTGTCCTTTGATGGAAAAAGCTGTCTATACCATTCGGGGAAGCCAGGCAGTTTTTGACATTTTGCAGGAACACCTTTCTTTGTCAATCTTAAAGGTTTCATGTTCCAATCTAATTGTGATAACCAGGGATCCTTGAGGAATATTTCTGGTCGGTCCTTCAAAAGAACAATATCTTTAATGATTTGGACGATTTTGGATTCTATTTCGATTTTGGATTGTTGGTACAAAGACTCGGAACTATTCAAATAGTTGTTCCAATCGTTCAGTTTTGTCGGTAGAATACATTTACTTAAAGACTTTAAACCTGCAAAAGAAACAGGATGAGGACACTTCTTCAAGAAAACAGGAAAAATTTTGTCAAACACTTGACTCGTGGCCGTTACGTCAGTGGCACAGTAGTTGACCAATTTCTGGAAATTTTCAATTATCGTTGATTTGTCTGTGGAAGCAAAGAAATCTCTATCGGCTTTATCTAGATTAATCTTGCAGTGAAATTTCGCTACATCCTTTAACGAGTTTAAAGCAGACACGTTCAACCAAGGATCGTCGTAATCCTCAATGGAAATTTCTGATTGCACTTCTGGCTCTGCTTCTGTCTCCTTTTTCTTAGTATTCTTCATGAACATCGGACGCTGTCTTGAACACAGCCCAAACGATGCAATATGCAGCGATTGAGTGTCGAGGAAAAACGCCTTTGAGTCCTGAAAATTGTACTCTTCGAGAACTCGCGCCCTGTCGTACGCAACATTGTGACCAATCACGACCTGCTCCTTATTCAACGTGTTCATGGGTATCAACGCAGCAGGGTCAACACCACCACAAATGAACGGTGAGCACCAAAGGTACCATGCTGTAGACGACAGAGCAGTGGCCAAGGTCGGATAGTGAGAGATGTTATACAGCGTCTCTACGTCAAACACCACTAGCTCTTCGTCTGGGAATTCTACTTCAACAGGTGCCGCTCCAGGCACGTACTTGACCCAGCCTGGCTTCCGCAGCCATTCCGCCGGTCGCGCTACCATCGCCGTAAACTTATCCTGACAGAAACTCTTGTACGGTTCTGAATTAAACTGTCCAATCTTTTGAAAGTGCTCATCCAGCGACAGACCCTGTAGTGGCGGCAGGCGAAACGATATGGGCTCCGTAATGAGCGTCTTCTTCCCCCATAATCCATGGTCTCTCAGCGACTTTTTCGATAATTCCATCAACTTCTCGTTTTGGTCCGCCTCGTCTCTGCGACTACAACTTCCAAACACCTGTTTCTGCAAAGACTCACCTAAGTACTGTATCCCTACTGGGTTAATCCTGGGTACTTCTTTGACATTCTTCTTCATGGAGTACCAGCGACAACTCATCCGCACACGCAGCGGCCGCCGCCGAACCATACGCACCAGCCATTGAGACGTGACCATCAACTTCGTCATGCTTGTCTTCACTTACGCAATAAACCCACCATCCACCTTAACTTCTTCTTCAAAACTGTTCTCTTTTAGCCTTTTGCTACTGTTGTTTACTGAGTATCGGCTAAAAGTCCACTCGGTGTCACCCGCCACGGAGAGGGGCGAAAGCGGTCATTTCGATAAGAACTCACGCTATATATCAGCAAAGAACAATAGCAGTTGCAAGAAAAGTTATTTATTACAATTTTGCAAAAGAGGGCACAGAACAGGCCACACACCATCCGATACAGCATGTCCTCCGCTATCACTGCTTTGACACCAAACCAAGTGAACGATGAATTGAACAAAATGCAAGCTTTCATCAGAAAGGAAGCTGAAGAAAAGGCGAAGGAAATCCAATTGAAGGCTGACCAAGAGTACGAAATTGAAAAAACTAGCATCGTGAGAAATGAAACTAACAACATCGATGGCAACTTCAAGAGCAAGTTGAAGAAGGCCATGCTTTCGCAACAAATTACTAAGTCGACGATAGCAAACAAAATGAGATTGAAGGTTCTTACTGCTCGTGAACAGTCACTGGATGGGATATTTGAGGAAACCAAAGAGAAACTGTCAGGTATTGCTAATAATAGGGACGAGTACAAACCTATTTTGCAATCATTGATTGTGGAGGCTCTCTTGAAGTTGTTGGAGCCTAAGGCTATTGTCAGAGCTCTTGAAAGAGACGTTGATTTGATTGAGTCGATGAAAGACGATATTATGCGTGAGTATGGCGAGAAGGCTCAGCGTGCACCATTGGAGGAAATTGTTATTTCCAAAGATTACTTGAACAAGGATATCATCTCTGGTGGTGTCGTGGTCTCCAATGCCTCTGACAAGATTGAAATTAACAACACTTTGGAGGAAAGATTGAAGCTGTTAAGTGAAGAGGCGTTGCCCGCCATCAGATTGGAATTGTACGGTCCTTCCAAGACAAGAAAATTTTTCGACTGATCAACCTGCAGGTTGTATACCTACATACTTACATATACACTCCTAACAGAATCTTTTTTTTGTACTTTGCTATTCTCTGTTGTAGTACAGTGTTTTTTCTTTTTTTTTTTTTTTTTTTTCTTTTTTTTTTTTTGGCAGCATTATGAGAACAATAGGGCTCCAGTTCATATCAAGGCCAATTGTAACGTTATACGCAATCAAGAGAAGGCCGATTTTCTATCAAATATCCCATGAATCGGCGTCTACTGGTGCGTTCTATATTCTGCTTCCAACCTTTGTCGAGAATAACTTTTGGAAGACCTAATACGCCCTTTCTCAGACATCATGCTGATATATCTGCTACTACAAATACAAATGGTACCATCTTGCGAAAACAGTTGCTGTCGCTAAAGCCCATTTCTCCCTCTGATTCGCTCTTCATCTCGTGTACCGTTTTCAATTCCAAGGGAAATATCATCTCGATGTCTGAGAAGTTCCCCAAATGGTCCTTTTTAACTAAACATTCCCTTTTTCCCAGAGATCTGAGGAAAATCGACAACTCCTCTATTGATATCATTCCAACAATCATGTGCAAGCCGAACTGCATTGTTATCAACTTACTACATATCAAAGCTCTTATTGAGCGCGACAAGGTGTATGTTTTTGACACGACCAACCCTTCCGCTGCTGCGAAACTAAGTGTACTTATGTATGACCTGGAGTCTAAGTTGTCTTCTACCAAGAATAACTCTCAATTTTATGAACATAGAGCTCTCGAAAGTATATTTATCAATGTGATGAGCGCATTGGAAACGGATTTTAAACTTCACTCACAAATCTGTATCCAAATCTTAAATGATCTAGAAAACGAGGTCAATAGACTTAAGCTACGGCGTCTTTTAATCAAGTCCAAAGATCTTACGCTTTTTTACCAGAAAACTTTACTGATCAGAGATTTACTAGACGAACTTCTGGAAAATGATGATGATTTAGCAAACATGTACCTGACTGTCAATAAGTCTCCTAAGGATAATTTTTCCGACTTGGAAATGCTTATAGAGACTTACTATACTCAGTGTGATGAATATGTCCAACAATCAGAATCCTTGATTCAAGACATTAAATCTACTGAGGAAATTGTCAATATCATACTGGACGCAAATAGAAATTCCTTGATGTTGCTGGAATTGAAAGTCACTATCTATACATTGGGATTCACCGTAGCAACCGTCCTCCCTGCATTTTATGGTATGAATTTAAAAAACTTCATCGAGGAAAGCGAATGGGGGTTTACCTCCGTGGTCTTATTCTCCATTGTTTCTGCGCTTTATATCACCAAGAAAAATTTCAATTCTTTAAGATCTGTGACAAAGATGACTATGTATCCAAATTCACCGGTAAACTCTAGTGCCTATCCCAAAACATCAGCATCTATGTCCTTGTCAAACAAATTAAGGAGACGGCGAACTTGGTGGGCATCCATCAAGCAGCGAATGGGAATACTATTTTATGGTACCAGTTATTTTAATAAATCTACCTTGTCGAAAAATAGAATTAATAATGGTTTTTCAAAGCTAAAGAAGTTCAACATGGAGAATGATATAAAAAACAAGCAGAACAGAGATATGATTTGGAAGTGGTTAATAGAAGACAAAAAGAACTGAGTAGCGAATTTCATGATGAACCTTACAATATTAATAGCATAAACCTGTACATATACATTACGTAAAAAGAGAAAAGATAGTCTAAGATATTTCTTCTCAGCAAGCTCTCTTGTCTTTGTAGCAACATATAAATTATTAAACTAAAACTAACTATACAATGGCACTTTTATATTGAGGACAAAATAAACAAAAGAACTCCTATGCATTATTTTCCATGCTATTTTTTTTCTTAAATGGAGAGTTTCTCTTTGAACAAGCTTTCTAAATCATTCACAGCATCCTTAATAGCAGCTGGCTTATCGCCCATACCTTGGAAAACATTACCTTTACCACCGGCTTTCCCTCCAATGATACTGGATACCTTTTTGGCAAGCTCTGATCCATCAACACCTTTAGCTAAAGCAGCATTGGAGATATAACAACCGTGAGCAACACGACCTTCAGGGTCATTACCTGCTAATAAATAGATTGATTTGTCCTTGACACCGTCATTGGATTTCATGTAGTTAATGGCTTCGGTGATAGCTTTGGCATTTGGAGAAATATCAATAAATTTCACTAAGTATGGTGCGTTCTCATTGGTTTCAAAATACGTCTTCACTTCGTCTAAAGTCTGCTTGTTTTCTTTCTTGGCTCTTGACTTAACTTCATCCTTCACAGCTTTTTCAATTTTGTTGAATTTTTGTTTTAATTCATTTTTCGTGATAACAGAGATTGATAGTTGACCAAGTTTAACACCAAGTTCCTTTAATTTCTTTTCTTTGATTGGAGAAAACGGCAGCTTGTCTGCGGCAGCCAAATCGGCAGCGAATTGTTCAGCCAGTCTTTGGGTTTCGAAGGCTTCAGTACCAGTAACGGCAACAATTCTTCTAATACCTTTTGCGATACCGCTCTCTTCTAAGATGACAAAGTATTTAATATCGCCGGTTTTGTTAACATGAGTACCACCACAGAATTCAATAGAGTACTTGGTCCATTCTTCATTAGCTGGGTTAGCCAATAAGTCCTCAATTGGCTTACCAACAGAAACCACACGAACTGGATCTGGATATGTTTCTCCAAAAACAGCACGAACACCATCGATGGATTTTGCCAAGTCTAATGGAATTTCCTTATAAAAGACTTGCAAGTTTTCTTTGATTTGCTCGTTGCAGATATCTTCAACTTTTTTCAATTCATCGCTTGTTACTGCCTTTTTATGAGAGAAATCGAACCTCAATTTTTCTGGAGCAACTAGAGAACCCTTTTGATCGATATCGTTGCCTAGAGTTTCCTTCAAGGCAAAGTTTAATATATGTGTACCAGTATGGTTGTTCTTGATAGGGAAACGACGTAGTTCATCAAATGAAGCAATAATCTTGTCGCCAACAGACAACTTACCCTCTTCTAAAGATCCAGTGTGAAAAACAAAACCGTTATATAATTGAACGTTTTCAACATTGAATTCAGCAGCATCGTCAATAACAATTTTACCGGTGTCATATTCTTGACCACCTTGTTCAGCGTAGAAGCATGTCTTATCCAAAATAATACCGTATTTCTTACCTGGTTCGGAAATTTCATCCACAAACTTAGTGCCGTCGTGTAATTTCAAAATGGTGCTTTCGACGTTGGCGCTGCCATACTTAAATTCATCGTTAGTCTTAGGCACTTTAGCGTCGTTTAACTCGGACAGTTCATGGACGTTTAGTTTAATCAAATCAGTTTGATCCTTCTTACCACCTCTTTTGGACGCTTCGTATGACTCTTGTTTGGCTTTTTCGAAACCAGGGCCATCAATTTTTAAGCCTTGTTCTTCAGCCATCAGTTCAGTTAAATCGACGGGGAAACCATAAGTATCGTATAACCTCCAAACTTGCTTACCGTCTAATGTCTTAGACTCAGTCTTAGAAGCGGCAGAAGCATATTTTTCAAATAGTCTTTCACCACGGTCCAAGGTTTTGGCAAAAGAAGCCTCTTCTTCGTCCAAAATTTCGAATAGGAAGGAAGGATCCTTGGCTAATTCAGGGAAGATATTCTGAACCTGAGCAATCAAAGTTGGGGCCAAGGTGGAAAAAAAGTTGCCGATTGGATAATTCATATATTTGCGAGCATAACGTGCACCTCTTCTTAGAATACGTCTCAACACATATCCTCTACCTTCATTGTTTGGAACACCGCCATCAGCAAGGGCAAAAGTCAAAGTACGGACATGGTCAGCTAGAACTCTGTAAGCGGTATCAATACCATCCTTGTCATCCTCACCAAAATTACCAGAATACGGTCTAGCTGAAGTGATTTCTTGAATACGTTCGAATAAAGGTGTAAAGACATCGGTATCGTAGTTGGATCTTACATCTTGCAGAACAGAAACCAATCTTTCGAACCCCATACCCGTATCGATATGCTTAGCAGGTAGAGACTTCAAAGAGCCGTCTTGTTCTCTGTTGAACTGAATGAAAACCAAGTTCCAGACTTCTAAGACATCAGGGTCGTCCATGTTAACCAAAGAAGCCGCATTTCTACCACCTATTCTATCATAGTGGATCTCGGAGCAAGGACCACATGGACCTTGGTCTCCCATCTCCCAAAAGTTATCCTTGGCATTACCAGGTAATATATGGTCATCGGGTACGCCAACATTTTTCCATAGTTCACGGGCCTCGGCATCAGGTTGTAGCCCTAGTTTTTCATCACCTTCGAAATAAGTAACGTATAATCTATCCTTTGGGATACCATACACTTCAGTCAGTAAAGTCCAGGAATAGGTGATAGCTTCTTTCTTGAAATAGTCACCAAAAGACCAATTACCCAGCATTTCAAAAAATGTATGATGGTAGGAATCCTTACCAACATCCTCTAAATCGTTATGCTTACCACCAGCTCTGATACACTTTTGAGAGTTGTAGGCCCTTTTCAAAGTGTAGAAATCAGAGGCAGGATCGACGGTACCTAAAAAGATAGGTTTATATTGATTCATACCAGCATTAGCGAAAAGTAAAGTTGGATCATCAAATGGAACGACTGGAGAAGATTTGACAAATTTGTGCTCTTTGGACTTAAAATAGTCTAGAAAGGTGTTACGGACGTTAGTAGCGGTCCACTTTTGCTTATCGCCGATCGTCATTATGGTTCTAGTTGATGTAGTTAATCGCTTCTTGAAAGAAAGAGTCAAGTTCCTGAATCCGGTAGCTGACGTCGTCTTGTTTCAAATAAGAAGATGTTGGAATCACGCCTCTTTTCTAGGACTTTTATGAACTCGAGACAACTTGATCAAACTACTTTCTATTTGACAGTAATCGACAACTGCGCTTTTCTTGTTGTACTTACTACCTTCCATCGAGCGAACTGAAAAAAAAAAGTAAAAAAGAAACGGTCAATCCGTTGGTCATGATAAAAATGGACCTTAGGTCCCAATATTGTTAGGTCTAATCATTGTTTTTGTTTAGGGCATTTTTCAAATTTTTAATCTAGTAGGATTCCAATAATAAATATTATAGATTTGTGTATTTTGATTGAACGAGAATCGATAGCTTTGTTACCCCTGAAAAGGACCATAACACAACTGGGGTAAGACGTTGCCGTGATTAGAGTGTCAACCAGGATCTTTCAAGCAATGTATACATGTAATTTTCAGCATATCTTTGCCAAACATAAGGTTATAAATACTACTGAAGTTATGGTTACCCGGATTATGAATAATACATAATAGGTGTACTTAGTATTACACCGTAGTTAAGATCAGTTGCCCTAGTATAATATTAGAACGGGATGGTGTCTATACGTGTATTATTCGTGTGAGAGCCTTTATTGATCATGAGACTACTAGGGTTAGTATGGTTGTTATTGTGTACGCCGCTTTGTGTATTGACTCATGACTTACGATATGGTATTCCCAAATCAGTTCAGATCTGGTCTATTTTAGTTCGCCTACTGGATGATCTGGATGGTCAATTACTGGCTGAATTATATCCTTTGGTCATTGGGTTGGATGACGAGATTGATAATGAAGAGGATCTGGTGTCGCTAACTGCTAATACGTTAAGGGAACGATACGATAAAGAGTATGTGGCAGATCTGCTGGAATTGTATGCTCGTCTTTATCCGATGGGTATGGTAAAGTATAGTGTCGATTCAGAGACTAAACAAGAAAATAAAGATGTGAGTTATTTTGTTTTAAATGGTATTAGGTACAAAAATCCAGACGATGTATTTTACTTGAAATCTAAGGATTTGATAAGTCAGCAGAAAATCCCAGATATCAATATTATACAACCTTACGACGTCGTTATTGGCACTAATCCAACAGCGCCGATATTGATCTTTTATGGCTGCCCCACGGATCATGACTTGGATTTTGAGGAATTTAATAGGAATTTGTTCATGGAAGCTATGAATGAGGAGGGAAAAATTAGATTTATTTGGAGAGCAACATGTTCTCTTGATGGAAAAAACGTGGAGTATCCATTAGATTTCCCACTTGAGATTACTTTACAAGATGGTTCTAACATGAGTTCCATACCTCAATTGAAGAAAATCTTATCTACTGTACCTAATGAAATACCAGTTGAAATTAAACATGATGATCAACTCCATGACCTAAAATTAGAAGATCTGCATGAACTTGACTTAAAAGTAACGTCACTGATCTCTAAATTTTACCGAGATAAAAAAGATATTATAGCAACGTTAAAATTTGCCAAACATATCGTGAACAGTTTTCCTTTAATTTCTAAACAGCTGGCCAAGATAAGTTCTGTCAATAAAGATATAATAACCAGTAACGAAAACCTCAACAGTAAAGGCTTTGATTACAACATGTTAGGTCTATATATCAACGGACAAAATTGGAAGATTACCTCATTAGACGTGTATAATCTGCTTACCGCTTTAAAAATTGAGTATCAGAGCTTACTGAAAATTGCGAACCTTTTAAGAAGTCTTGATTCTTCAATGGACGAAGTGGATGCCAAGTTTTTACTGAATAAGTTTTCTCAATTCTCATTGGGGAAGTTGCAAAACTTACAACCAATAAAAATGGATCTTCACACCATTCCAGGATTTTCAGAATCAGTAGTATATTTTAATGATATTGAAAATGATCCGCAATATGGTGAGTTAAGAAATAATGTTCAAGCATTTTTCGATAAATCAAAATTTGGCGAGCTGCCTGAGATAAAGCAAAACTGGTCGGAGATAATATTTGCTATAGATTTTGCCCATTTAGAAGATAGTGAAGTTAAGGAGGCATTGAGTGGGTTGGTCCGTGCCGTTAATGTTGTCACTCAAGGCTATCCACAAAGAGTTGGGCTTTTACCATTCAGTTCTGACAGCGATAAATCCGTTGTTAATAAAATCTATGAGCTCAAAAATTCCACTAACGGTTTGTCGGAGTTGAAAACGTTTTTGGAAACAATGCTGCTATCTGATGGTCTTACTTCCAATTTTAAAGCATTAAAGTCCGTATCAGTTCCAGATGTTCTTCATCTACTTGCTGAGCTTCAAATTGACGAGACATCAATTATTATTAATGGTGAGATATATCCCTTCAAAAAAAATACTTGGAACTACTTGATCGCCAAAGTTATTAAGAAAGATACAGAATTCATTCGTAGGGAATTGAGCATTTCTTCTCCGAAAAACAAGCAAACTAGTGTGAGAGACATATTACATTATAAATCTGCGAGCCTGAGACATAATAAATATACACCGAATTATTTTGCTGATTCACTATATTCTTCCACCAACAATACAGCACTGAAAATGATATGCTCAAACAGAATAACCTCTTATACCAAGGATGAAAAATATAATCTATTGCACACTATCACATTAGTGGACGATTTTAGTTCTATTCCTGCCTTGGAGAGATTGATAAATTTGTTGGGTACCTCATTTGTTGGTGTTAGAGTTAGGATCATTCATGTAGGTGAAATGTCAAGCACTTGGTTTCAATTACGTGATAGTTTTTCCCAAAATGATCCAATAGGCTCAATAAATTTACTTGTTCATGACTTGAAATTTGATAAGGGAAGAACTGACATATACAACAAGGATGTACTAAAGCAGTTAAGCCTCTATAAATGGCTTCCTGATGTTCCATTATTCGAATTGGAGAAGGGACCGTTTGTTGTTCTGAATGGTAGATTTATTCATCTTGATGAAAACGAAATTCCAGAAACAAAGCATTTCGAAGCAATAATAAAGAGAGAAGCTACAAGAACCATCGATTCAGTTTTTGCGTTGGACTTACTTTTCCCTAGTTTTTCTGAAGAAAGAATCGATCCAGATGTAATAGAAATGATCTCCTCAACTTTAACTAAATTGTTTTACCAAGGTACACGTATATATGTCAATGGTATTGATTATACTACTGAAGGCAGTTTACCGAGAATGGATTTGAGCCAGTTCTTTGAATCAAATAATTTGACAATGTTCGAAGATGGAAAATCAACGCCTATAGATTTATTGTTAATCTTGGATCCGCTTGAAGAAAGGTCACAGCTGATTCTCTCTCTTGTCGAGCAGTTTGAATCTTTGAAGTTTGTTAATATTCAGGTAATTTTAATGCCGACGCTAGAATTAAACATTGTTCCTATTAGAAGAATATATGTCGATGACGCAGATATTGTTAAATTAGTGGCTTCCAAAAACAACAATTTGGATTTGAAAGTAGATATCGAAATGAATGCCCCAAACTCTTTCGTTATAGGTAATAATTATTATCTGAAGGAATTGCTCATAGAGGTACATGCATTTTCTAACAAAACGGTCCTTTCTGCTGGCAATATTGATGGTGTTGGGGGGGTATGCTTAGCACTTGTAGATCATGATGGAAACGTCATCGACAAGACCATAACAATGAAAACTTTTGGTTACGGACAATTCCATACCGGTAGGTTCTTAAAGGGCTGTTATATAACAAGTTGTGATTCAAGGTATTCTGTTCAGTCTTTTTCTATTGACGGGCGTCCAGACTTCACTCCATCAGAATCATTGGACATATTGTCTTACAACCCACAGAAAATTGCCGTGAAAATTGCAGAAGAACCTTCAAATCAGGAAGAACACAAGGAAGTTGACGATATTGATACAACTATCAATATATTCACTGTTTTAGAGGCCGGGAAAGAAGAGGAAGAGAAATATAAGCATATGATTTTATCCATTTTATCCAAATGTTCTAAGACTCAAAAAGTGAATTTTTTCGTTCTCAATCAGCCATTTATTTCGAAGTCTTTAAAAAAGTCATGCGAATACATAAGTTCCTCAGACGAAATGAGAGGGGATATCATTTTCCTTGATTATGAGTGGCCGCTATGGTTAAGACCGCAAAGGTTTTCTTCAAGAAGACTGGACGTCTCCAAATTTTTATTCTTGGATGTCATTATCCCTCAGAATATCTCCAAAATAATCTATATGACACCAACTGAAGCACCATTTGATCCCTTTGATATGTTTCAATTTCAAGGCCTCAAGCGTGCTCCTCTAGGACTTTTCCGGATGAGTGGTAACGGTTATTGGAAAGAGGGGTATTGGGAGAAAATGTTAAGAGAGAATGATTTAGAATTTTACTCTTCTGAACCGGGCTTCCTCGTAAACTTGGAGAGGTTTCGTGAGTTAGAGGCTGGTGATAAATACAGAATTCATTATCAACGTATATCCACAGATGCTAGATCTCTTGTCAATATTGGCCAAGATTTGGTTAACAACCTACAAATTGAGGTTCCAATTAGATTTCTCAAGGCATCCTATAAGAAAAAATTAATCATTGATGATGCAATTGTTGCTGAATGGAAAGAGAGAGTTAATGCGTTTGTATCCTCTCTAGGTGGTGAAGAAGTTTCTCTTCAAAGCGAGAATAATGATCAAAATTACGACAATCTCATTCCTTTGCATGATGAATTATAATTTCTTGTATCAATAGACTCTCATATTGCAGTTACAGGAGCTCTGGAGAAGTATTCCTGTGCATTAAGCACCTTTTGTAATGGATTACGTATATACGGCTTAAGATATAAAATGTGTCTCGCGACAAGCTTACTTGAAAAAATCCAATAGATCAACGATAGGCTTTAGCTTTTGAAAAAGTAGTATAATAGTTCTTGTTTGTGCTTTCATGACTCATTTGACTGTTTGATGACAAGAACACAAAAGCTAAAGTCTCTTTCGCTCTTTTTTTTTTTTTTCAGCAGATTGCAATCAGCGATGAGACCAAAAAAGGAAAACAAGATATGGGCTGATGATTGCCTAAATGGTTTTCGATTAGTTTTTATGAACACTTTTTCTGAATAGGTGAACTGGTATTGACTCTCTTTACAGATATAAAATAGGTAGAGATTGTATTATCATTTGAACCAAAGAATGACGGCGCCATTGTGGCAAAATAAGATTGAGAAAAACCACATGGGTAAAAGAGCTTTATCAGTTGATATAACCAATAACATCTTGAGTAGTACGAATACAAGCTCAAGCGAAGAAAATTCTGGGAGCTCTTCAGCAATCAACATACGGTCCGGAACAGCAGTCAATACGCCTGTTAATGGCAGTAGTAACAGAAAGAGGCTTGCATGCACCAATTGTAGAAACAGAAGGAAAAAGTGTGATTTGGGTTTTCCTTGCGGAAACTGTTCAAGGTTGGAATTAGTTTGTAATGTCAATGACGAGGACTTAAGAAAGAAACGTTACACTAACAAATACGTAAAGTCTTTGGAAAGTCATATTGCTCAGCTAGAGACCAACTTAAAAAACCTCGTTCAGAAAATCTATCCTGACGATGAACATATGTTGAATCGAATGATGGTAGGGGACGTAATGTCAGCTCTTCCAGACAGTTCCCAAGTTTCAATCGAATATACTGACCATACATCCTCACTTCCAATTCCTGCAACTAGAGGTACATTCATTGTTGATAATGATAAGGCTGGTCAACCCATGTCTTCACTCGAACAACAACCAAACACTCCCAGCTTGAATTCGACTTTTTTCGATAACCAAAAGCAAAAGTTCACAGAGCCTCTTGACGATCAGTTACTTGTACGAAGATCAATAACACCACAGGGTGAAAAAAAAAAGAAACCATTAGTAAAGGGAAGTCTTTACCCTGAAGGACCGGTGAGTTATAAACGAAAACAGCCGGCTAAGTCAGAAATTTTGTTGCCTGCTTCTTCATTGGTAGCATCTGCAGAATCTACTACCTTTACGGATGGCATAACAGCAAATAATCCAATGCTGGCTAATGGTGAACTGAAGAAGCGTATATCGGATTTGAAGACCACCGTTATTGTAAGGGGACTGAATGACGATAATCCTAACTCTATCAATAATGATCCAAGGATTTTAAAATCTCTTTCTAATTTTTACAAGTGGTTGTACCCTGGTTATTTCATTTTTGTTCACAGAGAAAGTTTTCTTTATGGTTTCTTCAATCACTCTAAGAATAATTATGAAGACTCAAATTACTGTTCCGTCGAGTTAATTTATGCCATGTGTGCTGTGGGTTCGAGGCTTACTCCCGATCTGCAAGAATATTCAGAAGTCTATTATGAACGAAGTAAGAAGACTTTACTACAGCTCGTCTTTGATGAACAAAGTACAGCCCGTATCACCACGGTGCAAGCGCTATTTTGTTTAGCCTTCTATGAGTTGGGTAAGGGCAATAACCAATTAGGATGGTACTTCTCCGGTCTGGCTATCAGAGTCGGCTATGATATGGGGTTTCAATTGGACCCTAAAGTCTGGTATGTTGACGACAACAATTTCCAGTTGACTCAAAGTGAATTGGAAATAAGATCAAGGATTTACTGGGGCTGTTATATAGCAGATCATTTTATCTGCTTAATGTTGGGTAGAACGTCCACATTAAGCGTTAGTAACTCTACCATGCCAGAATCAGATGAATTGCCAGAAGTTAACGGTACGGAAGAGTTCAGGTTTATTGGAACACATGTTTTACAGATATCCTTGCCTTTAAAAAATTTAATAATTTTATCACGACTTGTGCAAATCTTTACCTCTAAAATTTTTATCGAATCGGAAGACATAGCCCAAAAACTGAAGTGTTTGAACACTTTCAATTCTCAGGTTTATAATTGGAGACAATCTCTGCCAGAGTTTTTACAATGGTCCAAGACGCTTATCGAGAATGATGATGTATCCACTGACCCCACTATATCCTACTTTTGGTATTGCTACTATATAGTCCGGCTTACCTTCAACAAACCATTTATAGAAGACTCCCAAGAATCCGAAACGGTGGTTATAGAGATCATTGATGATTTGAAAAGTTTGCTGGACAACTTCGGGAAGAAATTTGGTAACTATACAAAGGGAAACCTTTACCAACTTTATTCGTGTCTATTGGCTATCAACTGTTTAAAAAAGCTGAAAGAAACACGTTCCAGTGAGCTAGACTCTTGGAACACACAGTTGGACTTTTTCAATCATATCTTTTACACACAATTATATCCGGCATATGAGCTGCCGAAAAGGCTACAGGAGGATACGGAGCTGGAAACTGAACAAGAAAACCAGATGTTGAATCAAGTTGGAAATATAAACTACACACACGATTTCTCACTTTCTCACGAGATTGACGATCTGATCAGAGAGTTGTTTGGAGTGGGCACACCTCAAAAGCTTTGACGAGCCATTTTCTTTATCATCTTTCTCGTATCGGCGGCTAAAAGGCGATGCGGTGCACAGGCGCGGGGTCCCTGGAAAAAAGAAATGTTCATATCAACGTTTCTTTTTCTTATTTTGTGGCTCTTCTAGAAGGATTTTTAATCAGCATAGCCTGGGTTGAAAAATTTTACGGGATCTTATATATCTATGATATATACTCTAGTTTAGGACTCAGAGAGCATTGCTGGAAGCTGAAGCATAACACATATTAGAAGAGACGTTTCAACTCTACTATAATGCTCGACAACGTACAATTTCATTCTCCTGCGCCGGAACATTCGCAATTGAATGGGTGTATTAGCGGAAATCCCGCTTCTCACCGATTAGGTTACAAACTCCACCAGCAAGTACAGAGGTTTACGATGGTCAGGAATAATATTGAGGAGAGGTTGAACCTGATGGAATCTTCACATGAATCTATATCCGATAGTAGCGTTGTCCATACTATTGACGCAAGTGCCGATGACTACCTAATACCTTCACCTCCATTGTCACCTAAAGTGAGACAATCTTCTATTGTAAATCAACCTCAATTGATCGGTATAAATAAATGCGACCATAGTGGGCTAATCATGTTGACCCCTGTTTGGCAAGCAGGTTTAAACTCTCAAAGATACAACTGCAGTACGAGGAATTTCTTATCGCAATACAGCTTCTTCCGAGATATGAAGACGATGAAAAGGATGCCTGTGAAGGAAAATAGGAGACTAAAAATGGCGAAACCCGTCATTAACTCAGACGTACTACCCAAGAGAAGAAGATATGATAGGAAAAATAAGAAAAAATCAAGGGAGCTGTTCGATAACGATGAAAACGAATTAGAAAATCATGATGAAGAAAGTAGTTCTACTCAAGAAGTTCTTGTTAGATCAGTGACTCCGATACGTCAAATTAAAAGGTCGCCTCATAGTATTTCTTCACCATTAGCCTCACAGGGCGTGGTGAATAACGTTCCAAAGTATATTCCGAGTATGTCGTGGGAAAAGTTGCCAGATTACTCACCTCCTTTACGCACTTTACCCAATGGTAATAATAGAGTTTTAAAAGTTGAATGGAAAGGTTCTCCGATGGACCTGAGTCGTGATCCTCTTAAACAGCATCTGCACCCTGCAGAAGTGATTCTTGCGCAGATCCTGAGACTCCCATGTGACCTTTATTTGGATTCAAAAAGAAGGTTTTTTTTAGAAAAAGTTCATAGATCCAAAAGGGGGTTACCATTCAGGAGAACGGATGCTCAAAAGGCTTGTAGAATAGACGTGAATAAAGCATCACGGTTATTTGCTGCATTTGAAAAGGTGGGTTGGTTACAAGATAAACATTTTGAAAAATACTTATGAAGGAGTGACTTTGTAATTGTGTATCTTTTTCATTGTTAAATGGGTAAATGTGAAAGGTACAGCATATAAGAGTCACATTAGGTAGCGCATGCGTGAGACGCTTTAAATGGTTAAGGTTTATATTACGGTTTTTTTATTTTTGAAACACATCAATATATTATAAATATGGTTAAGTATATAGATTCGTATATGTTTAAGGGTTTTCTTATTATTAGTTATCTGTTCCATTGTTATGTTATCGACATGGTTATTGTATTATGGCTCAGGAAAATTGCCTTGGAAGTTTAAAGTGGTTAGATGTTCCTTTCAGTATCGTTTTTGAACTTAACTTTTGTTCAACTCAGTAATCGCCAATTTCTTCATAGCAGGCGAGCAATTTCTTTTTGTATTCCGCCATATTTGTATCCCAAAGCTCTGCTGCTACAGCATTTAGTGGGGACTTGTTATTTGGCTCACCTAGTAAGGATTGTAGTGACAACAGTATTGTTTCTACATTATAAACTGCGGACCATTTCTCTTTCAAAATATCAAGACATATGTTTCCACTCTTATCAACGTTAGGATGCCACATCGGACTCACGAATTTGATCTTCGGCGGATGGAAGGGATAGTTTTCAGGAAAATTCAATGAAATCTTGAATTTGAGGCCACTATATGGCGTTCCTTGAGGTCCCGTAATATAGCCCACCCAATGCGTTAAATCGTTATCGTCTATAGGGAATGCACTGATGCTTTGCGTTGCAGAACTTAGTAGCTGTAGCAACTCATTCTGTAGACGTTTTGTTACGCAACCACCCTCTTGTCCTGACATTTTTTTCTTGGTCAGCTTCAATTCATACAAGTTTTGTGTTACTGCAAGTATTTAAAAGATATATAGTGTCATTTATTATCGGATGTTTCATTTATGCCATTGTGGGGAATCATGTTTTGTGTCGCTGTTTCTGCATTGTTCGACCCTTCTTCCTTGAAAATGTAATGATAATAATGACATCACTGAAAATTAATGTAAAGTAAACCAAATATAATTCGGAAGTGCATTTCATTGTTTTTAGTGGTAAAAAAAAAATTATTTATACTTTAATTTTATAATAAAAAGGAACATATGAAATTCTTTAATTGACTTTTAACTTTGTATCGACCTTACTACGGATTAAAAAAACTTATGCAGGACGAGCGACTATTAATATTGCAGTAATGTTCAACTATTTATATTAGCGTATATCAATAACGTGAATTTTATGTATGTTACTTTCCTCATTTCCTCTGCCCTAATCACTATCACTTGAGTCATCATCATCGCTTTCGCTCGTATTTTCCTCGTATACGATTTCAGAACCATTGTCTTCTTTCACTTCTGGTAAATCGAGCTCTTTGTGGCTCTCCTTGTTTTCGGTAGAAACTTCATCATCAAATACAATCTTTTTGTTTGACACTATAGGGAGACTCTCAGCTTGAGAACGGGTGCCGTTATGGATATTGCCTTCTTCATCAACATCGCTTATTAAAGTACCATCCACTGATACAACTCTTCCTGTAGTGTAAACATTTCTCACAGTAAACCTTAATTTTCCGTCGATAGGTTCACCATTAGAGTCTACCCAGTGACCCAAAGACCTGTTTTCAAAAGAAAATTTTCCCAGACTGTTGTTTCCATCGTTGCTATCCTTATTATCCTCGCTACTATTGCTACCATTATTTTCATCTCCGTTCACCACGTCTGCATCTTCTTCCACATCGTTGTGGACAAAGGTCCAGTCCATAGGAATATTGTTTTTCTTGATACTAGCGTTAAATGCATCGTGAATCAGAAGACCAATATGTGAAGCTGATTGGATGAAAATATAACCTTCCAAAGCGTCCCCAACTTGTGGTTGCCAAACGTATAAATTTACATGACACCAAGTGAAACCGAACGGGGTATCTGGTGTAACTTTTATTAATTTTTCCGATGTATCTTCTTTGCTCAAAGGATCGGCATTAAGAATCTTTAGACCTTCATAACCTAGCACAACACCTCCGACTTTGTTGTTATATTTCATTACTAATGGGTTTAAATGCTGCTTCATGATACCTTGTAAAGGGTTTTCTAGGTACGTTGGCGCCAAAGAAACGTAAAGAGCGATGGGAACACGCACTATACAGTTAGAAGTCCCATTTTTTTCATCAACGGGGTTTGTGACCTGTTTTTTATGTTTCTTGATGAATCTTGAGGCCTCAAAATTCTCATTGGCTCTTTTTACTTGTGACATGATTCACTGCCGTATCTTATACTTTGACTTGTTGTATATTACCAAAAGCGACGAGAGAGCGTGCAATTCGAGTTCTTTTAGCTCTACAATATTGCAAATGCCTATCTCATTAGCTATCATACCTGCGATGCCATTAGTATTCCACTGTAAAGAAAATTTTTTTTTCACAACACCCATACTTTCTCATCGATATTTTTCACGCATTAGCGACAGTAATATTTACTGTCAAGAGTACTCAAATGCAGCACTATAGGTAATTCAAAGGACTTTCAACAGGTTTTCTCAGAGCGTCAAATATTATCCATATTTATTTTAACCCATAGGTACTTGGTTTTGTATCAAAATTCGACTATATAAGAATATGGTTTCACTATGCTAAATTTTTGTCCGCTAACAAAGGGCCTTAAAAGCCATAGTTTCTGCTATCTGGATACCCTTTATGTGTCCTATCACTATCAAATTATATCAATCTAAAATATTTCCTGGATGTATGTAAGGCGTTGCGTTTCATCAGACATGAACGCTTATTCTCTTCGTTTACTTTCATTACCCGTTCTCTTCGGTATTATTCTGTGAAAAATTTTGGTAAGAATTAAAAAAAAAAAAGAAAAATTTTTTTTTTCAAATCTCATCTCATCTCTTAAACAAAAGATTCCTTTGTTTTGCTTAACCTCTTCATTAAACCCAAAGGAACTGCGCTAACATTTCTGGTCTTAGGTTTCTATTAACTATACAGTTGAAACTTTGTCCTCTTTCTGCTTTATTTTGGCCGTATTTTCGATTATAATTGAAGCAAGAAAGAAAAATGGATATTTCTAAACCAGTTGGTTCTGAAATCACATCTGTTGATTTCGGGATCCTAACGGCTAAAGAGATTAGAAATCTATCAGCAAAGCAAATCACCAACCCAACAGTTTTAGATAACTTGGGCCATCCAGTATCTGGCGGTTTATATGACTTAGCCTTAGGTGCCTTCTTAAGGAATTTATGTTCCACTTGTGGTTTGGATGAAAAATTCTGTCCTGGTCATCAAGGTCACATTGAACTACCTGTCCCTTGTTATAATCCATTGTTCTTTAACCAGTTATATATTTATTTGAGGTCATCATGTTTGTTCTGTCATCATTTCCGTTTAAAGTCAGTGGAAGTTCACCGTTACGCATGTAAGTTAAGACTGTTACAATACGGTTTGATAGACGAGTCTTACAAACTAGATGAAATAACCTTGGGCTCTCTTAACAGCAGTATGTACACTGGCGATGAAGCTATCGAAGATAATGAAGATGAAATGGATGGTGAAGAAAGTAAGCAATCAAGGGATATTTCTTCCACTTTACTGAATGAACTGAAAAGTAAGCGTTCAGAGTATGTTGACTTGGCTATTGCTAAAGCTTTGTCGGATGGCAGAACCACGGAAAAGGGCTCTTTCACCGCTACTGTCAATGATGAAAGAAAGAAGTTGGTTCACGAATTTCATAAGAAACTGTTATCTAGAGGTAAGTGTGATAATTGTGGTATGTTTTCACCAAAATTCAGAAAGGATGGTTTTACAAAAATCTTTGAAACTGCATTGAATGAAAAACAAATTACAAACAACAGAGTAAAAGGTTTCATTCGTCAAGATATGATCAAGAAACAAAAGCAGGCCAAGAAATTGAATGGTTCTAACGAAGAGTCTGCAAATGATGAAGAAAGTTTTGATGTTGGTAGAAACCCTACCGCCAGACCAAGAACTGGCTCAACATATATCTTATCTACAGAGGTGAAAAATATTCTGGAGACTGTTTTCAGGAAAGAGCAATGTGTTCTACAGTATGTGTTTCATTCGAGGCCTAACCTGTCAAGAAAATTGGTCAAAGCAGACTCTTTTTTTATGGATGTGATTGTTGTTCCACCAACTAGATTCCGTTTGCCTTCTAAGCTTGGTGAAGAAGTTCATGAAAACTCGCAGAATCAATTGCTATCAAAGGTTCTTACTACGTCATTGTTGATTAGGGATTTAAACGATGATTTATCAAAATTGCAAAAGGACAAAGTCTCCTTGGAAGACAGAAGAGTGATTTTCAGTAGACTAATGAATGCTTTTGTCACTATTCAAAACGATGTCAATGCTTTTATTGATTCTACCAAAGCCCAAGGGAGAACTAGTGGTAAAGTTCCAGTTCCTGGTGTAAAACAAGCGCTGGAAAAGAAGGAGGGTTTGTTTAGAAAGCACATGATGGGTAAGCGTGTTAACTATGCTGCTCGTTCTGTTATTTCTCCAGACCCAAATATCGAAACTAACGAAATTGGTGTCCCACCTGTTTTTGCTGTCAAGTTGACCTACCCAGAACCAGTGACCGCCTACAACATTGCAGAGTTACGTCAAGCTGTCATCAATGGTCCTGATAAATGGCCAGGTGCTACTCAAATTCAGAATGAAGATGGTTCTCTCGTTTCCTTGATTGGTATGTCTTTAGAGCAGCGTAAGGCTTTGGCTAATCAACTTTTGACACCATCTTCAAATGTTTCCACCCACACCTTGAACAAAAAGGTATATCGTCATATTAAGAATAGAGATGTCGTCCTAATGAATCGTCAACCAACCTTGCATAAAGCTTCCATGATGGGTCATAAAGTTAGGGTTTTACCTAATGAAAAGACCTTGAGATTACATTATGCTAATACAGGTGCTTATAATGCAGATTTCGATGGTGATGAAATGAATATGCATTTTCCACAGAATGAAAATGCTAGAGCGGAAGCACTAAACTTAGCAAACACTGATTCTCAGTACTTGACACCAACGTCTGGTTCTCCAGTAAGAGGTTTGATTCAAGATCATATTTCTGCTGGTGTTTGGTTGACAAGCAAAGACAGTTTCTTTACCAGAGAACAATATCAGCAATATATTTATGGTTGTATTCGTCCTGAAGATGGACATACCACAAGATCTAAGATAGTTACTTTACCTCCAACCATCTTCAAACCATATCCACTATGGACTGGTAAACAAATCATCACAACAGTATTGCTGAATGTCACTCCTCCAGATATGCCTGGTATTAATTTGGTATCTAAAAATAAGATCAAAAACGAATATTGGGGTAAAGGATCTTTGGAAAACGAAGTTCTCTTCAAAGATGGTGCATTGCTATGTGGTATTCTAGATAAGTCACAGTATGGTGCTTCTAAGTACGGTATTGTTCATTCACTGCATGAAGTTTATGGCCCAGAAGTCGCTGCTAAAGTACTATCTGTTTTGGGTAGATTATTTACTAACTATATTACTGCTACAGCATTTACCTGTGGTATGGACGACTTGCGTTTAACAGCGGAAGGTAACAAATGGAGAACCGACATTTTGAAGATATCTGTTGATACTGGTCGTCAAGCCGCTGCGGAAGTTACTAATTTAGATAAAGATACCCCAGCAGATGACCCAGAGTTGTTAAAGAGGCTACAGGAAATACTACGTGATAATAATAAGTCAGGCATTCTTGATGCAGTTACATCATCTAAGGTTAATTCCATCACCTCTCAGGTCGTGTCCAAATGTGTACCAGACGGTACTATGAAAAAGTTTCCTTATAATTCCATGCAAGCAATGGCCCTTTCTGGTGCCAAAGGTTCTAATGTTAATGTGTCTCAAATTATGTGTCTGTTGGGTCAACAAGCTTTAGAAGGTAGGAGGGTACCAGTAATGGTTAGTGGTAAGACCTTGCCTTCTTTTAAACCTTACGAGACAGATGCTATGGCTGGTGGTTACGTTAAAGGTCGTTTCTATTCTGGTATCAAACCACAGGAATATTATTTCCATTGTATGGCTGGTCGTGAAGGTTTAATCGATACAGCCGTCAAGACATCTAGATCCGGTTACTTGCAGCGTTGCCTGACAAAGCAATTAGAAGGTGTCCATGTATCTTACGATAACAGTATAAGAGATGCGGATGGTACCTTGGTGCAATTTATGTATGGTGGTGACGCCATCGACATTACCAAGGAGTCCCATATGACTCAATTCGAATTCTGCTTGGACAACTATTACGCATTATTAAAGAAGTACAATCCATCAGCACTAATTGAACATTTGGATGTTGAATCAGCCCTGAAGTACTCCAAGAAGACTTTGAAGTACAGAAAGAAGCATATTAAAGAGCCTCATTACAAACAGTCTATAAAATATGACCCTGTTTTAGCCAAATATAATCCTGCTAAATATTTAGGGTCTGTCTCTGAAAATTTTCAAGATAAACTGGAGTCTTTTCTGGACAAGGGTTCCAAATTGTTCAAGTCGGCAGATGGTGTTAACGAAAAGAAATTTAGGGCATTGATGCAACTGAAATATATGCGTTCTTTGATTAATCCAGGTGAAGCTGTTGGTATTATCGCATCGCAATCTGTTGGTGAACCTTCAACACAAATGACGCTAAATACCTTCCACTTTGCTGGTCACGGTGCTGCTAATGTGACTCTTGGTATTCCTCGTTTAAGAGAAATTGTTATGACCGCTTCTGCTGCTATCAAGACTCCACAAATGACCTTGCCTATTTGGGATGATGTTTCTGACGAACAAGCTGATACTTTCTGTAAGTCAATTTCAAAAGTTCTATTATCGGAAGTGATAGATAAGGTGATAGTTACTGAAACTACCGGTACGTCAAACACCACTGGTGGAAATGCAGCTCGTTCATATGTTATTCATATGAGATTTTTTGACAATAACGAATACAATGAAGAATACGATGTTTCTAAGGAAGAATTACAAAATGTAATATCAACTCAATTCATACATTTGTTAGAAGCTGCTATTGTAAAGGAAATCAAGAAACAAAAGAAGACGACAGGACCAGAAGTTGGCGTTGCAGTACCAAAACTGCAAACAGATGTCACGAGCAGTTCTTTGAACACTAAAAGATTAGAAGAGGACAATGATGAAGAACAAAGTCACAAGAAAACTAAGCAAGCAGTTTCATATGAAGAACCAGACGAAGATGAAATTGAAACTATGAGAGAAGCTGAAAAATCTTCTGATGAAGAAGGTGTCGATTCCGATAAAGAAAGTGATTCTGATTCTGACTCTGATGAAGACGTTGACATGAATCAACAAATTAATAACAATATTGTGGAAGCTAACAAGAATATGAGTAAGATGCAACGTGATCGTCAATCGGCCATTATTTCTCATCATAGATTTATTACAAAATATAACTTCGATGATGAATCGGGTAAATGGTGTGAATTCAAGTTAGAATTAGCTGCTGAAACGGAAAAGTTACTGATGGTTAATATTGTCGAAGAAATTTGTAGGAAGTCTATCATTAGACAAATTCCCCATATTGATCGTTGTGTTCATCCAGAACCTGAGAATGGAAAACGTGTTCTTGTTACCGAAGGTGTTAATTTCCAAGCTATGTGGGATCAAGAGGCATTCATCGATGTTGATGGTATCACATCCAATGATGTTGCTGCTGTTTTGAGAACATATGGTGTGGAAGCTGCCAGAAATACCATTGTGAATGAAATTAATAATGTTTTCTCTCGTTATGCTATCTCTGTTTCTTTCCGTCATCTAGATCTTATTGCTGATATGATGACTAGACAAGGTACCTACCTGGCCTTCAATAGACAAGGTATGGAAACATCTACTTCATCGTTTATGAAGATGTCCTATGAAACCACTTGTCAATTCTTGACCAAGGCCGTTCTGGATAATGAGCGTGAACAACTAGATAGTCCTTCTGCGAGGATTGTTGTAGGAAAATTGAATAATGTTGGTACAGGTTCATTCGATGTATTGGCTAAGGTTCCGAATGCTTCTTAGAAGTTCGCAAAAAGGTTCCATAATTATTACGATTTAATATTAGTATTGAAAAGGGAAAGTCAAAAGAGAGAGGGAAAGTATGCAAAATAGTAGTACTATCAGAATACCCTCTTCGTTCCTCTCTGGTTTTTATCTCTTTTATCTTGTGTGTTATGTAAATTAAGAAAGCTAGGGTATTATAAAGTACATTGTCATCAAGCTGATATGTATGCGTGTAAATTCTACATGTATAGAGAGTTGTTTATACCTTATAAAATTTGATATTGTGTTTATATGTTATCTGGTTACTGATTTATTTTTACTTATTAGTGACCTTGCCTTACCCTGCATATCCTAGACTGAGTATTTTATACTTACAACTTATTTGTCGCAGGAGTGAAGCGTAGTTGAAAGAATGACCTATATATGAAGAAGCGGTTTATAATGGTTTGATTAGATAGTTTGTCGTTATTATGGTACATAATTAAGGAACCTGTCAATGCTTATGCATTTGTCCATATATACATTACTAGTTTTTTTGAAATTGGTTTTAGTGTCATGTTGATATTGTTATAATTCGTTAGGTGCAGACATTGGTTTGGTCCTTCCCTTCATTGTGCTAATCACAGCGAGCCCTTTTAGGTCTCTCTGTTGAGCAGAAGGAGTTTTGTTTCGGTTGTGGTAGCTTTGATCGAATGATGTTAGAGTCATCGCGTCTTCTCTGTTTTCTTTCCTCATTAGATATCGGGGAGGCATAAGATGTAAGTCTGAGACCCTTTTGGGAACCCAACCCCCAATACATTTCATTTTTTTTTATTAGTTCTTGATAATTGATAAATCCTGTGGCCCATAATATTTTCTCATCTCTTACCGTCTCAGGAATTGTTGCAATAGATTTTACGAATTGCAGGGCCTGATAAACATTGAAAGTCGGATTGGCTTTTAAAACGTTAGACATCAGTAGGCTTATTAGGTTTTCATCGCGACTACCATTCTCTGAGAGAATAAGTATATTACTGTCAGTATTCCCGCTTTGAATAATAGAGTATTTGAATATTGTAATTAGATCGTTAAAGACTTGGAATTTGGCTTCGTTGGCTACTTGGAAAATATTTGTACGAGAATATTCGGACTTGTTACCATATAGAAGCTTATCTAGTGTCGACATCGAGTCATTGGAATGGTCGAACTGAACGTATGCATTTCGGTAATGAGATTCTGGTGGTGGAGTGAGTGGTTCGTCATTATTATTAACACCGCTAAAGAAATCGAGATTATGGATCAATTGTTGTAGAAGTGAAGTATTCTGCCAATGGTAGGAGCGTACTAAATCATTATTTGTTGGTATATGAGAGTCATTATCGATGTTCACAATCACTATTTCATCGACCATGTTGGAGCGAACTTCATGATATATGTGGGATAGTATTTCAGTCGATATATCAACGTTTATGAAAAACTTAATGTTATTTTCTAGTAGGAAATCCGTATGCGTTAGGGAATGCATGGAACCGAAAAATATATGATTGTCTAACCTCTGGGGAATGTTCGCATCATTAAGCTGCTCTAGGATAGTCATATTGTTTTTTGCCCAAGGAAATGCAGCGGGAAACGAGTATGTATTTAGCGATGTTGTATTACTGTAGGTTGGCTAACAAAGAAGTCACTGCCATGGGTAAGCAATAGAGTGCGTAATATCAAGTTCAAGAAAGCTCATTACAAGCAAGAAATTAAACACAGTTGAAAGTAAAAATCATTGTTAGGAGACAAGAAAGCGAAAACAGATGAAAAAAAATTTTTCAATCAAGACATGAAAGGACCTTAAAGTGAGGTGAAAGAAAAATGGGAAAAAAGAAAAACTATCAATCAGAGGCCAGCAATATCGATTAGAATGATTTTTTTATTTTCTTTTCATTCAAAGGTAAGGTCACCTTCGAGTTCCAGGATATCGCATCGCAGGTTTTTCCATTTACGCATCTTGAAAATTTTTCATTTTTTTCTATTTCAACCATGAAGCGGAGAGGACGCGCATTCATTAAAGAAAACTCGCAGAGGAACGCGAAAAGCCGCTTAGAGACACAACGAAGAAAAATTCGCTCTCATTTCTTCTTCAGGAAAAGAAATGAGCGGGGTAGACGGAGATCGCTGCGGACGGAAAAGTGCGAAATATCCACGCTTGCAAAGTGTCAGCTGATTTGAGGCTTGGATCTAAGAGGCGTGGGAGTACGTGGTTGTTCGTGGGCGTAAGTGGGCGTGGGCATGCTTCTCGAGGCATTTTAGCCGCGGAGTGTGCTGGTTCCTAGTTCCAGGGGCCACGGCGCTTACAAATATCCGCACGCGGGTATTTCTGAGAACTATCAGTTGGCCGCAGAACTAAACGGTATTGTCGTCGAGAGAAAAAGGCATTACTGGCGTGCGACCCCAGATGGACAATCTGAAAATATGCGCAGTGTAGTACGTTAACATAGGGTGCCTGTATGTTAGTTTGAAATCGGAACACCCTAACAGGCATATCAAGGCATACATGCCGCTCTGTGAGTATAGTAGATGAGCAACAGTCCTGATAGCCAGGTTGTCGTTGAAAATCTCTCAGAGAATCGAGGGTCCATTACATATTAGCGTTTATACAAACTTCACTGCATCACGCAGAACTTTTTCTTTCTCTTCATTTTGAATCACTGGATAACTGCTGCTCGTATTCAATATATTCCTGCCCCCATTCCAAATTTAACTATTATTTGATTTGTTTCCAGAAAAGTAAATACGTCACTAGAAAGCAAAAATGTCTAGTTGCATTTTAAGTTTATTCAACGAACTACGTTGGTTGGATAACTCATCTCAAGTACCATGCCTTTAAACGCTTCAGTATATCAGAAGCCGATTGACCATCTATTTGGATCAACCTCGGAGGAGAACATTTTGTCGCGTAGAAAACGTATTCATCAACTTGATTCACAGGATGTTACCTTGTTGGAATAAGAATAGACTATTATCTATTGACTAGTAATAATGTTACTAGTGTATTATTATATATGGTGTAAGAAGATTGCATAAAGATTGAGAAATAGTCATCGTTGTTAATGGAAGCTGAAGTGCAGGTATTGATGATTTAATAGGACAGTATTGCCTTTATCAACAATGAAATCCCAACAATTATTTCATAATTTACCTGCTTCTCACTATTCCTATCTATATTTTAGTAAATGCCAAGTTAACCTTGCACCTAATGGATCTAATCTCTCAGTCTTATATAATTAACTAGAATCTAGATTATACCAAGTGTAGAAGGCGCGAAATCGCGGATTTGCACTTATTGTTCAGGTATAAATACATTCAGGTGGCACATCTCGGGAAGACAGAGCTTCACCTATGTTGACTTTTGTTAAAGCTTCGGGATGTGTGTCTTCGTCCACACAGCTGTAGCTAGTGATTGATTACCCTTTACCCCTTTACCCCTTAAGTAATTGCCAGCGTTTCATCTGCGAGTTTAGTTGTTAGCGTTAATGTATCGTATGTATCTTCAACTGTCCTAAAAATTCAAATTTTCATGCTTCAGTAGCTCAGTAGGAAGAGCGTCAGTCTCATAATCTGAAGGTCGAGAGTTCGAACCTCCCCTGGAGCAAGTGATTGTTTTTTTTCATTGAAATTTCCATACTTGCTCCGAGACAGATGTCACACCTTAAAGGTATCACAAAAGAGTACAGAAAATTTAATTAAGAATATAATGCTGAAAATATATATTTCATATTTAGTTTACTTATGGCGTGACATAATGGAGTTTATGAATGAAATGAATAGAAAAATAGCTGCAATAAGAAGAAAAAAAAGAAAATATTGAGGAGAGTTCGTTCGTATAAATCATTAAGGTGTATGTGTTTGAAAAGGAAAAAAAATGATTCTTATTTTTTTTCGGTTTTGGCATACATATCCGTTTGTAATCAGGGCGGAATTTTGTCATGTCTTGTGCTTTCTTGGTTATGAACCACGCGTCATTAATGTGTATAAAGGAATAAAATTAGAAATTTTGAGTAATATGAAATAGAAAAGAAAAAGGTACGAAGAGTACGCATCATGATTTTTACCTTTCTTCGGTGGAGGTTTTTTTTTATGTTTTTAGATATTTTTTTCCAACTTCTTTTTTTTGCTTGTTTTCTTGTTGGCCATGGTATAGCTGTTTGTATTTTTTTTGTATTTAGGCTTGTTCTAAAAGGGATTTCGCTCGAAACAAGAAAGATATTGCATGAGAAAAAAAAGAAAAAAGGAGAAAGGAATTTCTATCGTGATTCTATAATGCTGCTGCTTGGGCAGGATTGCTTTTAATCTTGGTCTTGTTTCAAAGTGCTGATTTCACTCTTTAACCTTTGAACTTCCATCTCGTATAGTCGTTCGTTATTTTGCAGATATAAAATATAGTCAACAGCTTTCTCCAAAATCATGCTTTTATTTAGTTTCGTGCTTGTAGCTGCAGTTGCTGGAAGGGGAGTGGCAGCAGCAGCTTCAGTGCCGTCATCAACTTGTTTTTTAACAGAATCGCCGACTTCGAAGGCCGTTTGTTCACTTGCTACCCATGGAATGATTTGCTGTAATCTAGCAATTTTTGTGTTGATATTTATTCTGTAACGCTTTTCGATCTTGTTGTGAGCTTGTTTTTGAAATGGCGTTAGTCTTTTCCTTGGTGCCCTCTTTTTTGTTTCCTTTGTATCTAGGCCTGTTTTTATGAGTGAATCGTTTAGTTCGATTTCGTTCCTAAGTGAGGTATTATCATCATTGTTCATCATGTTAGGCATCAATTGTAACGAAGCTGGCTCGAAATCAGCCAGCGAAAGAGCATTATCGTCATCTTCTCTTTTTATCGAGGCGCCAATCTCGGGAGAATGCGAGTATGAGGAAGGATTACTGAAAAACTGATCGGTTGGGAAAAGAGTAGATTGCTCGTTACTAGAAGAGATAAAGTGGTCTTCGATGGGGGACCCTATCGACGAACTAGATGCAGAAGAGATGATATTTTCCAATGGTTCAAACCATGTAGAAGAAGATGCAGAAAGGACAGACGAAGAGTCCTTGTTGGAATTGATATGACTAGTCCCATCATTTTCATCCGACAACCAATTGTCAAACTCAGATTCAGGTTTAACTAAAGTAGTTTCGCTAGATCTAACATTCCTGTCTAAAATAGAGTTCATAATTGTTAAACTTGAAGAGATTTGATAGTGTATTATTAGTTTTTAATTTTGTTTGCACTAGAAATAATTGAAGTGAACAAAAAAAAATAGTAGTAAAGTAGAGCGACTTTAAGTTGGTATTGCTTGTGATATTTTATGTCTAATAAGAAAGAACGATAAATGAAAGAAATATGTAGAGAATAAAGGTTGATGGTTGGGAAATATAAGATAAGAATATAAGTGAAATAGGTTTACTTTCTAGTGAATTGATATATGAAGGGGGAATGGATGTAAATAAGTTTAAAGTTTGGAGATAACAAAAGAAGTTTATATAAGTACATTTGATTGTTGAGGTGAAAAAAAAAGCAAAGGAAATAGAGGTGAGAAAAAACTAATAGCAAACGTTGCGTTTTGCGTTCCTACTAAGAATGGAAATGTCGCAGACACGGTATCATCAATATCGTGAAAAAGAAATAAAAAAAAATGAAAAAAAAAAAATGGAAGTTGTTATTTTAGTGAACTCTGAACGGGCGCAGAGCGGAAACCCATTGTACGGGTCGTAGGTCGTCACAATGAATGACAAGTACGGAAAGAAACCACCGCAGCAGTACGAACATTCTAGAACAAATTCTTAATATCTTACCAAATGGAGAGAGGCCACGTTGTTAGGGGAGTGGCAGCGCAATTGAAGCGAGCCCAAATAACAACAAAGTGCACACTAGAAAGGCATGTGGGACGGCCGGAACTGGGCTATGCTGTTTCCGCGGGTGAAAGTCAGAAATCAGCTTGTTCCGGTTTCAAGAGAAAGAGATTCTCCGGCTGCTACTAGGTGTAACACGCACGTTTGAGTGCGTGCGTCATTTATTTTTCTTACTTATGCGGTGCCTGCCAGATCCAGTAAGTGCCGCCCAGCGTAATACAGAATAGAGGGTGTATGAGTGTTAAGGAGCTGCGGTTTATGGAAGTTACCACATTTGGCATGGCGTGGTGATGTCTCTTTTCCCAAACAAGACTGAGACATGTTTTTTTTCACGGACTAGTTGTTCTTTGACATAATAGAATATCTAAAAAGGGGATTCTGTCCTCCTCGTTGTGTTTGTAGCATAAACGAACGAAATCTCTGTATTTTAATGAAGATGTGTTAGTCTGAGTGGTATTAGCGCCCGCTTCCTTGGCATTCAACAGTACGGTAGGATTGGCATTGCATATACGAAGTATTTAACTTTGCTGCTTGCTCATTGCTTGTGTGGCACGTGATGAAAATAAACTTTGTTTTATGCTCGACGCCTGATGCTAGTACAAGTAGGGCACGTGCTAAACATAGGTAATGCGCGTTTTATGTAAGCCACCCAATTCCAATAGATTCCTCTTTCAGCGTCTTTCGGGTTGATGATAAGATTGTGAAAAGTAAACGATAAGATTTAAACTTGCTTCATCAGCATAATTAAAAAGAATTTTTTGTTTTTTTTTGCAAATGATATACCAAGAACTAGTTCACTGCATTGTGCAACATGTAGATCTACCTTCCAGACCAATAAGCAGGCGTGACCGGCGTGGTAACAGTATGAATGCAGGCGCGCGCTTATCTGTCGTTTTTGTTTCTTAGATCAAAAAGTATACTATCGGACAGGTGCGAACAGAAACGCACATTTGATAAAGCATGCGCAGATCATTAATCTTATCAGTACTTTCTTTCACCTCTTTCACGAATAATTACTTGTTTGAAAAGGTTGTAAAACCTATAAGGTTATCTCTTTAAGGGACCCTATATTGTAAAGGCTTTTCTGCCTAAGATAAGAGATAGCCTCTATACAAGATAGGTCAATATCGAGACTCTCTTATAATCATCTTAAAAAAAATCCGATATCGTCGAATTTAGGATTTTAGCTCATTAGCGCCTCTTTTAAGATGACTGGTTTCCGCGGGGTAAAATTAAATGTTTATTAATTGAACAATCAACTTGAAGACGATACTTATATGTAAGAATAGGAGTTGATACTGAGATATTGGTGAATTTTGAGACAAATGATGGGATTCCATTGTTGATAAAGGCAATATAATTTGGTATATAGAATATACTAGAAGTTCTCCTCGAGGATATAGGAATCCAATAAATGGAATCCGTAACTCTACATAATTCTGTATATGCTTTTATTGTCATTTTATATGTTGTAATTCATTATCCTATTACATTATCAATCCTTGCATTTCAGCTTCCACTTATTTCGATGACAGCTTCTCATAACTTATGTCATCTTCTAACACCGTATATGATAATGTACTAGTAGTATGACTACTAGTTGATAGACGATAGTTGATTTTCATTCCAACAGATACATTGAACTTATACTAATTTACCGGATATTTCGATGGATTGAGTATGTTTGTTATGTCCAATCGGTGTGTGATTTATATACCGCTCTCATTGTTGGAATAAGAGCCGACTATCATCTATTGAATAGTATTCATTAAGAAAGTGGTGAATTTTGAGACAAATGATGGGATTCCATTGTTGATAAAGGCAATATAATTTGGTATATAGAATATACTAGAAGTTCTCCTCGAGGATATAGGAATCCAATAAATGGAATCCGTAACTCTACATAATTCTGTATATGCTTTTATTGTCATTTTATATGTTGTAATTCATTATCCTATTACATTATCAATCCTTGCATTTCAGCTTCCACTTATTTCGATGACAGCTTCTCATAACTTATGTCATCTTCTAACACCGTATATGATAATGTACTAGTAGTATGACTACTAGTTGATAGACGATAGTTGATTTTCATTCCAACAGATACATTGAACTTATACTAATTTACCGGATATTTCGATGGATTGAGTATGTTTGTTATGTCCAATCGGTGTGTGATTTATATACCGCTCTCATTGTTGGAATAAGAGCCGACTATCATCTATTGAATAGTATTCATTAAGAAAGTGGTGAATTTTGAGACAAATGATGGGATTCCATTGTTGATAAAGGCAATATAATTAGGTATATAGAATATACTAGAAGTTCTCCTCGAGGATATATGAATCCAATAAATGGAATCCGTAACTCTACATATTTCTCTCTATACTTTAATTGTCATTTTATATGTTGTCGTTCATTATCCTATTACATTATCAATCCTTGCATTTCAGCCTCCTCTAGCTTTGATGACAGCTTCTCATAACTTATGTCATCTTCTAACACCGTATGTGATAATACACTAGTAGTATGACTACTAGTTAATAGACGCTAGTTGGTTTTCATTCCAACAAGTATCATATTAAAAAATTTCCGTCATTACCTACTCCAATTTATACGAAGAAAAATGTGTTGATAATTAGTAGTTTAGTAAGTTGTAATAATTAAGAATAAGTCGTTTTCTCTTAAATTATATAAGAGAGGTATATAAAACACACGCTGATTGGTTATATTGAACCCAATGGTTCAGACATAATACGGAACATTGATGATAAGATTTTGGTTATAACTCACCTTCTTATATACTAAGTTCTGGTCAATTAATAGATCTTTATCATATCATTGCAGTAAATTCTATTATTAAAATTTCAATTTATACGAAGAACGTATAATTGAAATCACTTATTCCAACAAAATGTATAGTCGTAGTCACACATTCCAACGTATTCAAACAATTTCACAGTAAGGTATCTCATAGATATTATTAATGTATTCGGTTTATTTTTAGCTATGAAAAATTCATAAATCAAATGGGCGTGTGGTCTAGTGGTATGATTCTCGCTTTGGGCGATCCATCTGGTTAAGCAGGAGGAACGAAGCATGCGAGAGGCCCTGGGTTCAATTCCCAGCTCGCCCCTTTTTATTTTCTCTGTTGAATTTTTCAAGTGTCGCTGCACCTTGAAAAAAGTATTGTATTAAAATAACCTATCCGTTATAACGCTGATGTTAATAAGAGAAGAATATACTTTTTTAACGTGGTAATACATGGCCAATACAAGCCACATAATTAAACACCTTTGCGCCTATTATTGACGACGGCTCTCTAAATGCGCGAATTTGATTGTTATGTAACAGAAGTAGTCTACATAACCTGCTCCCTTTTTCAAATATAGCAAACGCCTACTGCTTCTAGTGATGCTTCGAACGTTATTAATTGTAGATTGGAATAAGTTCATCATCAGGAACGATTATGCTTACCGATGCATATAAATAATAGCTAGTATAGGAATCCACTTTGGATATAAAGCAGGTAAGGTATTGGAAGAAAGTGAATAAATTAGGCCTGACATTTCTTTAAACCCATAAGTGGGTTCGCTGCACAAGATAACAATCAGCTCAAAATGATTTACGGGCTGTTTCATTTCATAATGGACGTCTTAGAGGCAATAGCATACTGGAAAGATCAAACGGAAAAAGCAGAACGTAATAAGAAGATTGATAATCGTTACATATAGAAGCGTAGTAAGTCTTTGTGATGATACTACAATGTGCGAACAGCCAAAGTTGTCGTCTACTAATTATTTCCGTGTGAGTACATTACGCTCTTCCAACTCCACCTTCCCATGCCTAAGGGGTGAGGAAAATATGGTTGACAACATGAGATGTTTTTCAATCACGTTTATCAAAATGTTCAAAATTAGGCAGCCTACGGACTCCTCACAACTCCTCCGACAAGGGTCGAGCAGAATGGAAAGGTTTGATGGACCACTGCGCAGCATGCCCCCAACGACCGGCAAGAACGTTACGGTGATCTAAAAGTGTGGTGACCGTATTATTTTCAACCGCTTGACCGATGTATAAAAGGGTCCAGTATTCGTAAGATTACAGAACCGTGACGACAATATTATCCCTGACTATTCCTCTTATGTGAATGGGCTTTCGGTTTTTCACTCGCCAGGTGGCACTACTTTATATAAGCGCGCTAATCACGCACCTCTTGAGAACGTGGGTGGTCAATATGAATGGTCTGCCATTCAATCAATTGAACAAAAGACATATTTTGGAGGAATTGTTGAGATCTCCCTAGACTTGTACTCAAACTTATTGGCAAATATCAGACTTCTGTATTGTAGAGATTATACGGACCGGCACGCTCAAATCCTATTCATGGCTGGCTTGAAATGTAACGTATGACCAGTGCATCCAGAACACCACTTAATTGTGCACTATGATTGAGATGAAGTTGGGCGTAGACGTCCTTAAGGATGGTTGTTATGATGGGTTACTTCTATAATGATACGGGTTCGGTAAATATGAACGACTATTAGCAAGTCTGGCGTACGTCGATGTACATTGGTCAACTAGTGTTGGAGCCTCCTGTTGGTTTTCGTAACCAATTCGTAACCTCTGATAGGAACGCATTTGATTCTACGGCTGGGTGAGCAGCATGCCTAACAAAACAAAATAAAGGACGGAAAAGGGTAAAAGATAATATAAAACACATATTCAAGCGAATATATGCACATATTTCTAACTGCTGTAAATGCAACCACGCTCACTTTGAGTATACCTTATTATATTTTGGAGTATATATCACTCACACTAAGTATAAATAGTGCTAACACCAATCAGGTTGATTCTTTCTAGCATTTTTTTAGGTAGGCAGAATTCTGTGGTAATTTGGAGAATAGCATTTCAGTCGAAGTGACGATAACGATAGTATTGTTTTACTAGAGTCAATTATAAACAAATTATGTGTGGTAGCTTATATAGTTGAAAATTTCTACATTTTGTTACTTGTCCTTCTCTTTACTCGTCTTACTTTGTCATGTCAGTAATCAATGGGTGATAGTTTATTTTTGTTTCATTCCTTGCAACACATGTTTTTAAAAGTACTGTACTAATATGAATAACCAATGAATATAAATAATGTATGTTAACATCTCAACATACATTATATGAACACTGAAGTTCGGCTTTAAACGTTTATACTACTATAGCAACATTAATTCTGGGAGAGACCTGAATAATTCTCTTCCAATGACTAATATGGTATTAATTCTCGGTTAACACAATTAGAGAAAAAATCCTCCTTGAGAAATCATATTCTTAAGAATTAGTTGAAAACGACAGTAAAGCTCATGAAATGAAACCTTTGCTACGTTCTTCATAATAATATCTCATTCAATTTTATGGGAAGTTATTCACAATTAATTCACTTGATTGAAGAATATATATGAATGGATTAGATTGAAGCTTATTAATCTCTTATTCAAGAGGAATTAGTTGGCTTTAATATGAACCAATTGTAGACCATTCTTAACGTTTATTAGTTCTGTATCTGCGGAATGTCTTTCTTTTTTATATTTTTCTTCATTTGATCCATTTTGAAGGGACAAAGAAACAAGAAAAAGAAGGTGAGGAAGAAAACAAAATCATGAAAATGTTCATGCCAATGCGCATCACATCAACTTTGATATTTTTAAAAGATACATAAAGTTAAACTTTAAAATAACTTTTAAGTACTAGTAGCGTTGAGCATCATATTAACACCTGGTTCTAGCTTTCAAACAAATTTAATTGACGAATTCTCTTTCAAAAAGTATCAAGTTGACAGTTTTCAAAGAGAAGTCAAATATCGATTTTTGAACTTACCTGGCGATGGGTGAATACGAAGGCCTTGAAGATTTGTTAGATAGTGAGTTCGAATATTCTGTAAAGAATGAAACACCTGATGGAAAAAAAATTTTTACTCAAACCAATGTTACTGATTCGCACTTAACTTCGAAAACTGGCGGGTTAAATTCGAGGTCTTTTCTATCTACGTTAAGCGATGATTCGTTGATTGAATATGTCAACCAACTGTCCCAAACTAATAAATACAACCCCAGTTTAACTACAGGTACCCCAAGATTTACTATTAAGAATACTGGCTCTGATCTTGGTAGTAGTGAAGATTCACCCATTGCTCATAGTGTTATCGAAATTCAAGAAAATGAGGACGATAATGACGACATTAAAAAGAATGCTCTGTATACTAGGGAGACTTATTTCCAGGACAAAGCGCAAGGACAGATCCTGCAGGACCAAATATTAAGAGATCAGTATAAAGATCGAATTTCTAGTCAAAGCAATAGGTTATTCAAAAATTGTGTCATCTATATAAATGGCTACACGAAACCTGGAAGGTTGCAACTACATGAGATGATAGTTTTATATGGCGGAAAGTTTTTGCACTACTTGTCTGCAAAGAAAACAGTCACTCACATAGTGGCTTCCAATTTACCACTAAGGAAAAGGATTGAATTTGCAAATTACAAAGTAGTTACTCCAGAATGGATAACAGATAGTATCAAAAAAGAAAGGTTAATGCCCTGGCAAAATTACTCGTTGACAGCCCAATTTGATGAACAGCAAAAGAGAATAGATAATTGTAAAACGGTGAAATCCATACCATTCCCAGCAAAGGTCAGCACACATAGAAAACCTACACATCTTGATGCGGCGTTGCTTCCAGTAAAACAGCCATCCTTAACAGAACTTCCTATTCTGGAATCAAAAAAGATAGTCGCTTGCGATGATCCGAATTTTCTTGCTTCATATTTTGCTCATTCAAGGTTGCACCATCTCTCTGAATGGAAAGCCAACCTGAAAGATAAGTTTCTGAATGAGAACATTAACAAGTATACCAAGGTTACAAATAGCGATACATATACCATTTTCCATATTGATTTTGACTGTTTTTTTGCAACTGTTGCGTACTTGTGCAGAAGTGCTTGTTTCTCCGCTTGCGATTTCAAAAAAGATCCTATAGTGGTGTGCCATGGTACTAAAAACTCAGATATAGCTAGTTGCAACTATGTGGCAAGGTCATTTGGGATTAAAAATGGGATGTGGGTATCTCAAGCAGAGAAAATGTTGCCAAAGGGAATCAAACTGACCTCTCTACCGTACAACTTTGAAGAGTTTCAATCAAAATCAGAAACATTTTACAATGCTCTTAAAGAAATGAAACTATTTAGTCTGATTTTACCCATATCCATTGATGAAGCTGTTTGTGTAAGGGTTATCACAGATAATGTCCACAACATTAAAGAACCAAATGCAAAACTGTGTGAGAAAATACGCCAAAACGTCTTTCGAGAAACGAATGGTTGCACAGTAAGCATTGGATGTTCCGATTCTCTTGTGCTAGCCAGACTTGCTCTCAAAATGGCAAAACCAAATGGTTACAATATTACTTTTAAAAGTGATATATCAGAAAAATTCTGGCTTAATTTCAAACTGGATGATCTACCTGGAGTTGGGCACTCTGTTCTTTCAAGATTAGAATCAACGTTCAATAACCCGCGTTCTTTAGATGATCTAAGGAAAAGATATACTCTGGATACTTTAAAGGCAAGCGTAGGTTCGAAGTTAGGCATGAAGATACATCTCGCATTACAGGGTCAAGATGATCAAGAAAGCTTGAAGATACTGTTCGATCCCGAAAAAGTCTTACAAAGGAAGTCATTATCAATCGATATCAACTGGGGCATCAGGTTTGAAAATATAACTCAGGTGGATTTATTCATAGAAAGAGGCTGTCGATACCTTTTAAAGAAATTGAATGAAATCAACAAAACAACGTCACAAATATCACTAAAACTGATGAGAAGATGTAAAGATGCCCCCATTGAACCTCCAAAGTATATGGGCATGGGAAGATGTGAATCGTTCAGTCGTGGTAGCAGATTGGGTATTCCGACGGACGAATTCGGAATTATTGCTACTGAAATGAAAAGTTTATATCGAAGTTTGGGTTGTCCACCAAAGGAATTGAGAGGTCTTGCTTTACAATTTAACAAATTAGTTGAAGTTAGTTCGGACAATAATCAGCTTAAATTGAGGTTACCATTCAAAACAATAGTGACGAATAAAGCATTCGAAGACCTACCAGAAGATGTGAAAAATGACATCAATAATGAGTTTGTTAAAAGAAACTATGTGAGAAATGAATCTGGATTAGATTCAAATTTATTGAGCTCAAAGAAGAAGAAAAGCACTTTTTTGAGAACATCAAACGTAAATGATCTGCCTAGTACCATGGAAGAACAATTTATGAATGAACTACCAACTCAGGTTCGAGCAGAAGTAAGGCATGATTTAAGAATTCAGAAAAAAATCCAACAGACCAAGCTAGGAAATTTACAAGAAAAGATAAAAAGAAGAGAAGAAAACTTGAAAAATGAGAAAAATCATTTTATGGGCCGCAACAGTATCTTTCAACCAACCAAATTTCAGAATTTGACACGATTCAAGGAGATTTGTCAATTAGTGACACAATGGGTCACCGAAACTTTAGGCGATGGGGGGCCACATGAGAAAGACGTTAAATTATTTGTGAAGTATTTAATTAAACTTTGTGATTCTAATAGAGTCCATTTAGTTCTGTATTTATCAAACCTAATATCAAGGGAATTGAATCTTCGTGCCTTTTCAAACCAGGATCATTCAGGCTTTCAAACGTGGGAGAGAATCTTACTCAATGATATAATTCCACTGTTAAATAGAAATAAACATACATTTCAAACTGTGCGTAAACTTGACATGGACTTTGAAATTTAAAACTAAAAAAAAAAAAAGACAATAAAAAAAGTGTGCAGTTCGCGTGTATTAGCTGTAATACTCGGACGTTTATTAAAAATGAAAAAAAGAATCAAGACAATTTGGACAATTAAATAAAATAAGTAAAACAAAATAAGGACCTTAATTTTTACTAGAACTCTTCACCAACAGTAGAAACACGTAAAGTGTTGGAATGGCCGACGCCTCCTCTAAAGCCCTGGATGGAAACGACAGTATCACCGTTCTCCACCATTCCAAAAGACCTCGCCATTTCAACGCCAAACTTTAGGCGTCTATGAACGTCTTCACCCCAGTCATCTAAACGGGTTGGTTCATAAACAAATGGGAAAACACCCCTGTACAAATGTGCAATTCTTGCTGTCCTCGCATGTCTCGTTACCAGTATGATAGGACAACTTGGTCTATATTTAGATAACAGCCTTGCTGTGTTCCCTGTAGTGGATAATACAACGATGGCCTTACCATCTTGTTCCAAAATGGCTGCCGTGGCTGCCGCTGCCACAGTTTCTGTAGTGGAAGTAGGCTTAGGAGTGGCATCTCTAAGATCATCATAAAGAGCCAAATGTGCGATGGTACTTTCAGCAATGAGTGCAGTTGCTGCCATAACACTAACTGCATTCACCGGATAGTCACCCTTTGCCGTTTCTCCAGATAGCATAACACAATCTGCGCCATCCAGTACAGCGTTCCCCACATCTGACACCTCAGCCCTTGTCGGTCTTGGGTTGTAGGTCATTGAATCTAGCATCTGAGTTGCACATATGGCAGGTTTGCCTGCTACATTACATTTTGCAATGAGTTTTTTTTGAATGGCCAACACTTCAGGTGCCAAAATCTCAATTCCTAAATCGCCTCTTGCGATCATAACCCCATCTGTAACTTCCAGGATTTCATCGAAATTATCTAATCCTTGCTGATTCTCTATCTTGGAAATAATCTTAATATCTTGCCCTTCAGGACCCAAGACCTTTCTGATAGTTAAAACGTCTTGGGAAGTTCTTATGAAAGAGGCAAAAACCATGTGGATCCCATTGCGAACTCCAAATTGTAAGTCCTTTATATCCTTTGCCGACAGAGGGGGTAAATCAACATCTGTATTGGGCAAATTAACACCTTTACGGGATGAAATATAACCCGAGTTTACCGCTTGAACCCTTAAATTGAAATCATCAATGATTTGAAGAACTTTAAAAGAGAGAATACCATCATCGACGTAAATAAACCTTCCCGGAACAATAACTTTTGTCAAGTTGGCGTACTCTACATACATGATTTTATCGTTGGAGTTATCAGCAAACTTTGGGTCAGTAGTAAAGATCATTTGATGTTCTACGGGAACAAAGAAGTCCTGGTCATTCAAGGTGCGGCCTGTTCTAATCTCGGGACCCTTGGTGTCCAAGGCAATGGCAAGCGGCCTTCCAGGGAATTGCTGTTCTGATTTCATGGCATTCTCAATTACAGTTTGATGGAATTCGTAGGAGCCATGGGAGAAATTCATTCGAATGATGTTCAAGCCGGCTTTCCTTAGAGAAGTGATTGCTTCGCAGCTATTTGTCTTGGGTCCAATGGTACCTATTATAGAGGTCCGTCTAAGTTGCTGCGGTATCCCTACTTTCAAGTTAGCTAGCCTTTGCAATCTTGACTCTGGCATCGATAACGCTTTTGTTGTAATTGCCCAATGGGTGGAGGGTAAGAAGTGAGTTTGATTGCGTTTCGCCGCTTTTTTAGTTGAGATTACTTGTGTGCATTTTTTCTTTTTCCTATATATACACTTGCATATTATTGGAATATATGTAGTGTCTTCTCATGCGCTGTGACACTTTACCCCTGTTTCCATGGTGCGTCGCTAAATACATACGACGAGAAAATGAAAAAAAAAAAAAAAAAAAAAAAAGAACCAAAATAAAAGAAGAGTAAGTAACTTTTTATTTAGCTTTTTACAAAAGGTAATGAATGTATATGAATGTGCGCGCGCGCACTTATACTTAATCTGTATACATCGTATGTCTATTTCCATCCAAACCCGTGAAGGAGGAAGGATTCTTTGAATATTAGTACCGTTAGAGGTATCGGAATATGTTCACAAAAGTGTTACAATAAAGCGTCCAAAAACTTATCTTTAAAATTGGAGGGGGGCAGTCTCATCTCTTCGATTTCTCTTGATTTTTCCTCGATCTCGACTAAGCCTGTAGTAACATCGATTTCGGACACGTGGAGCCACCATTGGCTCCACGTCCGAGTGTACAGCTTGTGGCCGAACCACAGAACCAAGAAAATGGGCAATGTGATGTAGGCAGCGATGAAATCGGCAACCTTCCAGTACTTGGGGATGAAGATGGCATAGCCGTTGGTGAGAGTAATGATGCTTACAACAATCAGAGAGGCCCACACGGTGTATGGTTGTCCCCAGGTCTTGAAGGGCAACCTATCGTAGAGGCCATTGTAGAAAATGGCCTTGCGGAACCTGAGGTACGCAATGCAGCCGCAAATCCAGCCCAAGAACCCAGAAATGGTGCTGATATTGGAAAACCAATTGAACACATCTGCTGTAGACGAAGAAACGTTCAAATAGGCCAAACAAGAGCACAGGAAAGAAACGCCCACCGCCACGTAAGGTACACCCCACTTGTTGATTCTGCCCAGACACTTGGGCGCCTGTCCCGTCTGTGCCATGGTCAATAGCGATCTCGTGCTCGCGAACATAAACGCGTTGGCGGCTGACCACGCACTGCTCAAGATACACCCGTTGATAATATGAGGAAGAACTTTAATACCGGCGTTTTGAATCCCGATCACAAAGGGTGACGAACCGGCGCCAGGTTTACCTTGCGCGAGAGCATTGACCAGCGATGGATCATTGTAAGGAACGATGACGGAGATGGCCAGCGTCCCCAGAACGTAGAAGAAGATTAGCCTCCACACAAAGCGGCGTGAGGCCTTGGAAATATTCCTACGCTGGTCCGCACATTCCGCGGAAGTCATACAGACTAGCTCCGGACCCAGAATGAAGGCGAAGGCGCCCTTGATAATCCCTGTGTAAATATCAGTAAAATTTCCCAGAGATCCGCCCGTGAGGTGGTGTGCAAAGGCACCCGGGTGTTGCCAGTAACGGAACCCAAGACGATCATGTTTAGGACCACCGCCCCAGAACAGGATAAAGGATAGAATGATCAAGCCAACAATACACAAGATCTTGATAGACGCAAACCAAAATTCTGATTCTCCGTACACTTTGACAGCGGAAAGGTTTAGCAGCACTACAACACACAAAAAGATGGTAATCCAAACCCCCTTAGGTACCGCAGTAGTCCAGTATTCAACCACACCAGAAGCAGCCGTGCACTCGGCTGCCACTAAGATCACGTAGCAGTAGAAGTAATTCCACCCGGTGGCAAACCCTAGCGATGCGTCAACGTACCTGGTAACCAAGTTAGCCGTAGACCCGGCACTATCAGAACCGTCACCAGGCAAGAAGCACACCATTTCACCCAGCGCGCACATGATTGGATAGATCACCGCGGAAATAATGATGTACGATATGAATAGTCCCGCTGGGCCGCAAGTATGAAGCGTGGATGAGGTCCCCACCAGCAAACCAGTACCGATAGCGCCTCCCAGCGCTATCAGTTGCACGTGACGCGACTGCAGACCTTGTTTTAGTTTGTGCGGTTCGTTATCGCCATCAACGGAGGGCGATTTTTCCAAATCCACGTCCATAATCAGATCCTCCCGGATCGTGCCGTTAGATGACGCGGATTGGTTTTTGGATATTTTTTCCATGCGAATAGCGCCATCTTTTTCGTTGTGGTAAGGATGGTCGCGGCGCAACCCGGATGAAAGTGACTGCGTTACTTGGACAACGTTGTCCTCCTTCTTGGCGTCGCTACCGCTACCGCCGTCAACGTCGTCTGTGAAGGTGACGACTCCTGCTGCGTCTTGTCGATTATTCTTGTGGAAGGGCAGTATGTTTACCATGATTTATTCATTTGATGGTTACTTTTCGAAAAAGACAGAACAAGAAAGGGCTGAGAGAAAAGAAAAAAAAGAAAATAAAAAGAAAAAAGAACGCTGACTGCTATATGTATATATATTATATATATATATATATATATATATATAAATTACCTATGTCTGTGTATACCTTTACATTCACCGTACAAATCGGTACATGGATACAAATGTGTTGTATTTGCATTCACAAATACTTAGATTGGGGGCATGTACATAAACAGACACAGCAAGTGTTCTAATCCGTAGGCCCTGTAAGGTTGTGTTATCAGTACTGGGTGGAGGGGTGAGGGCAGATAAACACCCAGTGTAGTCAGTGATAGATAGCTGAGCGGAGGCACGATAATCAGATACCGAGGGGTTGGAAACAGACTATTCCTCTGATAAGATATATCGGGTGGTAGTTGAAAAGCGACAGAGGCCACAGGCACAAGCGAGCTTAGCGAGGCCAGGCAAACGTCATCGCTAGCGCATTGAAAAAAAAAAAAAAAAAAAAAAAAAAAAGAAAGTCATGAAGGGAGAAACCCCTTCCTTCCCTTGGGCGTATTGGAGTATGAAGCTCACGGCGTACGCCGTGAGCAAAGTCAGGTACTAGGTCAGGTACCCGGTACTTCGTCACACTGTTTGGGTGTCCAATTTCGCCGTGCCGCATTATCCCCAGTAAAAGGACCCTAAATGTCTGGTAGGCATGACGATCGCTCGTCATGTGCTTGTAACAGGAATTGGAGCGCACGCACGGAACTCGCCGCTGCAATATAGTCATGCTAAAATTGCGGACGTCCGGCCATTGCGCGCGGATACGGTACGGGACGGTACTTGATCTCCGTCCTATAACGCACTGTAAGGAAAAATAACAAGAGAGAAATTGATTACGTTATGCGAATTAGTGCCGGGTAAGCGTTTGTTATTGTGGAAAAAAAATGGAGAAAAGTATCAAATCGTCAAGAGAAAGAGCAGGAAAGGAAAGACTCATCTTTGGCAAAAACCTCCCCTTCACACGTATCGGTGGTCGCTTTACCGGTCAGTCTAGCGCACACATGCAAAACATCCAGGCTTTGTTGAGCTCAATACAAGCTGGAGTTCAAACCGTTTCTCCAGAGACATTTCAACAGACGGTTACGGCAATCAATAAGTTTCAAGACGATCCGGCACTTTTGGACACGATACTGCCAAGATGCGTGCATCTTTTAACCGACTCGTTCTTTTCTATGTCACAGCGTGACCAAAGACTCGTTGCGGAGCTGTTCTACAATCTTGACAAAATCTCGCACTCTAAAGTCCTTAAATCATTAGATACAAGCATTTTTAGAATAGACGACATTTTAAACTATTTACAGGATCGAGCCTCGCCCTCTTCTTTCAGCGATGTCTTGTGCGTCTATCTAAACCTCTCTTGGCTAAGCGTCATTTTGCTTTCCCCTTATACATTCAAAGATAGGTTTAGCAAAACGATTCAGGTATCGTCGAGGTTCGAAACCTACCCGATTTGCGTTCCGCCCATCAATAAGATCAAAGCCGTCTTATACTTTAAAAACTTGACAAAGGGCTTTGACCAGCTGCCTGAACCAGATCAATCAAATGTACCATTCCTCAACCAATTTCTGAAACTGTTCATCCAATCTCCGCAGAATGCAAGCTGCTACTTCTCGACTGAGGACTTAAGGCGTTTACAGCAAATTGCAGTGTCTAATCAAGCAATAAGACTCTTACCCAAATTATTCCAGATTTCGTACAACTATGCGTCGTCACACGATATCCTAGATGCTATAATAGAATTCTTCCAGGACCATTTGAATTCGAATTCTACAGATACACGGTTCCAGTTGGCGCACTCCTTTGCTAAGATGGCCAAGTTCCTTCACCAGGCGGATCCGGCGTCTTATATCGAACTCATTGGATACACGATTGACAACGCGATTTCGCTGTTACAGGCTTCTTGGGATTCTATCAATAGTAACGAGTTACACACTTCCCTATTGATCATTGCCGAGTTGGCTCTGGCCAAAATTCTCCCTGTAGATCTTATTAGCCGTGTATTGACTCAGATCATCCCGAAAACATGCCATTTCCAGCAATCCCGCTTCCAAATTATTAAGGGCCATCATATCAGAGATTCAACGAATTTCATTGTCTGGTCCGTAATAAGGTCAAACAATAGCAATAATCTATCTTCTCAGATCCTACGATCACTACTGTCTCATCTACTCATAAATGCCTTCTTCGATCCTGAATTGATTATCAGATACTCGAGTTTTGCTGCCCTTCAGGAGTTATTGGGTAGGTCCAACAAATCTTTGGCACTGAACCAAACGGATATCGCCTCCATACTGCAGGCAAACTGGAAGGATCTATCAAGGTCGTTCAAGGACAATTCGGATCTGATTCGTAGACTGTTCAATGCAGAAAACACATCGAATAGCGCTGTTTGCGTGTGGAGCATTTTCATTAGGTGGTCGTTCCACTGGAATTTACTGGAGAATTTACATCTGACTACCATGAAACTCAATATAGATTATAATCTACTCCCGCTAATCAAGTCGAAACTATGCTTACTTGATGTATTGCACGGAATGTTATATAAATCTGGCCACTCGATGATACAATATTGTCAATTTTTGTATCTATACTTGAAATTACTTGAAAATGATGTAAATCGTCCCGAGACAAGCAAAATTTGTACTGACATTTACAAAAATAAAATTGACTTCCAATTAATAGGTCAAGGGAGAAGACAATTTAACGATAATTCACCCGAATTGTTTCAAATTTTAGTCATTTTGAAATACTGGCAATTGGTGGGGCAAAATGATTTCAATCAAGAATTGTTTTGGCAATTTGTAAACATAATATCACCACAGAAGAAATTAAACTTATACAACGATTTTATCCCCATAGTACAACGAATAATATCGCAATGCGTTACTCTGAGTTATTCAAGGACCGCTCAATCAATCAAATCAGGTAACGAGATAGCATGTCGCTTGATATGCCATTTGCCCGATCAAGAAAAGATGTGTTCTATTTTCATCTCCCAATTTCCTACGTTAACACCCCAATCCAAATCAATTTTGATAGAAGAACTTGACCATCATTGGGACGATCAAATAAGCTTGCTCCCACAGAATTCGTACCAAAAATTCCTCAATGTAATCATCAACTGTCTTGATGATTATACGATAACGGAACAAGGCGATGTAGGTCGTCTGGTAAGAATACAAGCCTTGAAGGTTATACACTCACATCCTAGTTTGTTATCTGTTAATGATGGTGCCATGAGGCCAAAATTAATTAGATTGCTTGCGGAACCTGTACTAGAAATCAAAAGATTGTGTTATCAACTGCTCGCACCATCCACACTACAAATTACTGAAATTTCTAACTCTGTGTTACTTAATTTCCAACACAGACAAGGCCTAAGCAAAGAATTTTGGAAGGGCTACGCAATAAATGCCGGAGCGATAAATTTCTCCGACTCTGAACTGACTGCATCTATTGATTCCTTCATTGTATACTTTAGATCCTTGTCTCCTTCGCAACAATTAGAATTGTGCAATGATTTAATCAGAATAATCCCAAGCGCTAAACAGATCGATAAATCAAGGAGATGTGATAGTAACAAAGATCCATTAACGGGTGCGATGAGGTTTGATATCATCAAGTTCACCATTAATTGCGTAAAATTTTGGACTAGAATCATGGAATCTGGTCTGGTTGTTTTACATCCTGATTTCAATTTTCAAGGTGTTTTCGCCAAGTTCTATAACTTACATTTATTAGATTATGTCACACTAAGAGTTAATGTGATTAAATTCTTCCCATTTTTAGCGATCTCTTACCACCACACAGTGGGCAACATTGCTGATAGGAAAAGACAACCTGATCTGGTCAATATAATACTAAAAAGGCTATTAGTAATTCTGAAGCGTGAATATACGGCAACAAAATCAAAGTTTATGGCAGACCAGAATACCGCTTTACAAGGTATATTTCAGATACTTTTGGAGTCAGGTGCCATCAGGCAACTCCAATTTCTAGATACGGCTTGCCGAAGTTACGAATTCGCGAGTATATTAGAGTCTGATATAACTTTATAGAGCGTAAATTGTACATTTACATAATCATTCTGTTTGTTGCATTTGCTGAGATGTTACATGGGAGAGTAAATTTCGCACTCTTTTAGAATAAGATTTATCCACCGCATAATTATAATCCGTATCGTTTTGGGTAAATAGTGCTCCCTTTCGGATTTCTTTATCCCTCTTCGTTTTACATTCTAGAAAAATCTCCGGATTCATCTGAAATAGAGTTTTTCGCTCCCCGAAGATTCTGCGCAGCTTGAGTACATTGATTGATTGAATCACCTGTTTTTCTAAGCTATTTGTTTTACTTTCAACATACCATTTGCCAACATCATCCGTTATCTGCAGAACTCTATCAGTATTTTCCTGTATGTCAACTTCCAAGCTAGAAAGCCATTCAGAGATTGCATTTCCAATCTGTATTGGCAACCTCCATGTAAACTTACCACTAAAATCATCAAAAAGAAAAAAACTGTGGCTGTGTGTAATCAATAGATTATAAAAAACAAAGTAGAAAAGATCACAGTCAGAGTAGTTTTTACAGACTCTTAACATTGAAAGAAAATCGTGCACACTAAATTGGTAGCCATTTTCACTCAATTGGTTAAACATTGTCAATAGAGTAACTTTGGTAGAATTTGCTTGAGAAGCGGCATGGAAGAAACAATGAAAACTGGAATTCTCTTTGCTTCCAACTACATCCTCAGTCTGTGGTAATGATTGCCATAATTGTTTTTCATAAACCATGTACTCGACTAATGAAAGCATAAAATTGAAATTTGTGTAGACAGATAAATGACTTAGTAAAATAGTTGTAAAAAATGCTCTTAAAGGAGGTGTAGTAGAGTCAGTCCGCATTTGTTCATCAATATCATCGATGTATCGTTTCCATACGTTTAAGCTCAATGGCAAATCAATCAATTTGAGAGATAAGGATTGGAGAAATGAATCGTACTTGAAAGGTTCGAAATTCTCTTTTGATAAAATACTCATACACTCCTTTAAACTCACATCAGACGGTAACTTATCCAAACCGAATTGTTTGTTGCTGATGGTAATAAAGGATAATTTCTTCATGGTTGCAATAACTTTAAAACAGGAATGGTTCTTACATAACTGCAGTAAGTTCGAAGAATCATGCTGATGGAAGCAAAAGTTCCATTTGGACAAGCTTTTTAAAGTCAGGCAAACTTCATTCTCCATGCTTTGAGTTATCATTACTTCTAAGCTTTTGATTAGGCACGGACTAAACAACTCTAACAATTGGATATCTCTTTCACGCTCCTTCGAACATTCCAGAGCAGAGTCTGATATGCATAAGGGTAAAATTTCCACTACACTAGTCCATTGACACGTTTCCACATAAAACGCCAGCTGAGATAAGTTAGCTAACAATTGGCCCTCCAAATGTTTCGCAAACAATCGTTGAATTGCCTCCAAATAATAATTTGATTGAGACTTAATGACTAAAAGAGTACAATTTCTTAAGAATTTTGTGTTTACTCGAAATTTCTGTTCTCCAGTAAAAGATTCAGCTATGAGGGAAAAATAACGATCCAATAATTGCAGCGAAAATTTGGCTAGTGCAGTTTTGTCCTTTACCGGTTGAAGCGACACTTTATAGAGCATATTAGATAGTTCATGAAAGAATTCCAAAGGCAACCGATTGGATGGGAATGTACCAATTAGTCTGCCCGATTTATTTAGCCATCTTATATGGCCTGTGCCGATGCGATTCAGCAGCGCAAAATACAAAGCAGGATTATAAGCTGTACGAAGTTTCTGTAGAGTAGTCAGTACTACGTTCAATCGTAAATTTACATTTTGGAGTTTATCTTCGTTTAGTTTATCTTTTCTTTTTAGTGCTTCCTTCAACCATTTATCAGTAATCGAATTAGTTCTTTTGTTGTTTGGAAAACGTTTATGCAATGGTACTTTTTGCTCCAGCTGTGGTGGTAGAATTTCAGGGGTGCTTAAAGATTCTTTAATCAATCTACCAATATGGGTAGACGAACTTCTTCTAAAAATTGGCATCATGTTCTGCTCTAGTATATTACAAACATTTTTTTCTCGCCTTTTCTTGATACGAAAATGTTACTGTTACTTGAAAAGATTTGATCAATTTGTCTACTCTACACAATCACCCTTTCATCTTCAACTACGCGCGGTAAAAAAGAAACCCAAATTTAACATAATGACTACTCCAAAACTTTCTTCTTTTTCGGTATTGCCTGAGAAATGACAACACTTTTAGGTAACTTTCTTTTCCAATCCAAAGCCATGGTTTCTAGTTTAGGGCCTTCGTTATTGCATAATATTTTTTTGTAATATAACCTCTCTAATTGACTTAGATGTTTTTCGATCCAGATATGTTTGAGACTTTGCTTACTATTTAATCGTTTAACTACATCGGTTCGCAGAAGGTCTTTCACAAAGCTCTTAGCATTATCTGAAACAACATCCCACTGCTTTAGTTTAAAGTTCAGTTTCCCAACCTTTGCATTTTGAATAATACTTCTCTCTGATCCGTCGCCATAAAATGGCGAGATTCCTGTTAACATAATGTGTGTAATTACACCCAAAGACCAAAGGTCGCATTTACTATCATATCCCCGTTGCTCTAAAGTAGCTGCCCTTGAGAAACTTTGATAGGCTTTTCTGTTTGCTCTAAACCCAACTTCCGGAGCGCAGTATTCTGGTGTACCTACAACTGTATGCATTCTTTCTTTGTTAGAATTCAAATCTTTAGCTATACCAAAGTCCGCCAAGACAATTCTAGTGCATGGTTCTGGCGCACATAACAAAATATTATCTAGTTTCAAGTCACGATGAACAATATCTTGATCATGGAGATAGTTCAACGCCTGTAATATTTGAAAGACGATCAATAACGATTCCGTTTCAGACATAGAAGTTAAACAGTCACCCTTAGCCAAGTAGGAGAACAAATCGCCGCCAGGTATCAAATCCTGGAATATATAAAGGTGATTGTTCCTGTCGCAGAAAGTATGGTAGACTTTGATAATATTTGGATGATCCAGCCTCAAAAGAATTCGAGCTTCTTTGTCGAATTTATTTGGTTTAAGTTTGATAATCTTTACAGCATAGTTTTCAGGGTGATAACAGGCATCGTCCTTTCTTTCCTTTGAGTTATGCGTAATGAGAACATGACCAAAAGTACCATTACCGACTATTCTATTGGTTATTTCCCATTGGTCTACTTCCCTTAGAAAACCCATTTGGTCTAAAAGTTTTGGATCCAGAGAAGATTGTAAATCATCATTTATCATGAAAACTAGCTGCGTTTTTATACTGTCATTTTCCCCACTGCCCTTTGATAAGTCGATGACATCAGAATCCTTTAAGAGATACGTTTTATCTCTTTTTAAAAGTAAACCATTCAAATATGTTCCATTAAGAGAACAATCTTTAACGTAAAACATTGGAATGCTATCCTCATCAAAAAACACGCACCAGAACACACAGTGAATGGAGGATATTGAGGGGTCTGTTAGAACAAGTTGGCATTCTTTACTATTCCTTCCAACTTTCACAAGCTGATGCTTCAGTATAGGTATTTCCTGTTCTGTATTACAGCCGCCCACATTAACTTCTAAGTGAGCAGGAGCTGTCTGAGCGCCATTTTTGGTTGTAAGGTTATAGTTATCCAACGGTTCCATTTGCTTCTGCTTCTTCCTGCTACTGTTTAATTTGTATTATAAACACTAAAGGAACAGAAATCATTTAAAAAAGAAATATAAGGAAAGAATTGGACATTTTTCTCTCGTTTTATATTAAAAAGAAATAAATTAGCCGCCGAAATTTAGCCGCCATCGCTTCTCTTTGCTCCAGTGAAGTTATGTACGATATCCGATATCTCTTATGTTTTTGAACATTTTGAAGACAGTAGGAATGAATATACAAAAAAAAACCCTTCTTTAACAGGAGGAACAGATAGTCATGGTGTATAAAGTAGAGGTAGTGAAGATACTACCGTTCAATTTTTTAAGTGCTGTACTCATTTCTTTCTATATAGGTGTCTTTTATTTAAGTTGAAGTTTTCTTGCGGAAGTACTTTTACTCATCTGGTAAGTGACACACGACTCTACACGATTTATTTTTAAATAATCAGTCTTAGTATTTACTGTCCTACTTTGATTATGCCCCTTTTCAAATTAATAATTACTCCCTCCTCGCTTTCCTAAGCACTGCGCGCGCCATGTAGGAAGTGCAAACAACCACCTCTCTCCATGTTAAATGATGGTTTTTGGAACAGGAGGTTTGATGAAAAGTGAAATATGATGACAAGCAAGCAAGGTAAACAGCAAAAATTGTTGTGTATGCTAAAAGATTAAGCGAGAAAAGGAAGTATTTCAAGAATAAGGGGATACAGCATAGAATAGTGATGTCCGAGCCAAATACACCATTGCATGCTCAACCAAATGAACAATTGGACTTGAACAAGCTGAATGATCTAGATGAAAAAGATATTGACGATTTAAACTTAGATCCAAACTCTGATATTGACATTACTACAGATTCTGGCGATGAGGAAAAAGCTGACATAAACAATGTTATATGGCAGCGTAATTGTGATCAGAAAAGAAGATATCATACACCGGAATTCAATGATGTTTATAGTGAAGCCAACAACGCAATAAATGACGTGACCATGCTCGATGATGTTGACGATTTCCAGCCTAGAATCAACGTATCTTCTCCATTTTCATCAACCACAAAACTGAGTGATTTGTTACCAAATAATCACAATGAGGCTTCACATCCAAGAAGACTGTCAATGTCCCAACAATCAAAGTTCATCTCCTATGTTGACGATCAGCTCTTACAAATTCAAAGAAAGTTTGTTCAATCCAGGGGTTTGAATATTAAGAACGGTTATGTTAGCCTCACTCCGCTACTAAAGGATATAAAATCCTTAATTGACTTTATTTGGTATTCTATTGCACATATTCCAAACTCAGACTATTTACTTCAGTCAGAACCAAAAAGACATTACCACAGCCCCCGAAGCTCAAACAGTACATGTGAATATTCCAGCTATTTCGGACAGGGGTCCTATTTAATTAAAATCGCCGACGACCTCGTTGATTATGTAGAAAAGTTCACATTCAAGGAGATGGAAGACTCAGAGATTAATGACACTTTATCAAAATTGTTCAAACTATTTTTTATTCTTGACAGGATATTCGTAATTCTGATCGACAACAGCAATGACAAAGAGACCTCTGAAACAATTCCAGTCAACAGGAAAATAACAGGATTGAATGGAACTGATATTGTAAGGTTAAAAGGTATCGCAGAACGAACAAGAGTTCGTCTACCCATTTTTTTAGAGTTGCAAGGTATTCATGGGTACCATTATGAATTAAGCAAGATTTACGAAGGATTTTTAGACAATGCCAATTCATTCTAGTATATATATTCACCCAGTAGCATATGTTTTTTATACTATAATTTGTAACTTTTGAAACTTTTGTTTTATAAGTCCTCTATTTTTCATGCATGAGTATCTACACACACACACACATATATATATTAAAGAGTATACAGTTCTCCCATTGTGTGTTCTCAAATCCACGTTCTCCCATAATGCAAGTTTCCTCTATTACTCCGGAGAGTTGGCGCTCACTGATACAGCCTTGTACGAACTCAAATCCAATATAACAGTAACATCCTTAGTAATCTTGGCCAAATTAGCCAAGTTAGGTCTAAGTTCGTTCAAATTAGGCACATCGCTCATTACAATTTTAGTATTGGCCAGAATTGATATTATTACTTTCAAGAATGAATTCATTATCTCCCACGTTTTCAACTTCTCCAAAGATGTCAGATACTTTTCTGAATTTAAATCATTCGGTATCAATACATCCAACCTTTCATTCAATTGTTTGGATAAATCCATTGCTTGACGACATGTAGCCGTCAGGTCACGAATTTTAGGCGCCAACGAGTCCGTCAAAATTTGCTTTCCCATGGTGCTAGCAATGGCTATCTTGGATATTTCCGAAGTCAACTGATTGTATACAACGCTCACCATTTTAACTACTGTTGATAAAGTTTGGTATAGTTGAATGTCAATATTTGTCTCCACTACATTAGTACTATTGTTACTGGTGCCATTTCCATTCATTGGCGGAGGAGTTATATTCACATTAGTAATATTCGTATTGTTTGACGCGTTGATAATGGAAGAGTTCATGACCGGATGCGGTTTAGGTTCGTGTACCATCGAATCTTTTTTCGAATCGCTGGTAGATTTGTTGTGTTGGAGCAGCTGTTGCCTTGGCAGGTTATCGTTACCGGGTTTCCCTTCATTTACAGTCACTTGAGAACTCCCATTGCTTACTGCGTTCTGATGTCCTAGAATAGGACCATGGCCATGTGCATTATTTAAATTTGGCGATAGTAGTGGAACGGCTGAACTGTTTGAGATAGACGTGTCTCCAACTAGAATATTACTGTTGGAAAGCAATGCAGATGTTGATGGTGCTCTTGTGCTTCTCGTTTTCGGTAGTAATTTAATATTTCCACTACAGAGTGCACTGTTTGAATTTACCACCGGTCCTCCACTATTTGTGATGCTGGATGATGTGTCATGTCTTGAAAATGAATGTTTCTTTGGAGGCTTATTCACAGTGCTGATCGTTTTATCGTCTTCTTTGATAAAAGACCACGCATTATACATTTCCATATAAGCGCACATTAATGTCATATAAAACATTCGTATGAAACACAAATCATCTTCTCTGAAAAAAGTCTCGAAATTCTTTCTCAATAGCGTTATAATTTGTTTAAAACTTGTGATTATAGTAAGGCATAGTTTGATTAGTGCTTGGTCATGTGATTCGTCTTCGTTCTCTGTTTGTTGCAAAACTTCCACCAGATTATCAGTATGCGACCTGACGGAATACAACAATGATACAACATTCACGGCAACCGCCTTTTCTTTACAGAAAGATGCAATCTTTCTGATTGCTTGTTGACATTCAGTGAAGCTGAATAGGAGCTTCCGACAGGATACGACCAATTCTGCATGCGATATCTTTTGATGTCCATTACTTAGTGACTCTTCTGGCAAAATTGATAGCCTCTTGAAGTAGTCGTTGTATTTGGAGTGGTTATAGAGCTCTGTACCATTTACTGTTCCGCCAGATTCTGGTTCCACATTGCCTGTAGTAACCAAAGTTGGATTTGACGAGGTCATTGAGGTAGATGCATTTGAAGTGGTATTCGCATTAGGGGCAAGTGATATTATATTGTTGTCAGTCATTGCTCCATTAGACAAGTTTGTATTTATGAACCCCATTCTTTTAGCTGCCCTAGATATTTTCGGTTCTGAAGTAGGTTGGATGGAGTGATCTTTGAGATATCGTGATATGGCAATTGCCCAATATTCTTCCTTAGGAATTCCCGTATGAAATGGAGTGTAATTTTGTACCTGATCAAGTTCTTCCTTAGATATTTTATTATCTTCTAAATCCAAAATGCTAAGTTTGTTTAGTTTTGTAATCGATTTCAAATTACGTATGCTAGATACGTTATTGTCTTTCAAAGATAGTACGCGTATATTATCTTGCCAAAACGGCGATATTTCATCCGGAAATGCTTCAATCTCATTGGAAGATAGATCTAAAATCTCTAGTTGAGGACACTGTGTTAAAACAGGTGGGAATTCTTTAAAACTATTATTATGTAAATCCAGATACTGCAACTTTGATAGCCTTTTGAAGCTTGCAGGTAAAGACGTTAAGTGATTTTTTCTTAAAGATAATCTTTCAACATTCTGAATATAACTAACCTCTTCGTCTGATATCGATTTGATATTAAGGGCAATCAGCTTTAATGTAGTGCCATTGGAGCTTAATTTATCTTGCGCTGCTATTTCGGATAATATGGTGTTGCTTGAACTCGTTGACGTTTTGTCAGCAGGCGAATATTCCTCCTTTGGATCCAACGTCCTCTTTGAAGATGTAGCTACCATACGTACGGATACTTACGGATGTAATCTATCTTATAAAATGCTACTGGAATATGGCATGAAATGTTGGCATTAACTTTATTTGCCCACCTATATTTAAAGATCCAAACTTCATCTCGTTACCCGAACTGAGGCCACACTCTTTTTCTTTTTCTGATTGTTACGGTTTTTCGTATTGTTCTTTGGAAGTATCATGCATAGAAACGCTAATAACAATTATATGGTAGTTATATACAAGAAATCATTATATATAGTCACAACAGCATAAGGTCAGAAAGCTCAATTTTGAAAAATTATTTTGATCTTAAACAAGTATGTTAAAGGAGCTTTTCCGGGACAGTAATTCCATCACATTCTTTCAAAATTTGTATATCTTTGGGGTTTGGACGAAAACCTTCATTGCTACTTACATCTTGCAAAAATTGGTTAATAAAACGAATTTCATTGTCACCTAGTTCCGGAGTAATGCGTGAAAAAGTGGCCAAGTTGAACAGAATTTTTGAAATCGCCAAGTTCGACACCCGAATCACCATATCCTCCGCCAAGTGATAGTACTGTTCAATGAAGGGAATATATTCACTCTTTTTGCTTTTATAAAGTTTATCGCAGAACCCTAACAACAATGCATTCAGCGGTGTATTATCCACGTTCCTTTTCCTGGTCTTTTGATAGGCTAGAAAGTCATCAAACAAGCCCTTCGCCTCATCCACTGTGCCGTCAGGTTTACTAAACTCTGCTGAAATAAAGTCTGCATAGTTCCTAGCATTCAGGTGAGGTCCCAACTGTTTGCGGAATTGACGAATTGGCTCGATAGTCGGGCATATGGAAACAAAAGCTTTAGTAATTTTCTCAACTTTTTCATACTCTGTGGGGTTTATGGAAACACTCTGTAACAGCTTAAACTCTGGACGTAAATCATCCGCTTGAAATTTATAATTAGCATACATTTTAATACTCAAAGTGTCTAAAGTAGGGACTACTGTACCATCCGATGGGTAATGCCTATGATAAAACGCGTTGAATTTTTCTTCACTTACTTTTTCATCATCTAACATCAGTAACAAAACTTTATGGAACAGCTTCGTAGTTTTAACAATCTCTCCCAATTCCTCTTTTATTTGGTCATATTTTAATGGCGTCGTTTGACATAAGGCCAGGAGGAATGCTTCCTTCACTATAGGATCTTTCTTGAATTTCTGAGGAAGTTCTCCTTCCCAGAAGGCCTTTAAGTGGTTGAAATTCCCAGAATCGCACAGAGAATTAACCAGCGCCGCATACGATGTGTTTTTGATATCATTTTCTGGCTTAATAATACTATTCCAGACTGCTAAAATTCTGTCCAACTTCTCTTTACTGGATTTGGCTCGTAGATGGGCCACTGCATTCAAAAGACGATCCTTCAACAACGGGGTATTTGGGAAAATCTTGTTATAATGGTTATAGACGGCAACCACTTGCTCGGGTTTCTGAAAATCAATATACTTATCCATGAACTTGGTTATGATCTCTATATTTTTTTCGCCTTCAAGCTTATCATATTGGCTATAGAGATCTCTTAAATCTATCCACCTAGGAGCATTCTCAATTTGATTCAAGAAATGACCAATATCGTGTACCGTGTATTGATAATACAAGTCATTAAAATTTTTCATAATCAGGTCTCTTCCTTCAAGAGAAGTACATTCTGTATTTAACATTCTTCTTATTATGTTAAAGGGCAAAAGCTGTCCCATTTTGTCATCGATTTGCAAAATTCTATAAAGAATCTTGATATCCACAGTATTTCCTGGCAAGGATAAATAAGCAATAGTGGTAATGGCGATATTTTGAGTATGTGCATGAGATGAGCTATTTTGAAGTAAAATCACTGGGTTTTCTGAAATAGTTTCCAAGTACTTAACCCATAATGCAATAACGTCCTGTGCCGATTGATTATGTAGAAGATATTTCAAAACGATAGTGAAATGCTGTGAGCGTGCCAACTTGTATTGACACAGTGTATTCAAAACTTGATAAGGATCTATTGTCATATTCTTGTTTCTATAGCTTAATTCCTGCAAAAGGTCGGAAGAAAAGTTCGCCAATAGATGGGATTTTTCCATAAGTGAGGGGTTCCGTAATTTTTGTTTCAACAGTTCCATTTTCTCTTTGAAATCATTGAAAATTTCATTAATGTCTGAGCCTGGAGCTTTTAACTCATTCTTCAAATCTGTTGCTACATTTTGAACCCTCTCAAATGGCGAGACATCCTTTACTCTAACTTCTGAATGTTCGTCATCTGTCTCATGCAACCGAACATTATTCTGCTGCGATATGGAACTTGAAAAGGTGATACATCTTCGTGAGATAATCACCTTTGAATGATCAAAGGTCCTCAAAACATTATGGAAAAGCATTTGTATCCCAGCAGAAGGTTCTGGTATTCCTTTGCGATGAGGTGACTCGAGCAACATGCACAGGGCACATCAGCTTTACTTAGTTCAACATACAACCAATTGAACCTTCCCAATATTGTCGGATTAACCGTATATAGTGATAATATATGTAGCTTACCCAGCTGCCACTTTGAATGAATAAATTAGCCAGATTGCAATACCATACAATATTCTAAGTTTGTTTCTTACATGTGAATTCTTTTGTCGGCAAACATTGTCATTTGTGAAACTTACATTGCTTACTAGTACAACATTTCTATATCAGCCAGTACTAACCGAGATGATGTGCTGATGAAGCGACCGTTCGTTTATTACTGGCTTTGACTTTTAAAATCATCAAAATGAGCTACCGTGTTCTTTCAACTCATTTATACCAACCATATACATCAGCGGCTAAATTTTGTCGTTTTCCAAATATCTCTATAGTGATATGCCAAAACGTCGGGGTTCCCGGAGAGCGTTTCCGACTTTGTCGTTTCATCCGTTCTGGACCGCATTTTATTTGTACGGGGTGCACGGATAACCGATTATAAAGAACCGAGCGCGGTTGCAACTGAAATTTTTTTTCACTACTGTCGTAAGGCACAGTGGTATATATACTCAAGGGTCATCTCATTTTTTTGGTATCTTCTCTCATATTCCAGAGCAGACATATAACATTTCTTCTGAACACTAAAATATAATTTTGCACATCTAACATTTTCGGTAATAAAGTGAACGCCATCATTAGTTATGGCTAGCTCATAGAGCTTCATCTCTGCTTTTGCTATTACGCATATAAACATGAAGTGTAAGAATTTCAAGTACACAACAAAGAAAGGTTGGTATTCTCATCGATGGTTTTTGAACAGCCTTATTACTTCTCACAAGGGCTCTTTACCACTTTCGAGTCAATTCGAATTGAGTACATTTAACTCGTCAGCTATACCCACCTTACACCTCGCTGTACACAATGGGTGCAAGGGTTTTTTATTTTTTTTATTTTTGTTCTTTTCTGAAGGTTCTTATATCATGTGAAACGCCGACGCAAAAAAGCAATATTACCGCCCGATGAAATTTTCGACGAGAAAATTTTCTTGAAAAAGCCATGCGATGAGTAGTAAAATTTTTTTTTCTTTTCCTTTTCTTGCACTTTTATTACGACTATTTTTCTCTAGTGTACTTTTCGTATTCTTCACATGTTTTCGCTCTTCTCTTTTCGCTTGGCTTGATTTAATTTTTAACGTACGTCTTTTTGTACGCTGTTATTCTCCTCATTATCAAGTATTTCTTTCTACTCCCCTTTTTTTTATCAGCCAAGGTTCTTGGTAAATTCTATTTCGAATAACCAGAAAAACAAAAAGTCATTGATTGACTATTTGACTCAAATTGGAAAAATTATAACTTTTCTTTTCAGCATTCCATTAATAAAGACTTTACAATAATAGTTCGTTTTCTCTATTATTTTGTCTTTTCCTTTACATTGGAATATATTCTAAGCTCTATTTTTTCTATTCGCTTTTACTTTATTTTCTATTTTATTCTTTTCACCTGGTTTGAAGTGCCTTTTTTCTTACTACCTTCCCTTTTTACCCTTTTTTAGTCACTTCTGTGTCAGCAAACGGAATTATATAAACGTCAGTGGAAAAAAAATTGGTAAAATAGAAAATAAGCGAGCAGTCAATCAACAACGAAAGAAATATTGGGAGGTTTTAACTAATTTTTCCAGCTTATTTCAATTTTTCATAAACCATAACTCTTTTTTAGCTTTTCTCTTTACTTTGCTATAATTTTTAGAAAAGGACTAAAAAATACCAAAAAAAGAAATCACATAAAAAATTGTTTAGAATAACCTATAATGGCATTGGCAAATTCCAGACCATTGCAAATACCAACCCTAGAGAATGAAATTCTCCATAACTCAAATTCTCCAGTATTTCAAGTGAACTCAATGGGTTTTACGACTAGAGCTGACACTATTTCAAATCCAGGTACAGATCTTATCGGTAATCAGCCAGGAATGTCCCTTGATGATAGTGGCTTATCCGGTTCTTCGTTTTCATCGTCGCAGGAAACCAAGGTCTCCAAGTCTAGGAAGGACTCTGGTGTTCCTAAGAAAGACAATCCTCTGTTAGAAATTTCGAAGTTAATTCCTGTTACTGGTGAAAGGCCCAAGCCCGAAAATAGGGACTCACCTCTGGATGATGATGTTCTTCATGCGGTCTTTATAATATTATGGGAAATGGACCCAAATCAACAAGGTATGACTGTTAAACAACTGTGCGATTTGCTTCTGCAAAAACATCCGGATATGTCCAATTTATCAACCAAGTTGTCAAATTTGATATCAGCAAAACTGAACGCTTATGTTAAGAAGATCGAGAAGGGTGAGAAGACATTAATCTATGCCTTATCGAGAGAATGGTCGAACTCATCTCCTAGAAGGATGCTTTACATATACAGAGGTGTATTATCCCCTGACTATAAAGAGCATGCTCAAGCTGTCACTATGCAACTAAAACAACAGTTAGAAATATCTGGTGATACAAGCGACTTTAATTCAAATGGCAAGAAAAAAAAAGAATCTGGCAGTAACCAGCTAACTAATAATGAATCTTTCTCAAATTCGATGACTGATATGAAAAGCTTGTCTTCTAACAATTCCTTCTCAAAGAATTTGAATGTAGGAAATTTGGCTTTTTCATTGAGTCCAGAATTCAACATTCCTTATTCTACTTCTCCGGTGTCACTGAATCTTTCTCCATCAATGAGCAATAGCCAACAGCAATTACTGACACCTACTGCCGCATCGAAGGGTAAGAAAAGTAATAAGAAAAGGAATTACACAGATGAAGATATTATTGACTCAGTGACGGAATCAAAAAAGATCAAAACCGCAAAACCTGGAAAGCAAGCGAAATCTCTATCCACTTTATCCACTCCCAAAAAGGTGCCTTCTTCTACGTCGCTATCTGCGTTTGAAGGCACCAAGAATATTTCGCCAGATTCTTCCCTCTCTCATAGTACATCTTCAAGTACTTATGTTACTGCAGCTGCAGCTGCACCAAGACTTTCTAAACTTCTGCCAAAAAATGGATTCAAGAAAAACTCACACAGCACTTCCGAACTGGCAGCTATTCATAAGGTAATCTCCACACAGACTCCAATTGAAAGTTCTTCAGATAACTCTCTATACAATAACAGCCGCAGCAGCAGCAGCGGTAGTAGTAGCAGCAGTAGCAGCAGCAGCAGCGGCGGCTCACCGGTTAGCAATGCCACTGCTACTTCTTCCGCCGAATCGTTGTCCGACGTCAATTCAAGTCAGGACAATGGAAAAGAATCTAACCCAAGTTCCCAGGAATCACGAAACGAAGTTACGAATTGGATGAAAATTGTGAGAAATGGGTTTTTGACCCATGATATTGAAGCTCCAGAATCAATAACATTAGATGACCTAGATAATATATTCAATTGATTTTTTGTCTCCTTTACAAGAGCTTAACGGCTACTCTACTTCTTTATAGTTGTTTTTTTCGGATGACAGTAACCGTTACTCTCATCGGACAATTTTTTAGCTAGTTCTAACTTTCACAACAATGTTTAAATAAGTATAAAACGAAGAGCAAATAAAATGAAAAACAAATGAACCGTTTGGGGTAGATTGATTTACTGTTTCCGCATTATGATTTCAAAAAAGCAGATCTATTTCGCTTCTGAACTAACTGGGTTGAAACGCTTTGAATAACAGTGCTTGACTAACCCTTTAGGCTTTGTTTGGTTCGGTTATTCCGGATGTATAACAGATTGATGTTCATTTACCCCACAGTCGGTTTATCCGAAATTTGCGGGAGACTCTAATTTTCGTCATCCATCGATCACGATTTTCATGACTGACAGAAAAGAAAAGGTTGACTGAAAAAATCAACTTTTTCAAGGGACAAGTAATGATTTCTACTTGATCGTATTCTTTACTTTACTCAACTTGTCAAAATTACATAGTTGTAGGGAAAGTCAAGCAGGCAAGGAAGAATCCGGTTCAGGAAAAGGCAAAATGATTCAGTTCACCGGCAAGAACTTGATTAGAGGCTTGCAAAAGACGGCTATGGCACAGCCTAGTCATTTGACTCTGCAAACAGCTATGATGAGAAAGTTTAGTTTTTCATGCAGGGCGTTGAACAAAGCAAGCCTCACTGAAGAAGAAAAAGAGCTACTAAGTGAACCAAGGGCCCGTGATTATGTGGATGTTTGTATTGTTGGAGGAGGACCTGCAGGATTGGCCACAGCAATCAAACTCAAACAACTAGATAATGCCTCAGGAACAGGTCAGTTGCGTGTTGTCGTCCTTGAAAAATCCAGTGTATTAGGCGGGCAAACTGTTTCCGGTGCCATATTAGAACCCGGTGTGTGGAAGGAGTTATTCCCTGATGAAGAATCCGATACAGGTATTCCGTTACCAAAGGAGTTAGCTACTTTAGTGACTAAAGAGCAATTGAAATTTTTGAAGGGAAAATGGGCCATAAACGTTCCCGAACCATCCCAAATGGTCAATAAGGGACGTAATTTCATCGTCTCTTTGAACCAAGTCGTTGGATATTTGGGAGAAAAGGCTGAAGAAGTAGGAGTTGAAGTATATCCTGGCATAGCTGTTTCAGATCTTATTTATGATAAGGATAATGCAGTGAAAGGTGTAATCACTAAGGACGCCGGTATTTCAAAGTGTGGTAAGCCAAAGGAAACTTACGAACGTGGGATGGAATTTTGGGCAAGACAAACTGTGTTAGCAGAAGGCTGTCATGGTTCCTTGACAAAACAAGCCATTAAAAGATATGATTTGAGAAAAGACAGACAGCATCAAACTTATGGATTGGGTATTAAAGAAGTTTGGGAAGTTAAACCGGAAAATTTCAACAAGGGGTTCGCAGCCCATACTATGGGATTCCCGTTATCCAATGACGTTTATGGTGGTGGTTTTCAATATCACTTCGGTGATGGACTGGTTACTGTAGGTCTTGTCGTGGGGTTAGATTACAAGAATCCTTATGTTTCACCTTATAAAGAATTTCAAAAAATGAAACATCACCCTTACTATTCCAAAGTTTTAGAAGGCGGAAAGTGCATTGCATATGCTGCGAGAGCTTTGAACGAAGGTGGACTTCAGTCCGTCCCAAAACTAAACTTTCCGGGCGGTGTGTTGGTAGGAGCTAGCGCCGGTTTTATGAATGTCCCAAAGATCAAGGGAACCCACACTGCAATGAAGAGTGGATTGCTTGCCGCTGAAAGTATCTTTGAATGCATAAAAGGATTGCCTGTGTTAGAAGATATCGAAGACGAAGATATTAAAACTGAAATGTTTTCTAGAGAGCCAATTATCAGCTTAGAATCATATGAAAGTGCATTCAAAAAGTCATCTATATATAAAGAATTATATGAAGTGCGCAATATTAGACCATCGTTCAGTGGAACACTTGGCGGATACGGTGGTATGATTTACTCTGGAATCGACTCCTTGATATTGAAGGGAAAAGTTCCTTGGACACTGAAATTCGATGAGAAAAACGACGGTGAAATATTGAAACCTGCTGCCAACTACAAACCAATAGATTACCCTAAGCCGGACGGTGTGCTCTCCTTCGATATACTGACATCCGTATCCAGAACAGGAACGTACCATGATGATGATGAACCGTGTCATCTGAGAATTCCCGGACAAGATATGATAAAATACGCCGAGAGAAGCTTCCCTGTTTGGAAAGGTGTTGAATCAAGATTTTGTCCCGCAGGTGTTTATGAGTTTGTCGAGGATGAAAAATCATCTGTAGGCAAGAGACTTCAAATCAATTCGCAAAATTGTATCCATTGTAAAACTTGCGATATTAAGGCGCCAAGACAAGACATTACTTGGAAAGTACCGGAAGGCGGAGACGGACCAAAATACACACTAACTTAATTTTTGGACTCATTATTTATTTATTCTATTCTTTCTTTTATCTAATCTATATTTATTCACATAAAAGATCTCTTCTTCAGCCGATAAATCTTTCAGCTTCAATGAATCTCACAAGCACTTTAGAACCAGATTGTAAAAGGGGGTGCCCAGCAACCGATTGCATCCAGGTGTTCAAACCTTGTCTTCTTTCTTCAATGATCTCGTTACTAAATCTATTACTCAAGAGAATTTTGCCCGGTAAATGAGGTACCATGACTTTTGGATGATTAAGCATAGAAATTTCCTTGATCAAGCATTTGCGAAAGAATTCAAAGTCTGAGTATCGTCTTCTCACTTTAGAGACTCTCTTGTGAAAACTCGGCAAGTTTGTACGGCATATTATCTCGTAATCTGTAAACATTCCTTTCGAATCCATTCCATTTGGTATGTGAGTTTTAGGGTTATGCACCTCAATCTCCAAGAAGTTTTCAGGTTCAGCGTATATTTCGCTGAAACTAGGCTCTCCGTGTCCCTTGGAAAGTAAAGACTGTTCTGTGGACCCAAAGGATTTGAATTCTCTTGGCATAGTTTGTATAGGCGGGTTGCGCTACTCAGCTTTTCTTGGCATGCCTTTTTATCCACTGGCAAACTTGTTTTAATCAATTCATTGAAGATCTGCATATTAATAAATATCACATCGTACGTAATATCTATCGAGCTCATACTCAACCTCACCTATACCATCCAGAGCATGTTATAGCACAACTTTCAAAGGGATTTATGACCCTTCGTACTTCAATTCCCCAGTAAGGGTGCAGTAATATCTAATCCCTGAAATGCACCACCGCTATGTTCTTTCTTCTGTATCCGCGTCAGAATTAGTGTGGGGCGGTCCCTTAAGATTGCTTCCGAAGATTCCCTAGTTGTTACATACCGCGTTCACAAAGAAGAGGAATAAGGAGGTATAAGAGACAATAAGAGAGGCGGAACTGATTTGAAACATTACGATTGTTTGCTCGTGTAATGACCGATAGGAACTTCTTACCACAACAGGGCCATGTGCCTCAAACATCGCTCCCGGAGGAACTCAATTCTAGTACCATAATTCAAAGAGGGGACATTGATATGCCAAGACAACACCCACAACAACAACATCTGCATGAAAAGGAGGGGGGTGAGGAGGAGGAGGAGGAGGAGGAGGAACACACAAGAATACCTGTTTCTGAGGAAGAGTTTCGAATGGTGCAGGAGCTGCAAGCTATCCAAGCAGGCCATGATCAAATAAATTTACCGCCTAGTCGAGGATCGTTTGAAGGCGAAGATAATGGTAATAGTGATGGCGTAGAGGGAGACGTAGATGATGATGATGACGAGGAGTATGATGTATTTAGAAACGTTGGTCAAGGGCTGGTGGGCCACTATAGAGAGATAATGATACGTTACTGGCAAGAACTGATCAACGAAATTGAGTCCACGAATGAACCTGGATCAGAACATCAAGACGACTTCAAATCTCACTCATTACCATTTGCGAGGATCCGCAAAGTTATGAAGACAGACGAAGATGTTAAGATGATTAGTGCGGAGGCCCCCATCATTTTTGCCAAAGCCTGCGAGATTTTTATTACAGAGTTGACCATGAGGGCTTGGTGCGTGGCAGAAAGAAACAAAAGGCGTACTTTACAGAAGGCAGATATTGCAGAGGCCCTGCAAAAGAGCGATATGTTTGACTTTCTCATTGACGTTGTTCCTAGAAGACCACTGCCTCAATGAGAGAGTTACTTGTTTTACAGCTGCCATTTGACCGTACACCACAGCGAAGCATCTGTCGGAAAAAGAAAAAACGCAAATTTTTTCATTATTTTTTTCAAAGTATATTTGGTAGCAAATTGGCGATGAGATGTCGAACCACGACTACCAATACTACTACAATTATACAGTTTCGAATACTCCGTGTTTGCAACCTAACTGATACATCGTCCTCTGGGCAATCTAGATCACTGTATATACTATAGATAATATTTTCAGAAAGAAAACAACTGCCCATTTAAAGAAATTGTTAGCAGAGAAACCATGAAACATCCGTACGAGGAATTCCCTACAGGATCCAAGTCGCCATATAACATATCTAGAGGTGCTCATCCTGGCGCTGTTTTGCTTTCGCCACAATCATCTGCTATAAATAGCAATAATCCGGGCAGTAGTAATAACCATAACCAGGGCAATTCATCTGTGGCCACGAACGTTTTGTCTCCTCAATCCCACAGCATGTCACTTAATGACATGCTTGATCAGCAACCTTTCATGCTAGAATCCACAGGGAATAGGGCTCAGCCGCTCCAGCAGCAGCAACAACAGCAGCAACAACAACAACAACAGCAGGCGCCATTACCTTCCCTTAATATTCAACCAATATCGTCCACAGCAGCTGGTTCTGCTATCGTTTCCCCCATGATGCAATCTCCAAAAGCATTGCAGACTACTTTATCTTCAACATCTATGTATTTGGATTCTTTTCAGAGGTCTTCGAACAATATCTTAGGCCTTCCATCCCAAAGTGGTTCAATTCCCTTGTCGCAATCACGCCAACCACAACAACAATCTCAACCACCATCCCAAAAAAATGATTCCAATATAGGTATTAATTTTAGTCAAGATATTAACCAATTATGTTCTTGGATATCAATGCTGAATAGTAGCCAACAAAATACTGTGATGGATAATATACTCTCCATCTTGAATGATGATGTTTTGAAATATACAAAGTTAAAATTGGACACTTTAACAAATACTTCTTTTATCTCACCATCCCTACCTGCAATAGCATCACCTATACCTAATAGAGATGAAACTGAGATTTTGAACATTGATTCTGTTTTTTCTTCTAGTCCTGTTGCCAATGACCCCGAAAATTCCGATAATTTACTGTATCAAAATTGGTCGCATCAACCACATTCAATACCAGTCACTCAACCAATTTATGATAACATCACTGACCCCAGTCAAAGGTCCAAGTCAGCTGAACCTCACGCTAACTCCAGCCCAAATCTCATTTCCGTCCAGAAACAATTCAACAATGGTAACAATACAAAATACAAAAAGTTACCATCAGACAATTCCAACTATCTCTCGTACTCCCTTTCAACTTCTCATTCTTTTTTCCAACCAAAGCAAAGATTGAACATGGGAAATGAATATAACTCTCATCATCATCATTCATTGCATCACCCCCTGCATAATACAACCTCATATTTCTCCAATACTCAAAAAATATCAGGTAGTGAATTGAATAAGTCAAATCAAACTGTATTCAATAATGCCAATACACATCCTAATACTGGTGCGGCAAGTATCACCTCGACATCCACATCATCTAACGGGAATACACCTCTATCGAGTAATTCTTCAATGAATCCAAAGAGTTTGACAGATCCCAAGCTACTGAAAAACATACCAATGTGGCTAAAGTCGTTAAGATTACATAAATACTCGGATGCTTTAAGTGGAACTCCATGGATCGAATTGATCTACCTAAACGACGAAACTTTGGAAAAGAAAGGTGTTCTCGCATTGGGTGCAAGAAGAAAATTATTGAAGGCTTTTGGAATCGTTATTGATTACAAAGAACGTGACTTAATTGATAGATCTGCTTATTAAATCCAGCATACAATGGCTGATTTTCTTAAGGTTGCATAACAATTTAATTTCCTCTTATTTACTTTGCATATACCAATAAAAGAACAATATTTTATTTAGTTTGTAATTTCAACAAAGTTTTTCATGGAGTTTAATATTTTAAAGTACGTTGAATACCTAAGGCATTGATTGATCGAGAAAAGGATCTTATTGAGTACGAATTTAAAATAGAATAGGCTCACCATAAAATAGGCTATTAAACATAAGGTTAACTGTAAAGAAAAAGAAAGGATAATGGGTAATGAATTTTAGCACGAATACTTCACAAAATGAAATATAATAGTAGTGATGTATATAATAATATGTTTATACAATGAATGATACAATGATTTTAATGTTCTTTCTATTGTGATTTCTTATGTTGCATCCAGTATTCTTTGTTTATTTTGACATTATCGCTTAAAAATTCCAATTTAGAGAATTTTTGACTTAATGCGTTGAAGAACACCTCAGCGAACGTATTAATAAAAAATATTTGACCATTTGGTATATAAGGATGGCCTTTGATAATATCGTCAGGGTTGGTTACGTTCATCAGAATATCTTGAATAGAGCCCAAATCCTCTTTTGGAGAATCAACATTCTTATATGAATCGCCAAAACAGTCTTGTTCTGGGCGGTGGGCTTTATGAAATGATTCCAAAAGAGCACAGTCATTAAACTCCAAAGTGATCAGGTATGCCCAACGTGCTGATATTGACAAAGGTCTCGTCACATTAGAAATATCAGCAGCTTTAATGATAAGAGATATCAAAGTAATTTGTTTCATTGGTTGTTCGTGCATTAGTCTATCCTCATATTGTGAGTGCAATGCCATATCCGTAGCTAAAATGGCCTCTGAAATGAAATTGAACTGTTTTTTTGAAATAGATAGCAATTGAGGCCAATGATCTGATAATAGTTGTTGAAACAATTCCCTATGGAAATTTTCCAAGATAGAGACGTTCTTGAAGTTTTGTGCAACCTCTGATTCACAGTTACACAATAGTTGATTGTTGGTCCCAGGATGACCGACATCATGACCTATGGCAGCCATACACAACAGTAGCGTTTGTACCGGATTGTCCTTGAGAAGATATGTACACAATTGCCACGTAGCTTGCATAACATCAATAGCATGCCTAAAATTGTGAAATTTGTTTACTTGATGGTAGGATGACTCCAAAGTGAATAATAATAGCAGCAACTTATTATCTGCGATGAGCACTTTTGCATCCTTAGATAACTTTTTGATAAGCGTGAACCCGCACCAAATCAATTCTTGAGTGCTTAATGATAAAGCACAGAAGTTCCAAGTTGATAAAATGTTCCGATAATGTAATTCGTCCTGAGAAATTTTCTCTATTGGATCTGATAAGAAAGAAATAAACTCGATGTTGCGAATCAACCTTGGCACAGATGCCTTGTGTAATTTTTGTGCCTTGGAATCATTCAAATGCAATAATAATGTGTAAATATTCGCTTCACATGCTTGAGTGGGAATAGAATTTCCGCTAATGGAATCATAATTCTTTCTATTCATACCGTCTGGGACGTCATCATGATGGTGATACATCCAGTGGTTAATTCTTGTTATTCTGTTCCGACAGATATTATTTTCACGCTCGATGCATTCAAGACGTTGCAGATTTTCCTCTTGTGTATAATCAATTGCAGAAATATTAAAAGATGGGAAAAATCGCTTAAATAAAATATTCAATTGTCGCACAGATAATTGAAATCTTGAAGGGTCATACAGGACTAAAGATACCCCCGTTTCAAAGTTATGAGCGTTGGGAAAAGACGAGACCCTGTCTCTGTACAAATTAATCATTAGAGAATCTAAATCTTGAAGCTCAATTATTCTATCAAAATAATGTTCATTCCGTATAACTGTTTGAGATTTTTCAATCTCGTGCATTCCTATCAAAAAAAGGGTGGACATATCGATAGCGTATTATTGTTTGGTTAAATGATAGTGATATGAAGAACAGTCTTTCTCTGCTCTAATTAATGGCTAATCAGCGCCAGTGCAAAAAATAAAGAGGGACGACAAAAGAATCGAAAAGAAAACGCAAAATAACCTATAATTTGTGCTGAAACTAAAAATGGCAGCAAATAATAGGAATATCCACTTTATCTTGTATATGCGCTTTTGAGATCAACCTTCTTCGCAATGATATTATTGCTTTTGTATTGAAAGCGTTTCCTCTGTTAGCCCAATCTTTCTTCTTTATAATGCTTGAAACAAAAAGAAAAGAGGAAAAAAATGCCCAGTAAAAAAAGAAATTCCCGGAGAGAAGAAAAAGAAATGTTTGACTGAAAAGATGCGTGGGACCCTATAATCACTCTATACGAAAACAGCGACCCCTGCAGATTACAGAGATAATAGAGCCTATTGTAATATTCATGAATATTAGAGTATTTCTGATACTTATACTAAATTTGTTAGTTTACATACAACCCGTAGGTTTACAAGATCTATTCAACCTTTTCCTTGGTCTCCTCCAGAACTTCTTCAACTATCTCTTCGATGGTGGTGAAATCATCGCTGGCATCTTCTGGTTGGACATCGAATATCTCAAAATTCATAGATTTTTTCATTTCTTGTCCAATCTTGTCTCTATATTCTGTCCATTGTTTCAATAGTTCACGTTGGTGTAAGATCAAATCTCTCATGGCAGTGTCAGCTTCCATGGCGTCTTGTTCTTCGAATTGGGCAGACCATTCTCTTAGATTCTTTTTGACCTTTTTCCTCTCAGCGTTAGGTAGGATGGAGGCAGGTCTTGGTCTCCAAGCGAAATTCTTGAACCCACCGATGACGTCTTCTTTAACTAAATTACCAGCAATGTTGAAGATTTTGTAACCGTGCTCCACCTTGTGCTTCAAAGAACTTGACCATGCTGTGACAAATCTACCAGATGGGTCCCAAGTGATATTGGTGGCTGCAGAGTAAGATGGATGGGCAACATCTTTCAAAGAAGCTGAGACATCATTGTTGTCGTTAATGTTCTTTTCACCGGGGTAGTCCATATCGTAAAACTGCAAGTCTGATCTACGCATGTTTGGACCTACCAACGCACCGACAACGACAAATCTGCCTGCTGGAGACCAAGAAACAGTATTGGCAAATGTTTTTGGAATCTCCTTAACCAAAGTCCATCTCTTTATAACATTTTTCGCAGTCTTTTCTTTAGTTTCTGGAGCGTAAAATCTAATTGTATTAGCTGGGATAGCATAGTTCATATCAGCAACCTCATGAACAGAAATTGTAACAAATCTATTTCCGTGAGGTTCCCAGCCAAATTCAATGACGCTATCTTTTAATTCAACTTTTTCAACTGGAATATCTCTTTCGGTCAATCTACAAATTTGCAGATTACTGAACTGGGTCTTACCAGATTTAGTATGACGTTCCACATTGAAGCACAGGAATTCAGCCTGGCTTTGCCAATGTAAAGTTACGTTAGAAACCTGGACTAAGTTAACGGTTTTTAGGACTCTCCCGCGTGGAACTTCGACAATCGTAGCGGTACAAGCGGAATTATTAGTTTCTGGAGTCCAGTAGGCCAATAGAACAGAAGGATCGTCACCACTTCTGAATGGTTGTAACTTGACACCTTCTGGAGCAAATGAGAAATCCCTAATGCCTGAAGGTTTCAAAGCCTTGGCTTCTAATGGCATAAAGTTTTTGGTAGCATCGTGGACTACTAAGCTATCTTTGACCATACGAGCACAATATTTGTCATTGTAAGACCATCTGACTAAAGGCCACTTCAAATATGGGCTCTTAATCACTGGGAAAGTTGCCATCAACAAACCCGAGGCAATGTCCCAAATGCATAATTGATGGCCCTCATTTTTCTTGGTAAATGGTGAGAATTCGTTATTTTCTTCTACAATAATTGCTTCTGTAGAGAAAGTGACCAAATATTTCTCATTTGGAGAAACAGATGAATTTCTTACGTCTGGGTGATAGAATCTTCTCAAACGATCAAAGTTTGGACCACCCCATGCTGTAACACCTTGTTGATGGTAAGAAAACAAGTAGGTACCTTTTGGAGAAAATCTTACATAATTAGTAGACCAGTTCTCTCTAGATTCCACTAAAGAATCTTCTTCGTTGAACATAGAGTTCCAAAAAACACTGGTTTTCACGTCATCTTGTAATACAAATTGATCTCTCACTTTATCATCCATTAACCAGGATTTCAAGGAACTGGATGGAACGAATGTTGGCATATCTGGTTCTCTGAAATCAGCGTCAAAGTCGTCAGAATTATATCTCTCAACATCTTTCATGGTGTAAAGGAATAAACGATGTTTCAAATCCAATCTTTTACCATGGAAACTTTTGATAATTTTCTTAGCGTCGTTGATAGATCCACATTCTACAAAAAGAAAACCTTTCGTTTTACCGGTACTCTCATCAATTGGAAAGTCCATATTGACGACTTTACCAGCTTTAGAAAACAAAGAAGTCAAAGCCTTCTTCAAAACAGGAACTTTGGAAGATGGAATGACAGGGGCACCATTGACGACTATGTATTGATCGAAATTGAATTCTTCCGTAAACTTGTATTGTTCTTCCAGGTCAGAAAAATCAATGTCATCGACAGGGATATCCTCTAGCTTAATATCTTCGAACGTTTCAGTAGCCATTTCAATTATGTTCGACCTTTTTTAACCGTGTATTTTCAAGATATCTTTAACCCAGATGTTATTCAAATAGTCTTTCTAAACATTTTTCAGTGTGGAAGAAGAAAATTTTTCACTCTTCCGCTATTTTAAAAGAATTAAGAGGGTAATAAATATCAAGAAATTGTAAGTATCAAACTATTTCAAATGATAGTTATGAATGGTGTAATGAGAAGTTTATCTAGTTACGTAGAATGTAAAAAGGGAAGGTACTATATGTGTATTTTTTACGGGTTTATATGTGAGTTCATATTATTTTATACTCTTTCTTTATTCCTTGTGAGCCTATTCTAGGTGAATGTCACCCTCTTGGTCAGTAGTAGCGTTTGCATTCGTAGTCACTGGAGCGTTTTCATCATCACTAGACATGACATTATCGCTATCATCTTCACCGTCGTCATCATCGCCGTTAAGCTCTTTTTGAGCGAAATCAATGGCTTCCTGTAGCATATCACCCTTGACAAACTTGTGTAAACCGTTTGTTTCCGATAATGAACACCAACTTATTTCTAATTCGAAGTCCTTTTCTTTATTGTCTTCGTGTGCTAAGTAGATAACCTTTGCAGCCTGTTTAACGGCCTCTCTCGCTGTAAGACCCTGTGGGTGTTGTTCAACTAGTTTTTCCAATTCTGCTTTGGCAGATTGTCTGCCTTTCCCAGTAGCAGCACCTTTGTACCCCCAATAAGAACCACTGGGCTCCAACATGTAGAGATGGGCTCCATTTTTATCTACACCACCAAATATGGTACTCACTCCGAACGGTCTTACACTATTGTATAAGGTGTGCGCTTGCACGTACTGTCCCAGACGGTCAGCAAATGCAGGAATAGGAATGGGCGTTTTGTACAACTTTTTGAAGCTCGCGGCTTCCTCACGACCACGATTAACCAGGTGTCTACCATCAGGAATCAATCCTGAATAAACGCAACCAATGTGGCGGTCTACGACTTGAATCTTGACATTTTTCTGTGGAACTAGCAGTTTGGAAGTAATGAGCTTTTCTACTGCAAATACCACACCATCGTCACATTTGATACCGATTGAAGTGGTGCCGTTTTCGACGGCCTTGACGGCATACTCCACTTGGAAATTTCTACCATCGGGAGAGAAAACACTATTGGAAAGATCGTATCCAGTACCAATTGAAGTCATTGCTAAAGAGTTATGCTTTTTTTATTTTGTTGATGCAACGGTTTGGTCGCTTGAAACCTTTCGAACTGCAATTTCATATAAATCCTCTACCGCCACTATTGCTACTTGCTTTCTTCATTTTTGCCACCGATTTGGAGGGGCGGCAGGAAGTTTCGTTAAAAGAGATTTCTTCATCCAAGTTTAACTATAAATAAGAATAAAGCTGATCAATGTGGAGATGAAGTGAGGACATATACAAGGTTCCTAGAAACAAATTTCGTAGTGATTCATAGAAATATAATTACTGGTAATAATTTGACGTATTCCAGATCATCTCTTGGGTATTTGTAGCTACATAAACCACGGCTAGCATTACTACCACTCAGAGGAAAGCAGCCCTTTGGGCATTATTCCCAGAAGGCCACATAGAGACACTTGAGATATGATGCATATAGTCTTTGCGTCTGTTCTAATTTACATGTATACCTGCGGAGTTGACTTTCATATATTCATGCACTTTTGAGGTGTCATTATTTAGAGTTACTAAATTTTTTTACGCCGATGATCACTCATTACTATGCTAAAATCTTGCGGTTTTGTCTGTAAGCATCCGCAAGAACGTTTATCCGGGAACGGCTAAAAGTAATATTCTATTAACGACAAATGGACATTTTTCAAAGAATATCTATATACTTATAAACTTGATCAAGAGATCAGGCGATAAGGTTAGTGATGCGAGCGCTATATAGGACGACTGAATGAAGGGACTGCATATAAATGGCCCTCTATGTGGTAAGAACTATCTTTTTCTGAACATTTTCGTGATGTGAGGTACCAATTCTAGAATAGCAGGTTCTGCTATAGTACATTCTCAAGGTACAGTAGTACTATTTTGGTTGACCTTTTACAATTTTTAATTTAGTTTCCCAAAAGAAGGGTATGCAAAATACTCATACGTGCAGAGAAAAACAGCCTGAATATATTGGTAAAAAATGGAAATAAGACCAAGTGTTTATATAAACGACAGCTCATGTTCTCTCTTGATTTAGTCTCTAGCTTACCAATAGAAAAAGCTCGTTTCTTTTCTAGTTGATTGGAAAAGGTGGTCCGATCTTGAGAGCCTGAATATTGGACTATTACTAAAAACTTCCACGGTTGTGGTCAAGATCATATACTTGCTTTTATTAGGTATATCTACTTCTCCCTCTAACCCATATGGTTAGCAGTATATTCAATAAGACGTGCACATTGGTCATATAAAGTCGAATTTAAATCTTTCCCCTATGAAATCGCCGTTATAGGTTGGGCCGTACCATATTCTCATCACTATAAAAAATCACATGCTAGGGTCGTCTCACTCTTTATATAGTAATGACAGTTGATACACTAAGATAAATTCGATAAGCGGAATAAAAGAATAAAAAATCTCTTGGTGATTATCATAAAAAGTTTATGATAATCGCTTTGTCGGAATTTAAACTTTATATCTCGTTCGTGCGATGTTTCTGGTTGTCCTTCGAATTTTTTCTATTGTATTTGGCGGGATCCATCATTTCACCTTCGAGAATTTTATAATTAAGGCAACGCATGTGTGTTGAGAGTAATCTATTCTCTCTACTTTTATTTACTCTGGCCCTTCAATAAAATCAGATTTTACCAACAACTTCAGAGATTTATTTTCACCTTTACCGCCTTGAATGTTCTCCAGACCATCTTTTCATATTTAGCTGCCTTTCATCAAGAACATACCGCATCCGTATTCACCCGACAATAAGCTTTGTCATTCATTTGCTTTAGCTTTTACACTGTTTAATAGTGCGAGGTATAACAACTTAGTTACCAATATTTACTCAATTGCATGAAATTCTTCATTGGTGTGATTATTTAGTCTGTTTCTAGCCTTTATCTTATGCACTCATCGCGCCGTTAAACTAAACAAAGTGACCACATGCGCCGTAGTGTATTTTATGAGTTGATATGTGGCCAGTTGACACTCTAAAAAAAAAATCTTAGTCATTCTGAAAAAGAAGGTCATAATCAAAGAAATCAAGACTACCAAAAATGTCTGGAACATCCATGGATACATCCAAAGAAGACATAGGTGGGTCATAGTAGTTCTTGAAGTTGCTTGGTAACTTAACGTTATCATTGTTGTTACCGTTGCTGTTGCTGTCGCCATAGTTGTTGTTTATTGCCATAAAATGTAAGTTGGGAGCGGCGCAGCTATTTTCACTCGAACGGGTTAATGATGGCGTGTTTTCGCGATCATTGTGGTTACTGATATTGTGTGATAAATGATAAGCGGAGGCGTTACCGACGCTAGTGAGGTCATTTGAACTACTACATGATGGTACACCCTCCTTCTCCATACTAGAGTTGAGTAGAAGCTCAATTGTGGGAGTGTTATCTTTCATGTTTGGCTTTGATGGATTCAAGGAATTTTGTGAATCAGCAGCACCAATATCTTTTATTTTATCGAACTCTTCAATAATTTCGTTTAGTTGGTCGAGTGTAAAATTAACAGTAAGGTTTTTGCCTTTTAATCTATCAATTAAATGATCAGACTTGTCTAGGTTGATACCGAGTGTCAACTCTAGCATTGTCGCAATCTTTTTAGTAGTTAAGTCCTTGTCCACTTTCACAAACAAGCCAGAGAATAATCGACCTTTTCTCAGTCTTTGGATAAATACGTCAAACAACGTTAACATCTTGAAAATGTAGAAATACTTAAACCTCAAATTTTGGGAGGCAAGTAAGTATACCTCTAACAAAAGCCTTTCAAAGTTGTCCTTGATAGTATCTAGTGACCTGATTTTCTCTTTTATTTCTGGAAGGCTACTAATATCACCTCTGGCATTACATTCGTTACATTTAACAAGCAGCATATTCTTAGCAAGCTCTACCCTCATAATAATTACCAAAAGCGTAAACATTGTGGTGGGAACAGCTAACTGTATTACTTTTGTGGTGATGAAGCACACTAAAGAAGAAAGGACTTTTTCGTAACTACCATTGAAGTACAATAAAAAAAATCTTATTAGAGAAATGGTATCTGCACAACATTGAAAAAAATACTTAAAAAAGAAAGGCAGGCATTCGCTTCTTTCCATTGCAAGTGTTTCAAAATATAACATCAACGCTATTGACGCTCTTAGCATCATCAGTTTACCCAAAACCTGACCTGACAAACTTATTGAGTTCAAAACTGAATTGAAGCTTAGTTTTTGGAATGTCTTCTCCACGTCATAGATATTGATATCCACACTTCTTAACTGAAAGTTGTTCTTCAACAGTTCGTTTGCTTTAATGCGCAATGTTTCTATTGTATCCATTGGAACCGAACCACTGTAAGAAATAGTTATGTTATTCAAGTCAGACAAGAATAATGCCAATTGAGCTCTGTGAAAGAATATTTCATGGATTTCCAATAATTGTTCATCTGATTCGGAACCTGTTAGATCATTTTTAACCCTTTTTTTATAGATTTCTATACAATTAGGATCTCGGACATTAATGAAAAGATCAATCATAGAAAGAGGCGATACTAATAGTCTACCTTTCAAACTTGATTCTAAAGTTGCCATGGAAATTATTGATAACCATTGTATCCTTCTTAAGTTCAACAGTCTTTTGTCTGAAACTTCGGGATGATTCAAGGCCGGAAAGTCAGATGGATCACGGTGCAATCCGATGGACGTCCCTATTATTATAACAAGGTTAATAATAACATCAGATGGTTGTTCTAACAAAAAGTCACCCTCAGTAGGAGAGAAAACAAACGCGCACCAAATATAAAGTAAGCATGAGATAGTATTTTCATTTGCACAAGCACACCAATTTTCAGATGCAAGTATCTGCTGCGCTAAGAAAATCACCTCGCTTTGGATAGGATATTTCTCTAACATATCTTTGGTAATATAAGGACTGTAATCTTCAATCTTATCTTCTATAAATGTTAAAGAGATGTATGCAATCCTCAATATTAACAGTAAGATACATAAATTTTCCATTTTGTTTCGTATGAGAGTTGTCCCCATGGATAATCGTACTTCCCCCAGCCCATTGTACTGCACTGTTGTGTGTATAGACTCCTCTAACATCTCTTTGCTCGCAAATGGTATCAAGTGGAAAATATGCTCAAAAAAGTGAGAAAGGTATTGTTCTGTAATAGCCTTTGGAGGAAGAGTCTTTTCAATTTCATTGATGTAGCCTTTCAACAAGTCCGAATAGTCGTTTTCGGAAGGGCATGTATCCTCTAGGTATGACGATTCCCTGTTGCTATATAGTAAAGAAATTACCTTATTTATTGCAAACTGTTCTTCTGGGTTCTTCCTCTGCAAGAGCCTGTCGGTAAACTCATTTATGGACTTTCTCTGTGATTCATATTTTGAATTTTTCAAAAGAACTTCTTTCATTTTCACCACATTATTTTTTACACATGGTTGTGTCCTGGAGCTACTAATATCTGCATTTAAGGCAGGAATCATGGAGTTTCTGGATGAACTTAAGAGCACAGATGCAATCAATGTTTTAAGGAAAGTATCTTGAAATATCAAGTATTTTTCTGACAAAGGGTTGATTTCTCTTTTCATTACCTTGGTCATAATCAACCTAGGATGAGTCTTATAAAGACTTATTGGAAAACTGTTTTCTTGCAAGCTTTTACATGCTCTCTTAGCACTTAACTCTTCAGTGGGTCTTTTCAATGCGGTGTAAAAGTCCTTCTTTTCTTGAGTCAGATCTACAGTTTTATTTCTCCAGTAACGAATCTCCTTTTTCAATCTCGCTATGGTAGCATCTTTATTCGGGTTTCTTGGGGCCGGCTGCCTGGCAACATCATAAATACAAAACAGGTTCTGTTTGGTACATCTGCCACATCGAGGCTTCTCCTGGTCACACTTGGTCTTGGCTTTTCTACAAGCTTGGCAAACGAAGGAAAGTCTGTTTCTTTTTTTATTAGCCCTATTCATTGTCGGTGATGACTCATCGGTAAAGTACATGCTGAGATAGTTAGAGAGATCTAGTTTAGGAGATCTTATTTAGGAAGATGAGAAGGAATATTTCATCCGCTCCATGTGTTCCAGTCAATTTTTTTATCTGGAATCTTCAATATGTTCCAGCAACGCTTCATGTTTTCTTCGTTGGAGATATTCCGGAGATTATATTTAGTTCCGAGATGGCCTTAAAGCCCTTTCAAATTCAAAATCGGAAGGGTTTCATAAAAAACAAGCACTATCAGACGTATACATAATTTTCATTATCTACATATACAGATAATCACTGTTCGAGCTTTGTTTACAAAGATCGATCTTTTTAATTTGCAGCTTTTGACTGCTGTTGCATTCAAGGACAGCCTTTTTCATCTCTTGCAACTCTGGCACCAATTCGTAAACTGTATCATCACCCATTTCATTTTTTAAGAAGGATCGTCTTTGATCATCAATAGGTTTATATCTCGTATCTGGGTGCTTGTAATAGACAGCCATCCAAAAGCATACCAATATGAAAAAAAAGAGATATAAAGAAAACGTGGCATTCATAAAAAAGAAAATTATTCCCATGAAAGAGGAAACCGCAATAGACTGCTGAAATATGTTACTGAAAAACAAGAAAAAGAGGGCATTTATTAGATTTAGTGAATGAATACTAATGTTGAAGACATTGGTTGTCTTATCCATGTAAGGCTGCTTCCAGCACAAAAAGATGAGGTAGATAGCTTCAGTTAAAAAGACTCCAACAGATTGGATTTTTCCATGTGTTTGTAGAGCTCCCACTAGAATGGACCTAATAAGCATGTATGCTATTATAACTTTTATCCACCAGACTTTTGTAGACTTGTATTGTGAGTAAAGAAAGCCAAACTTGTTCAGAAATGTAGAATTACTGAAAAGTAAGTAGCTTGGCTGACCAAAAACTCTTTTAGACTTTAGCATCCGCCTCCATATTCTTATACTTGCAGATGATAACAAAACAGTCATCAAGATAACCGCAATAATTGCCTCCACTAAGGTTGCTGCTGAGTCTCTTTGAGTAACCTCCCAAAATGCCAAAAGAGATATCTCGGAGTAGATTAAGAACATCACTCGATATAATGTTCCCTTTAAAAGTGCGCTCCAATTTATATGAAATTGCAAATATCTGGTCGTTTTAATCTCAAACTTTTTCAGAACCTTTAAGAATATTTTGAATGTAACAAATGCTATTATTACCATAAGAATAAAGACAATGAAGAAAGAAAATCCTGTCAAGAAAAAATTAGATACCTCAATTCCGGCCTTATAAGACACTCTTTTGATGCCTCTTAGTACCAAAATCTTTGACAGATAGTCATTGGAATTTTTCAGATTTGAAGTATATAATAACTTATCCTCTTGAGAACTTTCAACGCCATTCAAATTATTTGATGCAGAGGTGATCTTGCTGTTAATTGCCCTTTTTTGAACACTTATGGATAAGACTTCTTTATTGTGGTATACGACAGTAGGGGAACCAGATGTGGCAACAATATACCAGTCAAATAATCGTTGCATGAAATCTACCTTTATTATGCCCATCGACCATTGGAAATTTTGAGTCCATGCAGCAACAATAGGTGGTAGAAATGAGACACTAATCATTGCTAGGATAGCCAAATTTTGGAAATATAAGACTAATGATATAGAGTAGGATGCTAAACGTGTAGAAGTAACAGTATATCCCTGCAAAGAATAAATGATTGAGAACATAATCCCAAAAACTGTTAAAAAGACTAAACTCCATGACAAGTATTGAGTCTGGACTGTTCTACCATTTGACAACATCACTTGGACACATGCTAAAGGTTCAAGAAATTCTTCATCGGCAGCGGAATATGCTGATACCACAATGTAAGCATCCAAATCAGGGATATTATATGCTATTTTTGGAATCTGATTAGCCACCGCTGTTTCCAAATAATAGCTTCCTATGAGTTCTATATTTCCTGGCTTCAACGGGCATAATAAATTATCTTGTATTCCACATAAATCAAAAACTTTGGAATAAAGGTTGAGACCATATGCAATTAATTCTGCTCTGATGGTTATATTTTCACTTATAATTGTTTGTGCTTCAATATCAAAGAAAATAGTATTATTTCTCGGGAAGAACGCAGCTTCAAAATACGATGCAGAGAACTGCGAATCTTTGACACAAGTCAACAAAGCTGAAGTCTTTAGATACTCTTTAGTGGTTACATCAAAGGGTGCCGAAAATAGTTCTGATGCATTGCCCAATAGTGTAAAAGAGTTAGAAACCTGAAATGTGGAGCTATTGACGGAAGTGGCATGTATCTCTCGGAAAAGTACAAGCAAAACAAAAATCCAATGTATAGAAACATCAATAGGCAGCATAATTAATCTCTTTACATATATAAACTAGAATGATTAAATTGTATTCTGAAAAGCATATAGACTTTGTTTCAATGCTATTCTGATGTGTCATTTTTTAAAGGTGTCAGTAATTCGGGCGCAAAAATAAAAGTGTCGCCATCTCTTGGTGTCTTTGTCTACCTGGACTCCATTATGACAAACAATGATGGCAAGAAGTCAGAAATTTACCACTATTACTTTAAAGCGATAACCAAATATTACATAAATCACTGTTGTACATTCAACATAGTATGACGCCGTTGTTATGACAATAGAAAAACACCCATTCACCGCATACTCTTAGGCTGTCTCGTGAGGTTGCAAAAGGAGATTACATGCAAACAGTAACGCAATAGAATGTGTATTGATAGAAAATGATTTCATAGTAGACGTAGAAAAGAAAGGCCACCAATGAGTTATGATAAGAAGGCAGATGTCACATCCTTAGATGAAGATTTGAGACAATTACGAAGTAGCAAGTTTTCGCCTGAAGCAGTTCAACACATCAAAACATGGGTGTTCGAATCAGTACTGATAGAGGCCACTCCTCCTGAAGATTTGCTTGAATGTTTAAAAGACGGAACAGTTCTATGCAAGTTAGCAAATATCTTATACGAGGCAGACACAAAAAAAGCGAATCATATTAGTTGGAAGAGCTCTAAAATGCCATTCGTTCAAATGGATCAAATCTCCCAATTTTTATCGTTTGCGAGAGAGTATGGTGTGCCTGAAGATGAGCTATTCCAGACAGTAGACCTTTTTGAAGAAAAAGATCCAGCGATCGTTTATCAAACACTGAAGTCCTTATCTCGCTACGCCAATAAAAAGCATCCAGCTAGATTTCCTGTTCTCGGACCTCAACTATCAACAAAGAAACCAAGACCTCAAATTAAATCCAAGCCAAAGCATCTGCGAGAAGGTACCGGATGGAGCACTTATGAATATGGTTACATGAAAGGTGCATCTCAAGGCACTGAAGGGGTGGTCTTAGGTCAAAGAAGAGATATAGTTTAGGGCATCTTAATTAATATTTTCTGTGGTTGACACCGATAAGTAGTATATAACGTGTCTATACAAGCGAAATAAAGGCCTTCCAGTATATTTAGAATTTCTTATCAAAGTTTTCTTACCTAAATAGCAACGTGACTGGAGTCGCGTAAGAAAAGTTAACATTACCGGTAAAAAAGTACTCAGGTGAATCCAACCGAGATAACTGCATGGGAGCAAAATAACTCAACCCTAAACCATGCGGATCAACAGTGAATTAGCAAACAAATTCTCAGCTTCGACAGTCCACCTGGAACATATTACAACGGCATTGAGTTGTTTGACACCTTTCGGTTCGAAAGACGATGTACTTATATTCATTGATGCCGATGGCCTGTCATTTGTCAGGGAGAATAATCATGTAATAAAAATTCAATTACTACTTTCACGAGAACTATTTATGTCTTACGCATATAGGGATGAAACTGAAGATCACATGAAACTTTGTGTGAAAATAAATCATATTCTAGATAGTGTTAACGTGATGAACAGGAATTCGGATGACATTGTTGAATGCACTTTATCTTATGATGGGCATGGATCACCCTTTGTGTTGATATTTGAAGATTCATTCATCTCTGAGAGGGTGGAGTACTCTACATACTTAATCAAGGATTTTGATACTACTGTGCTAGAACTTGATAGAGAAAGAATATGCTTTGAGGCAATTATAAAAGGTGAAGCTCTTCACTCAGCTTTGAAAGATTTAAAGGAAATTGGATGCAAAGAATGCTATGTATATGCAAAGACTGAGACAAATGATGAGAATATATTTGCGTTGATTTCAAAATCGCAACTAGGATTCTCAAAGATAAAGTTGCCTAATAACAGATCACTACTAGAAAAGTTACAAGTGTTTAATGGAGATTCAACAAGCATAATAGATGGCTCTGCCGTAATTGGGTTTTTTGACTTTACTTCTTTTGATAAGATAAGAAAGAGTACTAAGATCGCAAGTAAAGTACTATTTAGAATGGACATTCATGGTGTATTAAGTGTAAATATTTTGAGTCAAACGGATGATGTGATTATTACTGATACTACAAGACCTCCAAATAGCCGACTGAACGGTATTAATCAACTACAACTACCGAAGGATTATCCTGGTATTGTCATCGAGGTTTGCATGTTGGAAAAAGAATCTATCGATGAAGCAGCACAGGCCGAAATAGAGCTCTTGATGGAGAGTAATGAGCTTACTCATCGTGGCAATTTCAAGAAACCCTCTTTAATAAAAAGGTACGAGGCTGCTGGAGACAATAAACTTTCCAATGACAACCTGTTGCAACTGAATGGCAAAAAAGTCAGACTTCCATCTGAAGATAATGAGAACAATAATAAGGAAGATGAGGAGGAAGAAATTCACCATAGAAATCCAACAAATGATATCCCCTTATTCTTTTAATCAATATTCAAAATAGCATATAAGAAAACAGTCCCTTCAACACTTAATAACTGTGACATATAATTTACAATTAAATTAAAAGTTTAACTATATATTGTGTTATCTAGCTTAAGGAAAGGAATTGATGAGAATCAATCCGTTTATTGTTGGGAGAAATGTTCCATGATCATGGACAATTCATCAGTTTCAGCACCCCAGTTCTTGACGACAACAACAGAAGCACCGACAACCTTTCTAGCATTACCTTCACGGTCGATCTTACCCAAACCAGCCCATTCACCTAATTGCTTAGCGTCAGCAACCTTGATCAATGGAACCTTGTTTTCTGGGTCATTAGCCAAACCTTCAACCAACTTGATAATGTTAGCTTCGGTAACAGAGCTGACCAAAACAACCAATAAAGCTTCACCTCTGGTCAAAGCCTTGGTAGATTCTCTCAAACCTCTGGCTAAACCATCGTGAACCAAAGCGGTTCTCAAGACAACCTTTAAAGCGTCTTCAATGGTAACTTCAGCGGTTTGTTCAACAACAGTTTCTTCTTGAACTTCAACGACTTCTTCAACGTCAGACATTTTCTTTTTAATAATATATAGTCTTTTTTTTTGACTTCTTCGACAGTGAATTAATTAGACTGCTCCGTGGAGAATTTCGAATGGGAAAGATAAATAAACTAGAACCATGTATGAACTGGCTTTAGGTGATGAGTTAACTTTTATAATATCCTGTAAAGGATCCAATGAAATTTTGCAATCTGCTTGGAAGAGTATTTTTTGCGGGTAAGAGTTTTTCAAATGTTGTTCAACCACAATCCCAATTAAACAGAAAAACTCAAACAGTAAAAATGTTCAGATGTAATAAAGGTACGGATGTATTGAGATAGAAAATAGTGCTGCGTTTTTCTTTAATACTGCTGAGGACAGAGAAAATGCTACAATCGAGAACAAGCAACTTCTCAACAAGCAAGGATGTCAGAAGCTTTATCTCCAGTTATTCGACTGTTACATTCTCCACATTACAATGATAAAGTATATACATGACAAAGAATTTTTTTTCGTTTCTTATATATAATATATACTATTCATTCATTAACTTATAAGAAGATATTAACCACCGTTTCCTAAAGGAAAAAAATACCAGATAGAGTATGTCTTACTCGTCATATCTCCATTTCGCCCACAAACTCACCCGAGCCTTCCATAGTAACATCATCATCGTCGTCTATGGCGCTTTCAAATTGTTCCGCGTTGCTAGCGCCGCCAGCTTGTATGTCATCTTCATCTTCAAAATCCAGATCAAAGAAATCATCGTCACTACCAACTATCTTTTCGTATAGAACTCTGGCAGCGGTGACTACTTCATCATATGATATCTCGGCTGAAGGCATAGTTGTATATATGACGCCATTGTCACTGGCACCGGGGATGTATTTCTTTTCTAAATCTTGATTGGCATCAAAAAGAGAGGAGTTAACTACACCAAACGGTGGCGTAGATGTGTATTGGGTGTAATAAAGTTTAAACAAAAACTGTAACCTCTCCCTGGGAATATACTCCTTGAAAGACTGGCCCAACTTTACCGAATTTACTATTGTATGACCATTGCCTGTTAGTTGGACGATTTCGTCGTCGTTTTCTAAACCAGAAGAAGACTCCCTTAGAAGAGCCATTTCCATAGCTTCCAAGGCGGCATCAATGTCCATTTCGGCCCGCGGGCCTTGTTCAGTAGTTGATAGATACCATACAATAGTTCCTTCTGGACATATTTCGCTGCCCGCGCCGAGAATAAACGCTTGTACTACTTCCTTATTACCAGATTTCAAGGAGCCCGGAGGGAAAACAACCATAGCGGCAGATTCACCCTCGTTGAACCATTCAGTACAGGGGTTTTCAACTATACAGGTCAAGCGATGTACTTGGTATTGCTGTTGAGGAACATGCTTACTGTCTTTAGGAGCTTGCGTAGGTGATACTATTACTTTCTCTGAAACTTCCACTTTGGATCCGTCTTGAAATGTGGCCACCTTGGTTGTAGGATTGAAAGATACTAATTTCTCGTTAAGCTTATAGGTAGCACCACCTACAGCGGCAGATCTACAAAACCCTTGTGATAATTCACCGGGCCCACCATACTTAGAGCACAAAGCGGGAAATGGCCCATAGACATCAAAACTAGTTAGATATCGACGAATCCTTTGTAACGCTTCTGGTACTTTTACGTTGAGGTCATAACATAACCCAATTGAGAAAATAAGTTCGAAGACCTGTGGCTTTTCTAATTTGAACTTTTCCACTAGAAAATCCGACATGGTTCTTTCCGCATACGGTTGCCATATTTCTGTTTGTGCTTCCCAATTTAATACAAATTTGATAAACTTCATTAGATTCCTCTTAGTCATTAATGGTAGATTTTGATCTGTAAATATTTCTTGCTTGGTGTTCGTTAATTTTTCGAAACAGTCATTTTCATAAGTATGGAAATTGGATAATGATTGAAATTCTAAGTATTGGTGGACCCTTGATTTTATTAAGATCGATAATAAATCAGATTTGGCAAATAAGATCTTCGGAGAAAGATCGATTCCGAAATCTCTTGAAGAGTACTTACCACTACCGATCAGCGTCGATACATACAATTTTGCATTCTTGTAACAACGTACTGAGCCATCATTCACTTCGTTTACCCACCTTTTGATTTGATCTACAGTCAACGTGGCTGAGGTGTCACCATAATAGTCATTTTTATCAATATGAAGCACATTGGAACCTTGCCAAGCCAGTGCCGCAGCCAATACACTTTCGACCATACCGGTCCCTACAATTAGAACATCTACTTTATCTGGGGTAGTGGCCGGTAAAGGGTCTTCAATGCCAGCTAAATGCGGAACCACTAAAGGGCTTGGATTCTGGGTAAAACTAAAGAACGATGGGCGACGTTCTGCCATGGATGGTCTGCGTTCAGGACTTAACATAGCTCTATTTTCGGATAATACTAGTCTTCCTTCTCTGTTTTCCTAAAAATTGAAATCTAACCGCTAAACCCTTAAAATTATAATACAGTGATAACCTAAACCTTAAATGTTTATATCGAAAAGGTGATATCTAGACTTTTTTTTTTTGAATTGCACAGTACGATAGTTTTTTCTTTGAATAATGATAGAACGGAATAAGATGTTATCCTGTACTGATTGAATTTGGCTGTGAGTTTAACTTATGCTCAATCAGTATATACTACCTCTGTAAAAAGAAAATGCGCAACAGCTTTCAGATTATGTTCGATAATTGGAAAAACACGAACCACGCTGTTTTTGTTATATGGTAGCGGATAGAACCTTTATTTTTATCTTATTAACTTGTTTTGATTTTTTTTTCCAAGTTCCACGAAAAAATTTTCTCATTTTTCTTTAGTCACATAGGAAATATCTAAACCCCGCCCCGCGGAACTAATCAGTTGGCTAGATTCATGCTTGGAAGAATGAATTGTAAAACGGCTCCCCTCAAGTAAAAGTTCGAAATGTCATGGCGACCAGCAACCACACCTCCTATTAAAGTCATGGTTCCTTTAACTAGTGCTATTGTACCTGCCACTGTCAGCACCTGATGGGGTACGCCAACATGAGGATCCATAATGACATAATCTTGCGTGTCTCGGTCATTCTGTATTAGCTTGCAGCCTTGAAGGCATTGTGTATTTAGGTTCACAACATTTATTACACCACTACCGAGTGGAATACCCGATACCGTTTCTTCTAGGGGAGCTTCATCCCGGTATAATCGGTCAACATCACTTTGTCGTAGACCTCCAATTAACAAGATGTTATGACCTACAGTTGTCATTGAATGACCCACCATAAATAATTTGATAGGTACCAAACCAACTGATTCATCTTGCGTTTTAGCATAAAGGTCCACCTTAGTCCAGGTTTCAGAATCGAAGTCAAACCACCACATATCGCAGCAAACGTTATAGCCATCCGAACCTCCTTGGAAAGCAATGGTCCTTCCAAAAGAAGTGCACTTCTTCGGGACATTCAAAGGTGGCGTGTGTTTAGGACTTGTAGGGGGGCTTGATGTTGTATTCCTAGTAGATTTTGACGAATTGTCTTCACTGCTATTACCAGAACTGGAAGTATGCATATTATCGCGTCCACTTTTCTTCTCTTTCCTCGAATGTGGGATGTTTGGAAAAAGCGGTTGAGATGGCTTATTGCCTGGTCTAATTTCTAAATCTATTGAAAAATCATTTTTTAGGTTTCTCAAAAGTCTTTTTTCTATAGGTTCAACATCCTTTGTAAAAAAATCTGGTACACAGCACGCTGAAAAAGCTCTCCTACTTGGCCATACTTCTGGATCATCAATTACAGGAATCTTAGTGGCTGTCACAGTATCAGCAAATTTATAGTAATTACGTTTTCCACGAAAAATTACAGGAATATCTATTTTCCACATGTCATTCATAGCTTCATACTTGTCATCACCAGTCTGGCTATAACCTCCAAAGATTAGAATGGTATTGACAGAGCTACAAACATGCGTTGTTGTGCTGCAGTGTTTGGGAGAAAGACTATCTGTGGACCTCGGACTTGTCACGTTTGGAATTGGATCATCCGGTAGGTAGTCCCTACTCTCTGGTGAACCTACTAAATCATCTATCTTGTGATCCCCACTACCGCGGCAATATGGACTAATCGACCTTCTTCCCTTCGTATTTGTTGTAGTATTATCGTTGGAAATGTTGTTATTGGAATTACTTACAGATGCTTGCATGTGACCGAATCTTGGAGAGAAGTTGTTGTAAATTGCAAATTGGTACGGGGGGGCCACTAGTTCAATTTTTGAGAAAGTGAACATCACAGTGTCTAAAATGTAACCAGTATTATTCAAGAAAGCTCTTTTTCTCATAAAGTATCTCCCTTTATCATCGACTTGGGTCTCTGACTTGATCTCAAATCCACCATAGAAAAAGATATGCCTTTCTGTCAATTTACAACCCTGCGAACACACCAGTGGAGGAGGAATGTAACCTGAAATTTCAGGCCTTGTTAGTCTAGAAGAGGTCAAGGAAAAACAGTACAAATGAGGGTTAGAAATCATGGAAGGATTATTAATTACGCCAGCTAATAGTGGCGGCGGTAGGTTTTTTATGCCGTCTACGTAAAAATCCTTCAAATCAGGCGCTTCTTCATCATACCTATGGCATGCCATCAAACCCCCGGCAATGAACAATTGGTCATTCAGTTCGACAGAACAATGATAGGACAGGGATGGGAGTTTGTATTCTGAAAAAATTGAAGGGACGACAGAAGATCCTGAAAATGTATCATAACTCCTAGGAACGCAATCCGTACCATTGATGAAAAGTGGGCACGTCTTCTTCTGAAAAATATCTAAATCATGTTCCAAAAATGACGGCACCGGTGTTGTCAACCTTACTTCCTCCGGTTTTGCGCTCGATGCTAATAGAAACCTAAATCTTTTAGTAACCATCGGCATCCATAAGTTGTGTCTCTTCAGAACATCACTGTCTCTTAGATCTACTGTCAAAAGCTTCTTATAATATTTGAAATAAGATCTTGTCGAACGTGAACGAAGAATTTCTAATCTCTCTGATGAATAATGAAACGCACCACTAGGCCTGTCACTCCACTCCTCGTCACTACACTCCCCGTCGGTATTATCTTCAAAATCGTACTCACCATTTTTGTTCTTATGTTCATCATCAATGTTTTCCATGTTTAGTGCAGTGTTTCTATTCCTCACTGTCATCTTTAGTGTATATGGGTCTACTTCATTCACGCAATTACTGACGAAATCGTTCAAAAAAGAATAGGTTTTTGTTCTCTCAGTAAAACCTGTAGAAGAATCAGAAGAACTAATTACGCTACCTTGCCTGAAACTAGTAAAAGTAAACGGTTTTCTTGATTCGTAATACTTCTTCAATAAGGCTTCATTTTCTTTCCTAATCTTGGAGTCAATATTATCACTCATTGCTTGGTCGAAAACAGAGACATAATTAGAGATAAACCTCAATGAATTGTACTGCTCCCTGTAATGAGATCTTTCCTCTCTACTAAGCTTAACATGAACCGTTGGTTGAATGTGCAAGGGATGGATTTCCAGACTATGCGTTCCAAACGTATTTGCTAGAGGCATTCTTGTGAAAATGAAATAGTACGAAAAGCTTCAAAGCAGCCAATATTGTACCGTGGATTCAAAAGTTGAGTTAAAGAAAGTAGTTATATTGTAAAACTCTTCTGTGCTCCTTCTAAAAAAGATGTATTTGACTGACTAGGCTACATATGTGATGGGTATCATACCATAATAACTGCCATGTTACTATGTATAAAATAAGCCGACACTAGTTTCGTGGATTACCCGGAAAATAGAAAAATAACATGAAAACGAACGGCAACATCAATTTATGATAATTACTATCGATTGATTGAAAAGAGTTACCAATTTAGGTATTTATGTATATTTAAAATTAGACTCCTTGATATATGTGAACATCTTAACGAACAATACAGAATAGTGAAAAAAATGAAAATGAAATAAAGATGTAATAATTGTCCTCTGTTGGTATATGTATTCTTTGTGCCATAAATGTTTAATGGTTCTTTTTTGCGATTTAAATAATTATTGATATGTTGCGTAATAAAAATGATGAAGGAGATGAAACAAAAAGTAAGTGAAGGTGAAGAAAATGCTTTAAACTGTTCGATTGAAGAAGAAAAAAGGAGATGCAGGCTAGGTTACTATTATTGTGAATTGAATAGGTTTCCATTACTAGGTTTAGAATTACAATTTTTCTTTGCTTGTAATTTCGACCTTGAATCCGAAAGTAAAGATTGTGATCTTTTGAGTTTGTTTGCCCTTTTCTTTGTTACGTTTAAACTTAAATTTCCTGCACTCGAATTTGTATTTGATGATGGTGGCAAGGATGATGATGATGATGATGATGATGATGTATCCTGGTTAAATTGGTCAATATTTGCCACGATAATTTGAAATTTAGGAGGTCTTTTCCCATTCTTCTTGATCCTACCCTTTGAATTGCTATTACTTGTTTTGCTCTTGAAAGAAACTGTATTTGAATTTGAAGGGGGATTGATAACTGTATCGCTCCTAAAAGAACCCATTTTAGGCAGTTCTGGAATTTGTAAAACAGAAGCACCTGATGTTGTATTATGTAAAGGGTTACAATTAGGTGTTGGTGATAACGGTAATCTTGTCAATCCTAAATCAAATAATTGATCATCTACATTGGAGTCCAGAATCGCATCCGATCTGGAAGCTAATAAAGGAATCCTTGGGTTATCCAATTTGGAGATAGATTTTGTTATTGAAGAATTTAACTGAATTGTGGTAGGCGAAGAGCCATAAATGTCCGGTTTGTTTTCGTTGTCCTTAGTTAGTGTGCTGGTACCGTTGATGGTATCCTGAGGTGTTTTAATGAATAATTTCTTGCTGTTAGATCTTAATGGTGTTCTTTGCAAGATGACGTTAGCGTTTTCTAATCCTATAGATGTCGCATTAGTAGTGATATCCTTTCTTGCTTTTTGAAAATCTACCAACGCACTGTTAGAGGATATCAATGCCTTGGCATACGGTGTACCGACATCATTCAAAATTTTTCTACCATACGGCGTCAACGACAAAGATGATAATCTCTTTGATGGAGACGTCGTCAATGGTTGGTTGAACATAAGGTTCATGTCAATCTTACTAAGGGGAGTGCGTGAAAATGCGCCCGTACATGAAGACGAGGGCGTTTTTCCATTACTTTTCAAAAGATTGTTCAAATCTGCATTACCAAAAACATTCTGTTGATGGTTAGAGTTCTCTGCTGGGTTCTGTTGAGCGGCGCTAGAATCTGTGACGAATCGAAGCGGTGTTTTTGCCGGTGTCTTGTGAAAGAAATTGAAATTCGTAGAGGGAGAGTCCAGTAAGAATTCTTTAAACTGTTCTGGGGATGCAACCAGAAACTCACTAGGTAGGGAGTTGCCGAACTGTAAAACGGAAGAAGGCTGAACATTGATATCTTCTAAAGTCTCGCTTGTGTCCGTTCTTGTCACTGCAGGAGGAACAAGTGAGCCTAGAGGTTGCTGTTGCTGTACCTGCTGTTGATGTATCTGCTGGTGATGTGGTAATATACTATTTTCGACCAATGACGATTCGTTACTCGAACAGTTATGCGTGTCTGTATTAGCAAAATGGTCCTGTGTTTGTTGATACTGATTAGAAGAATAAGGCGTAGGGAATTGGGTCGTTGTAGGCAACGGACTGTTGAAGTTGTACTTAAATTCCGACATCACTTTCAAAAAATTCGTATCAGCGGTATTATCTGTGGGAAGTTGTCTTGAAGAAGCTGCTGCTGCCCCAGTAGTTGAATAGCTCTGTTGGTAGCCTGTATTTTTGTCCATTGCTGAAATCAATGTTTTGTTCTGACCGATCTTCTTCACTCTGGACGCTTCTTTTAACCTACAATGCCACTGTAAAGTTTTTAAAAGATCCTTGCTGCTCCTTAAGGCTTCGCTTTATTTTGTTTAGTTTTTGTTTTGTTTTGTTTTTTTTTTTTGCGTCCAGTCTCTTTTCGCGAGGAGGGTTATGCCAAACGCCAAAAAACCTATGCGGGTAGTACTCTATGTTTGTTTACTGAAACGTTCTAGCAATGCATAGCAGGCAATGAATATTATTAGATGAGTGTTTGAGACACAAGAGGCAGTTGGAAGGACTTGGGTGGAAAGATTGGCGAGAAAAACGAATAGTAAAATCATATGGAAATGGACATGAATGACCAGGAGGCAGAACTATCCAGCCAGCTGGAGAATTTAACGATAAACTCACCACGGAAGCTACGCTCGAACAAGTACAATAACAATGGTAAAGTGTTTAAGGAATATGAAAGTAATCACGATTTCCAAGATTCAAATTTCACTTCACAAGTTGTGGAGCCTACAATATCTGATTCTGTGCAAAAACCCCCTACAATGACTGTTTTGGACAACTACAGCACGGTACATCAGAAAGTGCCATCAGGGTTCTCAGGTACGACTGCTACATCACATCAAGAGGCTCAATGGAAACAGTATTTTCCCGGTATCAGTAGTGGTGGTACGACCAATGTAGGGGGTGGTGTTGGTACTGCAAACAAGGTACCTGAATCAGACCTCATTGTCAGTGATTTGGTTAAAGATTTATCTGGTGTACTAGAAACAAATACATTCAAAAGGCATTTAGATATGAAGAATAAAAGCACCACAACACAGCCACACGAAAACCACGATACAGTTAATGTCTCACGTTCTAAAGATTTCTTTAGTGGCGAAAAAGTACCATCGTTTTCTGATGATAGCGATTCTGGGCCAGCGGCTGAGGCTCATGATGTCTTTGATGGTATATTAAAAAAGCAACAATCAAATTATTTGATGGGTTCTTACACAAGAAATAACAGTAATAAAAATATCAACAACGCTAAAGCGAATGAGGGTGACATGAATACTTCCAACTCGTTTAATTTTTCATCATCGTCATCTATGTCCTCATCTCATACGCAATCAAGTACGAAATCAAAAGGTCTAAAAAAACCCCCACTGAACACTATATCTCCGGGCCAATTGGGGTATCAGTTCAATCATACACATGGCGCGTGGGATCCCCCGCTGAATCAAGCCTTAGATGTGTCCAGTTCACATTCTATAGATAATACATCATCCAATCAGTCACAGTTACCCACTGTGGTACCAACTGGAGATACCAACATGAAGGATAAGGCGCCTTCAATTTTAAATAAAAATGCATACGAATTTGTCAGTACGAAGCCAGATGACGTTGGCTACCGCCAAGAAAACATACAGGAAGAAAGGCTTGAAAATAATGATGATACCCCTCTGGACACCCCAAAGTTCAATGAACTTTTCGCAAAGAATGGCACTAGAGCAAAAATCAAGAAGCAAATACGGACTTCTCGTTCTATCTCTAACTCCAATCTACTAGAAGCCCACAAAAAGCTGAAAAACATTCCCAGTGAAAGAGTCGAAGACATTACATCCATTTCTGAAGTGGACACATCATTCAATGAATCGGAAAGGCAACTGATATCAATCTTGACGAGCAAACTACATAATGCTCCAAACTATGATTCCGATTGGTCAAAAATCCTGAAGGTTGACCTATCAAAGGGTAAACTGAAAAATATGTTTGGTTTGCAAAGACTACTACCAAATCTGTTATTATTAAACCTCAATGACAATGAAATGAACACTCTAGAAGGAATATCATCGAACGTTGTTCAGCTTTTTTGTTCAAACAACAAGATCACAAGTGCACACTGTTCATTGGTCGGATTCAAAGACCTGGAATCCCTAGATTTATCGTATAACTACCTGAACACAAGTCTGAAATTTTTGTCACTCTGTCATCATTTACAAGAGGTAAACCTTTCGTATAACTCCATCCAATCCCTAGAAGGAATAGGATCGTCCAGGATCAAAAAAATAAATCTTGCAAACAACGAGATTAATGGCATCATCGATTTTGAACAATTAATTTTAACAAACAACTCCGTTGTTGGTGGTTGGTTGACCGTGGAAGTCTTGGACCTGAGCAACAATAATATAATGGGAGTGAGGAACATCAATTGCCTGCCCCGCCTGAAAACTCTAAACCTCAACGGCAATCCGCTGGTCTCCATTGTAGAATCCGTAAATATTGAAAACGCATCGCTAAAGGCGCTTTCCATCAAAAACACTGGAGGCGCGTTATATAAATTACAAAACTACAAGCTCAATCATCAGTTCATCTTCCCCTACCAAAACCTGAAGATCCTAAAGTTGGACGGCTTCGCCCAAATAAGCAGGTGGCAAAAATGGCCTGCTTCTCTGCAAATTTTAGAGATCAATGGCGGGCTTGCTTCATATTTGCCGCAATTTCCTTCCCTAAAGCCCACAAACTTATATTCTCTAACAATAGCTAATATTAGAGACTTCACACACATACCAGTAGACCTCTCGAAGGAACTTCCGTTCCTGCAGGAACTACACCTACCGGGCAACAACCTGCAAAGCGCGCAAATGTTAACAAAAACTCTCCCGCGCCAATCAGTAAAGTTCCTCGACTTGCGGAATAACCCAATCACAGCCCCATGTCGTGATGACAATACCACAAACCTGTATTATCAGCAGCTGCTCCAGATTGCCGGCCTCTGCCGGCAACAATGTCCCGCGCTGGCGACCCTGTGGTTGGATGACACTCCTGCTTCAACTGCCACGCACCTGTAACCAAGAATTATAACAATACACAGTACAAGGTTTGTATGCTTGTATGTATGTAACTAGTAAACCTCTGTAACAATTTCAATTTTCATTTAGTACCAGCCGAGAATGATGTCATTTCCCCCTCATTTTTGCTCTGCTTATGATTCCCCGCCCGGACCATGGCACGGCTGTTTCCCGGTGATGCGGAGCTTCCGTCTTGAGGGATCTTTTCTCCAACAGAGATGAAAAATGAGGGGCGGTTGTAGGTAAGCAGAATGAGGAGAAATTTTTGTAATGAAAAAAGGAGGTTCGGCGGTTATATAAATGGAGGGTATTGCCGGCGTCAATTGACCTTACCCCCTTTTCCTCACTAATTATTGATTATCGGAGGTTCAAAGCATCAGTAAAAAACCAATTCAAGAAAACACAATAAATAAATAATAAAGCATGTTTAGTAGGTCCACGCTCTGCTTAAAAACGTCTGCATCTTCCATCGGGAGACTGCAACTGAGATATTTTTCGCACCTCCCTATGACGGTGCCTATTAAGCTTCCAAATGGGTTGGAATATGAACAACCAACAGGTTTGTTCATTAATAACAAATTTGTTCCATCGAAGCAGAACAAGACCTTCGAGGTGATAAACCCTTCCACAGAAGAGGAAATATGTCATATTTATGAAGGTAGGGAAGACGATGTGGAAGAGGCCGTGCAAGCTGCCGACCGTGCCTTCTCCAATGGGTCCTGGTCTAGTATTGACCCTCTTAACAGGGGTAAGGCCTTGTACAGGTTGGCCGAGTTAATTGAACAAGACAAGGACGTCATTGCTTCCATTGAAACCATGGATAATGGTAAAGCTATATCATCCGCCAGAGGCGATGTCGAGTTAGTCATCAACTACCTGAAGTCCTCTGCTGGATTTGCTGATAAAATTGACGGTAGAATGATTGATACCGGCAGAACGCATTTCTCATACACTAAGAGACAACCCCTAGGTGTTTGTGGGCAAATCATTCCTTGGAATTTCCCACTATTGATGTGGGCTTGGAAAATCGCTCCCGCCTTGGTCACTGGTAATACCGTAGTGTTGAAGACTGCTGAATCCACTCCATTGTCCGCTTTGTATGTGTCTAAATACATCCCACAAGCGGGTATTCCACCAGGTGTGGTCAACATCGTGTCTGGGTTTGGTAAGATTGTAGGTGAAGCAATTACCAACCACCCAAAGATCAAGAAAGTTGCCTTCACAGGGTCCACGGCTACGGGTAGACACATTTACCAATCCGCAGCCGCAGGCTTGAAAAAAGTAACGTTGGAACTGGGTGGTAAATCACCAAACATTGTTTTCGCGGATGCCGAATTGAAAAAAGCTGTGCAAAACATCATTCTTGGTATCTATTACAATTCTGGTGAAGTCTGTTGTGCAGGTTCAAGAGTATACGTGGAAGAATCTATTTACGATAAATTTATTGAGGAGTTTAAGGCTGCCTCCGAATCTATCAAGGTAGGCGACCCGTTTGATGAATCTACTTTCCAAGGTGCACAGACCTCTCAAATGCAATTAAACAAAATTCTAAAATACGTCGACATCGGTAAGGGTGAAGGTGCCACGTTGATCACCGGTGGTGAAAGATTAGGCAGCAAGGGTTACTTCATTAAGCCAACTGTCTTCGGTGACGTCAAGGAAGACATGAGAATTGTCAAGGAGGAAATTTTTGGTCCTGTTGTCACCGTGACCAAATTCAAATCTACAGATGAGGTCATTAACATGGCAAACGACTCTGAATATGGGTTGGCTGCCGGTATTCACACCTCTAACATTAACACCGCTTTAAAAGTGGCTGATAGAGTAAATGCAGGTACCGTATGGATAAACACTTATAACGATTTTCACCATGCAGTTCCTTTCGGTGGGTTCAATGCATCTGGTTTGGGCAGAGAAATGTCTGTTGACGCTTTACAAAACTATTTGCAAGTTAAAGCCGTCCGTGCCAAGTTAGACGAGTAGAGTAGTTAGAGTGGACTCATCGCCCTTTTCAATGTTTATTACATACATAAATTAAATATTCTGTCTCTTTGTTTTATTCCGACCATGCCATCCTTTTAGATGAATGTACTTTAAAAATTAAAAATTATTCTTTCCTGAATGCTTTTTATTGTATTACATGATTCTTTTTTTTGTTTCTTTTATCTCGTTATCTATCTAAAATATTTAAAAAAAGAAGAAAGAATTTTTCAGCACGCCTTCTTCCTTTCTCTCTTTAGACTATTTAAAATACATCACCTTGGTCAAACATAGCATCGGAGACCTTAATGAAACTTGCAATGTTAGCACCCTTGACTAAGGATGGCAAGGTGTTGCCGTCCTTAGTGTACTTCTTAGCAGAATCAATACATTCATTGAAACAGTTGACCATAATTCTCTTCAATTCTTGGTCAACCCTTTCACTGGTCCAAGTAATTCTTTGGGAGTTTTGTGCCATTTCTAAACCAGAAACGGCAACACCACCCAAGTTAGCAGCCTTTGGTGGACCGTACCAAACAGCCTCCTTTGGTCCAGCAGCTGTGGAACGTGCAGTTTCAAAAACGGCAATAGCTTCTGGAGTGGAACCCATGTTGGAACCTTCAGCAATAAACTTCACGCCTTGAGCAACCAAAGCCTTGGCTTCCTCACCACTAACTTCATTTTGGGTAGCACATGGCAAAGCAATGTCGACCTTTTGGACGTGGGTCCATGGACGAGCGCCAGCAATGTATTGGACTTTGTTTTCTGTGAAAGTAGAGTACTCATTGACAATTTGCTCCAAAGACTTGAAGTTGACTTTAGCACTAGAGATATCAGCGATTTGTTCGGAAGTAATACCAGTTTCGGAAATGATACAACCCTTAGAGTCCGACAAAGAAACGACAGTAGCACCTAGTTCAATGACTTTCAAAGCTGCATATTGAGCAACATTCCCACTACCAGAGATAGTGACACGCTTGCCTTCAAAGGATTCCTTACCGTTTGTAGCATAGTCAATCATAGCTTGGGTATAGTAAACCAAACCATAACCGGTGGCCTCTGGTCTAATTAAAGAACCACCCCAGTTCAAACCCTTACCGGTTAAGACACCTTCCCAGGAGTTCTTGTATGATCTGTAGGCACCGAACAAGTAACCGATTTCACGACCACCAACACCGATATCACCAGCTGGAACATCAGTGTCTTGACCAATGTGTCTGCTTAGCTCTCTCATGAAGGCGTAACAAATTCTTCTGATTTCGTTGTTGGATCTGCCTTTCAAGTCTACACATAGACCACCTTTACCACCACCCATGTCGAGGCCAGTCAAAGAGTTCTTGAAAATTTGTTCGAAACCCAAGAATTTCAAAATAGATAGGTTGACGGAAGGATGGAAACGTAAACCACCTTTGTATGGACCCTTGGCGGAGTTATATTGCACTCTGTAACCTTGAGCAACTTCTTGTTCGCCCTTGTCATTCTCCCAGGTAACTCTGAACTGTATAATTCTTTCAGGGACAGACACAATTGGCAAAACCTTTCTGTATTCTGGATGCTGTTCAAAAAGAGTAGAGTCTTCTAATGAAGAAACAACTTCTTCGTAAGCTTGTTGAAATTCTGGCTCTGACATTTTTTGTTCTCGGGGTTTCTTAGCTAATATATATTTGTGATATACTTATTACGCAATCTAGAATGTTTCAAAAAAAAAAAAAACTCAATTCAAGATCAGGAAACCGCATCTTGGATAAACGCAATCGCAACTCTGGTATATTTTATATATGAAAAACTGAAGATTCTCTCATTTTCACTTATTCATATTACGTATACGTTTGCTCTTTCCACTACGTCCTTCTCACACTTTTCTTTTTCCGCACTTTTCCAGTGCTGATTTTCATTGCGGTACCTGACGAAAAAGCAGAAAACGGCGCAGCAGCTGATAACAGCTTCTCTCTGCTGATTGGACATGGGGCCCTACTATTTCTTTTTTTCTTGCCCCACCGCTCTAAAAATGCATGGGCCGGTTCCGGCGCTCTCGTCTCACGATAAGAAGATCGAAGCCGTCCAATCGTATCACTAGATAAGGTTATCCAAGATCAGGTCCGTTTCCATGGAGTCATGGAACCTGCATAAGGGGAGCCCGATACACTAAAGAATAGTGACCTGAGCGGTGGTAGCACCGTGTTACTTAGGAAATTTACTTATCTAGCCAATGGTAGACTGTGCCGTCCCCACGTTATTCTTATAGCAACTTTTATGGGTGCTCTTATGCAGAGTAGTGACCAGATTGGCTTAAATGCATAGTCTTCTAGGCCATTTCATCGCAGCCCCATGAACCAGTATTGGTCGATATATTATTGAGTGGGCTTAGCTGTACGGTGTCTAGTTTGCTGTATTTTCTTTGTCTTGCTTATTCATCGCGAGCAGGCTAGAGATATTGGGGAAGAAAAAATTATGAAGTTTAGCCGCCTTTGTAACGTAACATGTACATTTCCCTTTTCGTAAGCTTCAACGTACTAAGTGCGTTGTCATCTAAGAGTGCATTGTTCAAGAAATATTTCAGAAAGGTCTCGTACAACTACGCGTATATTCTGAACGAATACCTAGAAATTTAAAGGGCTTCGTTTCGAATGACAGCGAGGTAGGTTTTTTGGTCCGTCTTGCTGCTGCTGCTGCTTTATCCCTCTCTTCAAAGTGCACGAATACCCTAGTTCAGTGGTTATTACTTGGAGTTGGTTACTGCATTATACACAAGGCGAAGCTTCTTCAAAAGGTAGCACAGCACGACAGACAGAACAACAAAAATGAAGTGGCAGCCATGGGAGTCCCATACAAAATTATACGGATTGCCCTTTTCAAAGCTGTCATGAAGGAGCAATAGTAGGGACTCGTAACACAATGTCACTAGCAACCGATTATGAACATTGCTTCCTCTGTTAAATGCCCAAATAATGTGTAGCAACTCTGTGGCGCGTGAATGTTATAGCGAGAAAATCTACAACCAAATTGGGAAGGTGTGAGAGGGGGAAGGAGCGAGGAGCGAAATCTTAGAAATGCTTATACCTCATTACTTCCAAGCGAGTTTTTGAAGTACGTTAGCGGTAATAAATCATGGAAGTAAAGGTAAGGGGTTCATTCCCAGATTGATGAATATCGCACTCTTCGTTCACAGAGATCACAATATACGTCCCGGTTCAGCTATTTTCGCCATATACAGCTCTCGCCATGCCTCTATATAGTCACATATATATGAGGAAAGACGCTTTGGAATAAACAGTAGAGCTTAATAATAGATGGCTTCAAAGCAGGACTACAAGAATTGCACGTAAGACGATGAATTCGACGGAAGAGGGTATTTTCCGGCTCAGTTTTTGGTTTATTATTGGACTACTGTTAAAGTTCCCTGGTTGTAATGTTCAAGCTATCCCCCAGATTATTTACACTTCCCGACTCGTGTGAACCGGTGATCGCAAGTTTTACATTTTTGGTAACGTACGAATAGCTTTTCTTGTCGTTCCTCTCTTCTTTTCTGATATCGGGAGAAAGAGAATAGTCATAGTCCAGTAGTATTTAACATATTGATCGGGAGTGGCTAAAGTATGACGATTAGTATCGAATAATAGGAGCGTAGAGAAGCATTCCAACGTATTTAGCATTCCTCTCCTTTCCTTACAAGGCCTGAGGGAGGTTCAAGCCACTTGAAATTCAAGAGTATAAGTCCATATGAATCATGGCAATTTTTTGGATTTGGCTATACCAAAAAAAATTTCTCATTTTTATTTTGATAGACTAGGACGAGGGCGCTGTAGCCCTCGAAGAATGACATGTTTTTAGCGTAGATTGGAAGTTCTAGTTGTAAAAACAAAAGACTTAATTGTTTGGCAACAGATCCGGAAATGGACCGCAAAAGCCTACAAATACCAAGTGCTGGAGATCAGCTGTTGACGCCTAAAGAGCCTATATAAGAGGAGGAGAATTTTTATTTCTCTTGGGCCATGAACGTTTTGCTCTTTTCTGCTGCTCTTTGAAGCATCCAATAGCAATTTCAGAGATGCTTATCATAGTCATTACTTCTTCGAGCGGCGATGCATATATAGCCAAAGGAAGCTCCTCAAAAGTAGCCAAAGAACATGTGAGTGATAGCGAAGATAACGAAAAAGAATAGACATTAATTGTTCCCATTCGGATGTGTTTACTAGACCAGTAAAATAGGATGGGAGTCGCCAACAAAAATGCTCTAAATCAGTGGCATGGAAATGCAGAGTAAGCATCGAAATAAAGCCAAGATCTTAGGATTGTTATTCCATTCGTTTTTTCAGCTCTGGCATATCTGCCATACCCTTTAGCGGGGACTCACTTGAAACATTGAGATAACATTCAGTGCCCCCGCTGATCTTGGTATTTTTCGACGTTTTAAGATTACCGTCCGAAGATTGCCTTATTGGCTTGCGATTTACGGTTTTCGTTTTTTTTTGTCGAACATTTTTTGGCTGGTATTGTCATCGCGTTGAGCGGGCTCTGATCATGATGCCATTGTTTTTTATGATTTCTGTAGAAGCGTATTTATAAAGCCAACCCAACAAAACTTTGAGACAGGATAATAAAAGAAAGTCAAGAGAGAGTCAATTGATCAGTATATCGAATATCATCAACCTATCAATTCTAATGAATGAACTAACTGAGAAGCTTATCCCGGTTCAACATGAATGTCTGGAAAAGATGATACAGAATGGGCACGCTCGGCGTATGGGATCTGTTGAAGATCTGTATGTTGCCCTCAACAGGCAAAACCTATATCGAAACTTTTCGACATACGCAGAACTAAACGATTACTGCACTAGGGATCAGCTTACTCTAGCTTTGAGGGAGTTATGCTTGAAGAATCCAACCCTTTTGCACATTGTGTTACCGACAAGATGGCCAAATCATGAAGCTTATTACCGTAGCTCCGAATATTATTCACGGCCTCACCCAAAACATGATTACATATCAGTTTTACAAGAATTAAAGCTAGACGGCGTAGTTCTTAATCAACAACCTCAGTACAATGCAATCATGAAGCAAATATTGGAAGAATTCAAGAATAATAATGGTACTTATACCGCAAAGATCTTTAAATACACTACCACGCTGACTATTCCTTACTTCGGGCCAACTGGTCCCAATTGGCGGCTAATTTGTCTTCCAGAAGAACATACAGATAAGTGGAAAAAGTTTATCTTCGTCTCTAATCACTGCATGTCTGATGGTAGATCTTCGATTCACTTTTTTCATGATCTAAGAGATGAATTAAACAGGATTAAAACTCCGGCAAGAAAAACAGACTACATTTTCCAGTATGAAAGCGATTATCAGTTATTAAGAAAACTTCCAGAACCAATCGAAAAGGTGATAGACTTCAGGCCACCATATTTGTTTATTCCAAAGTCCCTCCTTTCGGGCTTCATCTATAATCAATTAAGATTTTCTTCAAAGGGTATTTGTATGAGAATGGAAGATATGGAAAAGTGTGATGATGTCGTTACCGACATCATTACTATTTCACCAACGGAACTTCAAGAGATTAGAGCAAAAATCAAACTAAATATTCAAGGCAAATGTACTATCACGCCATTTTTACAAGTTTGTTGGTTTGTATCTCTTCATAAATGGGGCAAGTTTTTCAAGCCGCTGAACTTTGAATGGCTTACGGATATCTTTATTCCCGCAGATTGCCGTTCAGAACTACCGGATGATGAAGAAGTGAGGCAGATGTATAGATATGGCGCTAATGTTGGGTTTGTTGACTTCACCCCGTGGATAAGTGAATTTGATATGAATGACTGCAAGGAAAATTTTTGGCCCCTTATTGAACACTACCATCAAGTAATTTCAGCCGCCCTAAAAGGTAAAAAGCATCTTCATGGCTTGGGATTCAATATACAAGGCTTTGTCCAAAAATATGTGAATATTGACAAGGCAATGTGTGATCGTGCTATTGGAAAAGCACGTGGTGGTACATTGTTGAGTAACGTTGGTATGTTCAATCAGGTAGAGGAGCCCGACACCAAATATTCTATAAGAGATTTGGCGTTTGGTCAATTTCAGGGGTCGTGGCATCAAGCATTTTCATTAGGCGTTTGTTCGACTAATGTGAAGGGTATGAACATTCTTGTAGCTTCAACAAAAAATGTTGTGGGCAGTCAAGAATCCTTAGAAGAACTTTGCTCCATTTTCAAGGCTCTGCTTTTAGGAACCTAGATGTTGCAAGAGAACTGTTGACAGATACTGTTCAACAATACTGTTTTCCTGCATAAATAAACTTTCTGGAGTCGTCCTTGCGTAGGTACTTGGATGAACAAGTGGGAACTATTTTCGCTTTTCAAATTTGATTCAAGCTTGAAATGCGAAGTAAATAAATATCCAGTATAACGCCGAATGATAGATACTAAGCATAAAATATATATTTCAAGTTCGTGAAAGATTCGAGATATAGGCAATACGTTTGGCTATCCGAATCTATTTTCTTCATATCAAGGTTGCTGCAGCAGATCTCTTCGAAGCGTGAAGTAAGTGCTCGCTTGATACTAAACGAAAGGAACAGGATAACCATTTTGCTGAGGATAACATGCACTAGAAATACTGATTGGTTAACGATGAAAATGCGGGCTCTAAGTGAGTGGCAATGCTAATTATGAACGCATGAGGTCCAACTTTAATTGCAATATCCCTCAACACACTCCCTGAGAAATTCCCGCTAGGCACGGGATCGAGATACGCATTTTTCGGACTTCCTCAAAGACAACCCACTTCTGAAGGGCGCCCACACCGTCAATTATGTAGGGTCAATGAAGACCTGCAAACAAAGATGCATAGCCACCTGGATATGGGTGATACAACAAACATTTGATTTTTTCTCTACCCAAGAGATTATAGGAGGAGGAAAAAAACCAGGCATAAGGACGAGTAGTGGTAATGGTTTGACGTCGCTGCCTTTTCCTGAGCCTAGGATTTCATTTTCATCCTCTATCATTCTGAAGCCATTTCTGTTTACATTATGCATGTAGTAGCAAATTATTGTTTTACACACATCAAAAAATTATTCCAAAGTTCATTCAAATAATTTCTCCCATTAATTTGACCTTGACTCGATATTTCAGATGTGTGGTTGCGTCTTTGCAGCTTAGCACATCTCGACGCGTGCGGCGGCGCATACACTCGTCAATAAGCCATGAAACTGGAGAATATCAATCATACTTATGATGTCATGCCCTTATCATAAGAAATTCACACTACTCGTATAACTACGTAGCAGAGCCTCAATAAAACCAAACTCCTATACTTTATCTACATATACTTGAATGCTATGGAAGCGAACAAAAACTGAGACACACCTACGAAAGCTAAAATCTTTATTGAATGGCAATTTTTGGTGTTCTCGGTTTTTTCATTTTTATTTTCCAACCGAGTTAATCTTTACTAACGATAACCATCAAGCAAGCACCCGCACCCATTTTACTGGACGTACAAATGTAACAGGACGAAACCTGAAATGTTGAATAAACTAACCAGAACAATGACAATTAGAATAAACGTTCTACAGGCCTTTCGTTGTTAGGGCTCATCTGAGGTAGCGGCCGCACGCCAAGCTAGTTGCTTACCACTTTAAGCCCAAAAAGGTGAAGAATAGTAATTGCGGCTGTTGCGGTTATTGCGGTTGTCGCCACGTTTGTCGTCAGGGTTGTCGCTACGGATTTTCCAGTTTTTTTTTTTTCAGGTAGACCACTTTTCTCATCTACTGCTCCGCGAAAAGTGCGGATATTGCGGAAGCTTATAATGATGAGCTATCGGTAAGGATTTAAATAAACGACAGTTGGCAGCAGTTTTAAGCACCAAGGGAGAAGTATATTTGCTTCATAATAATTCCATTTCTTAGGATTTGCTACAGCACGTTATTCTTATAGAAGGAAAAGCAATTTTGTAAGCTCATTAATCGCTGCAACATAAACAATATAAAAAATCAATATGTCATTAAGTTCCCCCGTAACGCAGGAAAATCTGGATATAAACGCGGAAACCTTGAAAAAGGACGATGAAGTGTTGTCAGACGAGATCGATGTCCAAGACGAGAAACCTGAATCACTTTTATGGGAGAGTGCCTTTGTTGGAGTTCTGTGCTCTGCTCAATTGATGACACAGGCAGGACTTGGTCAGTCATTAGCGCCACTCCACATCATCGGTGACAGTTTTGGGACAGTGAATCCTGGGCAGCTCAGTTGGTTCGCGTCCGCATACTCGCTTACCGTTGGTACTTTTATTTTGATTGCTGGAAGACTTGGAGATATCTTTGGTCACAAAAAGTTCTTTGTTCTTGGCTTCTTTTGGTACGCCCTTTGGTCTCTGCTTGCCGGGTTTAGTGTTTACTCTAATCAAATTTTTTTCGACTGCTGTCGTGCCTTCCAAGGCATGGGTCCCGCCTTTTTACTACCAAATGCTATTGCAATTCTTGGACGCACATATAAGCCAGGGAGGAGAAAAAATATGGTATTTAGTCTATTCGGAGCTTCAGCACCTGGTGGATTTGTCCTTGGAGCTGTTTTCTCATCCATGTTGGGGCAACTTGCATGGTGGCCATGGGCTTACTGGTTAATGGGTATTGCCTGTTTTCTTTTGGCGGTAGCAGGTTATTATTTGATCCCTCATACCCCCATGACAAAGCGCGATGCCGCATCTTTCAAGTTGTTAGAACGCATTGATTTTGCAGGATCGGTTACTGGTGTTGTCGGACTGATTCTCTTTAATTTTGCGTGGAATCAAGGCCCGGTTGTGGGCTGGCAAACTCCATATACATATGCTCTTCTGATAGTCGGTACTGTCTTTTTGATTATTTTTGCATTTATTGAATCCCGTGCAGCCTTCCCCTTGCTTCCATTTGCCGCTCTTTCCAGTGATACTGCCTTCGTGCTTAGCTGCATCGCTGCAGGATGGGCCAGTTTTGGTATTTGGATCTTCTACACATGGCAATTCATGGAAGACTCAAGGGGGCAAACCCCCCTTCTTTCAAGCGCACAATTTTCACCCGTCGCAATCAGTGGATTTTGTGCTGCCTTGATGACAGGGTTTCTTTTAAGTCACACACCTCCAAGTACAGTTATGTTCTTTGCGATGACTGCATTCACAGTCGGAACAATATTGATTGCTACAGCTCCCGTTCACCAAACATATTGGGCCCAAACGTTTGTATCAATTATTGTGATGCCCTGGGGAATGGATATGTCTTTCCCGGCCGCTACAATAATGCTTAGCGACTCAATGCCCCATGAGCATCAGGGTCTTGCAGCGTCTTTGGTTAATACAGTGGTGAACTATTCGATATCAATAGGATTGGGTATTGCAGGCACTATTGAGTCCAACGTTAATGACGGAGGTGCCAAAGCATTAAAGGGCTATCGTTGTTCTTGGTACTTAGGAATCGGATTGAGCGGATTTGGCATTTTTGTCGCAGCAACATATGCAGTAAGCACATTTATGAAGTCCAAAAAAAGGGCATCCGAAAAGCAGCATTTTATAGAATAAACAAACCTATGCGTAAAGAGTTATGTCATAGTGTTATATAACAAACTAATATACATACGAATAATACTATCAAAGTGGTATGAGGTGCCCTGTCTATTCCGTATTATGCGACGAACACGAAAATTACAAACCACCATTTCATAACAAAAAGATCGGCTACCTTCTGGTAATGAATGGAAGGAACTCTCATATAACTGTGATAGCTGTGTTTCACATCCTTTTTATTCTGAGCATACCCAATGTCATCTTCAGCACCGAATATACCATCATATAAACGTCAGAGAGTGCGAAAGGCTTGCGTGCCCTGTAGGGAACGTAAAAGGAAGTGCAATGGTAAATCGCCATGTGAGATGTGCGTCGCCTATGGATATGTGTGCCATTACATGGATAAAGATAGATCATCGTCATCATCATCATCATTTCCAGTGCAGAAACTGGATGAATTGCCTCATGCTCCAGAGACCAAACCTTATGTTGCCTCAAATATTCATGGAAATGAAGTACTTAGTGTCGATACGCAAACCGTTACTAATCAAAGCATTACGGATCCAGTTAAGTCTAGGTATACGATTCAGCATTCAGCGGTTGCCTTTCCTCGTTGCCTTGGTCTTGAACTCCGATCAGCTAACCCCCCACGTTTACATTCCTTCGCTTGGCACTGTGGGATCAGGCCAGAAGAAAACCCAAGCTCACATGTACTTTTGTCTGAGCTAATTACAAAGGAAGAGTACTACCGTATTTCGAAAGTGTATTTCTCAGTTGTTCATCCGATATTCGATGTTGTTGATCCGAAGCAGTTAGCTAAGAACGTCGAAGAATATTGGGCCGGCAACATAGGCAACTTTGAGTATGGTGCTGTTATTGCAGGAGTAGTAGCTCTAGGATCTTTTTTTTTGGGAAGCATTGGTCATCCTCGAGAAATGGATGTAGTACAGTACGCGAAAGGCATCCTCGATGATCCTACTTTCAGCCGCATTCCCACGGTGGAGCATGTCTCCGCATGGGTATTACGTACAATTTACCTGCGAGCTACTTCCCGGCCTCATGTAGCATGGTTAGCTAGCTGTGTTACCATTCACCTTTCTGAAGCAATTGGTCTGCATCAGGAGATTGACAAGGGAGAGTTCTCGATGACGAGTGGTGCTCCCTCGAGAAGAACAGCCGGGCTTAATGAACATACTAGAAGATTATTTTGGTGTGCATGGTCAATCAACACGATTCTTTCCTATGACTATGGCCGCTCGAGTGTTGCGCTGAACAGAATTACTTGCAAGCCAGTCGAGGAAATTGAAGGCAGCTACACAATTTATTTAGTAGCGTTGGCACAAATAGTTCCTCAAGGTAGTGTGAACACAAATTTAACACAGCTACTAAATGCCCTCACGGCTATTCACAAATCACCAAATGCACACCCCTTCTTATTATTGACCAAATGTGACATATGTCTGTCTTTATATCGGAGACTTCGTCTACTGAATCATGTTCTTGATAAAAGTGTTGTTTTGCAGATAATTGATATTGGAAGCGCAGCATTATCAGCGGCATATGCTCTTGTGAAATTAAATCAATCATGGTGGAATGTGTTAAGCACCTCCTTTCAGTATGTTTGCGTGCTTCTTGCCATAGATACCCCAGAAAGTCTTTCACATGTTGCCGCTGCTATGAAGACGCTGGATAATATTACTGAAGTTTTAGGTACACACATTGCTTTGGAAGCTCGGAAGACCGCAAAGCTACTCCTCGAAGATTCGATGAAAAAGAAGAGGCAAGAGATACAGCAACTTGAGCAGGCGACTCATGATAGATCTACTTTCGAAAACACTCACTCACTTGATATTGATTGGGATGCCCTATTTGATCCATCAGGGACGTTAGGTTTTATGTAAAAAATCATTATGAGCACGAGCTTATAAAGAATTTCAACAAAAGCACATTTTCAAAAAACCGATGTTGAAATTAGTGTTCTCATAGGACAGTCCTGCCATTCTCCCACTGGGATTCATCATTTTTTCTGCATAGACATTAGGATGTGCAAGGAACCCGGCAGTGGTATTGGCATCAATTCCATATATTAGATTAATGGCTATGTCATATCATTCACTAAACTAATGGTTCATTGTTACATTAGATTACCTGTTTCAAAGGACTTCGACAGGTTATGAACAATTCCTCCAATGATTTTCTGCCAGGCTGAAACTTCACGACTGAACCGGTGCTAAATATGAACTGTAACTTTCTTAGTATATATTAAGTATGAGATTAGAATAAACAAAAACACAAGAATAAACCGTTTCAACCTAATGGTGAGAAGCTTCTCTAATAAACCTAGATAATGCATGAGCAGGGTCCTTTTGTTTAAGACACCAGATCGTCGACTTTTTTAATTACTATGTAATTTTTGTGTCAAGTTAATAGTGAACAACTAGGACCCTAGGAACATTAATGGCTTGTAGAAGAGAGAAGGTTGCACATTAGTAAGTTGACATTTCTCTCATTAAACAAATATTCTGCCCTGGGGATAATTATTCAACTTGAACTGCCTAAAATGACAGAAGGTATGGGTGTTGTTGACATATGGGATAATCAAAGCTTGTAAGCTTAATCTCATAAAGTCACCAATATTATACATAAGGTTTTAGGAAAAACAGCATTACTTCATCTTTTTAATCAGTTCTTTCTATGATTAAAAATTAGCTGCACTACGTTTTGTGTCTTTATCAGTCTGTTGGAACTCGTTTTATTTCTCGGGCCAGTAAATTCCCCTTTTTACACAACACTAATAAAATGTAGCAGCATGGTTGATAGCATATTCAAGAAGGAGAAACTTTGGTTGTGTTTGAAAGTGCGCTTTCATTGCTAGCATATGCCAAAATCATGCAGTGGTGCTAACTGCAAGAAGCTTAATACTTGATATATTTAGAATAAGCAAAAAGGTTCAATATAAGTAGCCACTCTGTACTGTTTTCGTGTTTTTAATGGTGTAAACTTTTACCAGGATCTACCGACATAATGTTTATTACTCATTCATTGATACACAGAACCATCCCAGCGATTTAGCAGAGACGAAAACTGGTGCAGCTTTTCAAAGAGGCTTAGATTTCTCGGAAAAAAATAGAAAGGGAGAAGAAATAAAAGAGGGATATAGTCCTAATGGTAAGAGTAAACCGCAATAGTTGTAAGTGTGGTCTCAATGATTTCGTGGTGGGCTCACTAACTTATTCGAATATGCCTGGTCATAACCTTTTGGATTTTGATATTTGGTATTATTATGGCTCGATTCGTTAAAACACATGTCAAGGCACCAGGTTTGCGAACACACACACACATGTTTTCACCAGTATTGCTATTGCTGTGAGATGGAGCACATTATTACCTGTATGTTTGATGCTGAAGATGAAAGAATGAAAGGGAAAATTTCATAAATAACAGATATTGAAGTCAGAAATGAATAAGGATTGCATGATTTACTTGCAAAGCCATTATCCAGTTTTCGCTTTGCTATAGTCATTCGTATTCTGCTTACTATGCGAAAGACAAGAATAATTCATATCTATGGATTTCTTTATGTGACACCAATAATTGGCGTGGCCAACGAGAGTTGTTTGTTGAATAGCATCAGAATATTACCTTTTCCGATCGGAGAATAAACAAGCACCTGCCTTTGTTTTAAATCTTGGAACACTTTGAATAGTATTGAGTGATATGCTAGAATAAGGTGCGGTACTTTTTTATATGAATCCGAAAACATATCCGCCAGGAGATCATTGAATTCATGCCGTGAAAATATGGGTATCAAGAAATATCGTATGCACAGAATTTTTTTGGGTAGCAAATTTTGTAATAGAAGTTTACTACGTGAGAGGAAGGAGAACCTTTCCCAATGACGGTTTATAAAGCAATACTTCAAGATGAGAAACAAAAAAATGGCACACTTTAAGAAGGCCGCAGATGATTATTTTATCGCATATAATGAACTGATTGAGAGTGAATTGTAACCTTTGAATCGCAAGCAGCTAGCATAGAAAGTTTTTTGTTGTTTAGTGTTATCGAAACCAAGTCACTGGAATACTATGCAGAAATTTGTCATCTAACGATAACAACATGACATTGTTAAATGCCAGAATTACGGAAGCTGAAATGTGTGCACATAAGAGCATTCTTTCCTTAAAAAAACGGTTTGCAGAAGGGAAAAATGAAGAATTCATTGGTTCCCTTGAGGGCCCGATTTGGGGAAGCCACTTGGTTTTTCAATCTAACTCTATTCTGAAAAAGAAGACCACGGCTTTTGTGGAAAGCACAGGCGGAATTTCCCGAAAAAATGAGCTGTACGATTTCAGAAACCCATTAGGAACTGTCTAAAGTGCTAGCCAAGTTATTGTAGTAGTGAGCAATAGCACTTGTATATCGGGTTTCTTGGCTACGTGGCATCCCCTTGTTCTGCAAATAAGCTAGATAAGAGTTCTCCGACAACTTTTGATGTCAGAACTTCTTTCTCGCTAGGCTTTCTGAGCGATAACAAAATTACAAAGCTGTGAAAGGCTGTTTGATGTGTGGCTATAGTAGGTTTTCACAATTTTAAATTGGATGGTTTTTTGCGCCTTCTGTCACCAACGGCACCCAGGTACCTTTTTTTGTTTTGTTTCGGGTGCATAGGGAAAAAAAGGTATCATAATAAGAAAAATGGACCCTTGGAATTTCAAAGCGACCTTTAAACGGAGAATTTGAAACGGTTGTATTTCTCAATAAACTGGTACTACCACTACAGCCGATATTTAAGATCCGATCGAAATTATGGGTGTAATATGCTAAGAAAAGCTGACGAATTAGATCGTATAATGAGAATAAAAAATCCTACTTGTCTATGAACATGTTCTTTAGTAGGCGAGAGCCTTTCTTCCTGAAATGTTGTGCGAGAAAGTTTTCCAATAGAAATGTGCCAAAACGTTACTGCCACTTATATAAACTTCATAGAGAAGAAATCAATAGTTATTGCATCCAGCCATAATGCTTTTCCATTCCGGATTTATTAAGCCAAGCCAAAAAAAATGCATTGGGTATCTATATTGAGCACTATCCTGCTCTTCTATCTTCCAGCGGCAAATGCTTCACCTGCCAAGACAGTAATGTACAATAAAGTACCACTACTTGTGACAAACGCGTGTATGAGAGTGTTTCGTAAAGTTGCGTGGGAGTATACCAGCGAGAGTCCATACGCCATGCCATCATGTACTTTTGAGCCAGCATTTCAATCAATGTTATATTGCATCTATGAAACATTGGGCGAAAAGGGTTACTCAAACAAGACATTTGAAGGTACATTTGATACCGTCAAGTCAAGATGTGCATACTATACCAAGACGCTCCAGAACATGACCAAGGCAGACTTTTATGGTGCACTTAACAACGGAACACAATACATGGTACCCTATGTGAAAGGTACTGCCAACCTTACATACCCTGTTGAAATGGACGCCCACACAAGAAAAGCATATTATCGGGCATGGCATGGTTTTTATGCCAACTTAGATATCGGTAACACATATGGAGGGATAATATGTGCCTATTTTGTGGGAATTATGTTTTTTGCAGGTATTCTTCATTATATGAATTACACTCCGTTCAAAGTTGTCCTATTCAAGCAAAGATTTGTGAGATACTTGAGGGGATATTTTACGCTACCTACTATTGGTGGCAAGCACGCGTCAGATTTTTCTTATCTCAAGATATTTACAGGATATTTACCCACGAGATTCGAAGGCGTTATCATTATTGGATACCTTGTGCTTCATACAGTTTTCTTAGCATACGGATATGAATATGATCCTTATAACATAATCTTCAAGTCTCATAAGGTGCAAGTTTCGCGCTTCGTGGGGGATAGGAGTGGTGTTCTTTCATTCGCACACTTTCCCTTAATAGTTCTTTTTGCAGGTAGAAACAACTTTCTCGAATATATCTCCGGTTTGAAATACACATCTTTTATTATGTTCCATAAATGGTTGGGAAGAATGATGTTTCTAGATGCAATGATTCATGGTGCTGCCTATACCAATTATACGGTGGCTAATAAGACTTGGAAAAGAAGCAGAGAGGCTACATATTGGCAATTTGGAGTGGCTGCACTTTGCTTAGCTGGTGTGATGCTGTTTTTTTCATTTGCGATCTTTAGAAAGCTTTTTTATGAAACTTTCCTATTTCTCCACATCGTTCTTGGTGCTCTATTCTTTTATACGTGTTGGGAACACGTCGTGGAACTAAGCGGTATTGAATGGATATATGCTGCAATTGCTATCTGGGTCGTTGATAGACTTGTTCGAATTGTTCGCATGTCATATTTTGGCTTTCCCAAGGCAACTTTGCAACTGATCGGTGACGATCTCATCCGGCTAACAGTTAAAAAACCAGAAAGGTTATGGAAGGCGCAGCCTGGACAGTACGTTTTTGTGTCGTTTCTACATCCGTTTTATTTCTGGCAGTCACATCCCTTTACGGTTTTAGATTCAGTAAGCAAAGAAGGTGAGTTGGTTATTATATTGAAAGAGAAAAAGGGCGTAACAAAGCTCGTAAAGAGGTATATCTCTCGGAATGGAGGTTCAGCTTCGATGAGACTAGCTATAGAAGGACCGTACGGATCTTCTTCACCAGTTCATCACTATGACAATGTCTTGCTACTAACGGGGGGAACTGGGTTGCCTGGACCAATTGCTCATGCCATTAAACTTGGGAAAACTTCAGCAGCAGCTGGGAAGCAATCTGTTAAATTGGTAATTGTAGTTAGAGGTTTTGACGTTCTCGAAGCCTATAAGCCAGAACTAATGTGTTTAAAAGACTTGAATGTGCAGGTCCACATATATAACACGATGCGAATTCCACCAGTAACCTCTAATGATAGCTTGAGTATTTCTCAAAAGGATGAAAAAGTTGATGAAAAAGAGGCTTTTAAGGAAACTAGTTTAGACAAGTCGTCTAATCACTTTGATTTTGAAAGTGTCGTGTTTCATGATGGAAGACCCAATGTAAAAGAATTACTGCACGAATCTTCTGATTTGAACGGCTCACTTGCAGTAGTTTGTTGTGGGCCTCCTGTGTTTGTTGACCAAGTAAGAGATCAAACAGCAAAGATCGTCTTAGCAAAATCATCAAAGGCAATTGAATACTTTGAGGAATATCAAAATTGGTGATCAAACATGTTTTTTTTTTGATTTTTAAAAGTATAAACGTGAGCTTTCTTGGCCTTGAGCCAATAAAAAAATGAAATCTATGTTTAGGTGAGAAAGAAGAATATTAGTGGGAGTCCGGACTATCACAATATATTATTATAATAACGACTTTAAATAAGTGAAGTAGAATCAACGTATTTATGCAACCCATATAACGCTCAAGAATAAGCAGTATTTTTCAAAGTACGATTTACTCATTGAATAAGAATTCGTAAGATACTTGAATAAGTAAGGCCATAGTATGGCCAGATGATGTATTAAAAGAGATAACGATTTCATGGATTTAAGTATAGCAAGATACACAAAGGCCTATAAGAGCGAGGTTTGGAGGAATTTATTATCTCTTGCATTTAAGCCTCATCTTCACGAATAAGCCTCTTGATTGTTCCACTTGATTGTTTCGGGACGTTTTTGTAGAAGTCGCGTGAAACTGCTCTTCTTGAAAAAGGTAACGTATAAATAAGGCATCTGTAAAAGAAAGGCCCATTAATTCAAAAGAGAAGAAAGAAAGCGCCTAAACAAAATGCTTAGTATGGCTCGCCAAAAATTTGGCGATGAAAATATATACCAAATCGATAAAACGCAAAAGAAATCAATTCCCGAATGTCTTCACTTCAATAGAGAAAGGCACATGCCTGTCGCCAGGATATTTGGCACAAGAGGATTTTTCATATTTTCAAGTAAGCAATCTTATGACAGGTTCAAAGAGACAAATTTTAATATTAGCGTTCTTGATGCAGAAGGTGTAGGTGTCCCATTTTTGCACATTGTCAGAAATTACAACATCGTTGGTCATATGACAGGAAGCTCACCGGACTTTCATATTTATAAGTACGTTTTACAAAAGGCACAAGATCCGCCTTTGTACTCTGAATCAAAGGTTATCTGCGAGGACAAGGCATTTCGCTTATGCAAAATACCTTACTGCGAAATTTACAGTTATCTGAATTTTCGTAAAACCAAGTACGATTTTTTCTATCCCACTAGAAGTCAATTTCACAAGAAATATCAAATGGTCAGGCAGAACAACTTCCGAGATCTGGATACTTATATGGATGGTTTACATTTCCATTGGCATGTGAAATTCTATAGTTACCATTATCGCTTGATGTACTTCAATGAATACAATTTAGGTTCTCCAAATGATGAAAGAGCAAAAAGGAAACAAAGTGACGCTCCAGATATTGTAGTTGGTCACTATACAAAAAAAGTTTCCAATATAATCCCCAGATCTATATCCAAGTGTTCCAAACTTATTATTGGAGAGCAATCCCGGCCTGACTCCCTCGGCATTACCTCTGTTCCGGTATTAACTGAAACATTTGCCTGTCAAGGAGCGTTGATTCATTATCTAGAACATATAGAAGAAAAAAGAAAAAGGTAGAAACGATGTTTGATTTACTCGTTGATTACGGATGAGATTTTTATCTTAATTGTCCCGCTGAACTAAGTACAATTATGATATATTCCGCAGAGAGAATTTATCACGATGAAATCATGAAAGTTGATAGAAGTATAATGTAGACTGAACACGAAGCATTTTATGAGTTAATTTGGGTATTAAACTAGTAACATATATGAGTATCTCGCGCAAATAATACATGTGCTTGCTGAACCCAGTTCACATCGGATACACTATAGGTTTCCCCTGCAATTGAATAAGAGAATTGCTATAGCTGATGGCATATTTAGATTGTCAATGACGCTAATTCTTGATTTGAATACACAAACAACTCAGAAATAGACCAAGTACTTTTCATATATATTTTATCCGTACAACCAACATGATAGATGCATAATACTCTAAGATACCATTTTCAGAGTCTTTTAACGAATAGTCTGTATGGTTGAGCACTGATAGACTACTTAGTTTATCATGTTGAAGATATAATGGGTTCGATAAAAAGTCTTGTGTTAAAAATCCATTCGACATATATATTGGATTCGATTAATCTAGTAACATAACTAACATGTTAAGTGTGTAAAACGGGATAGTTTTTTACTATTCATGTATAACAGCGCTTCTCTATATTAGCACATATTAAAATTAAGCTTCAGACTCATTATTTTGCTAATACTGGATGTTTCTTTAATTTTGTTTTGCCACTGGGCAGTATTTTTCACTTCGTCTATGGATAACGCAAAGCATGCTTTAAGGGGAAAGAGTGATTCTGACATTTATTTTCTTTCAGCAAACAATCTCAAAACAACAGAACAAAAACACAAACGTGGATATGAAAAGAGCTGTAACATCTTCCTCGAAAGTAGGGGCTTGCAAACGTTCCAAGTTGGACATAGAGCATGACTTTGAACAATATTACTCGATAAACAAGAACTATTATCCAAATCCAATCACTAGAAAAGGCGCAAATCAATTCAATAATAAATCCAGGACTAAACCGATAGAAGTCCTCGAAGAACTGCAGAAAAAACAGGAAACGTCATATGAAGGTGCTAGCACTATTGTGCATTGGTTTAGAAATGATTTACGTTTGTATGATAATATAGGACTATTCAAAAGTATAGAGTTGTTCCAGAAATTGAAGGTAAAAAATGAAAATACCAAGCTTTACGCGGTTTATATTATCAATGAACATGACTGGAGAGCTCATATGGATAGTGGGTGGAAATTGAAGTTTATCGTAGAGGCATTAAAGAGTTTAGAGAAATCCCTCGCAGAGCTACATATACCTCTTCTTGTATGGGAATTCTACACAACTGAAGGCACTTTATCTAACTCAGAAAAATTTGTTGAATATTTCCAAGAAAAATGCTTGAACTTGAGCTGTGGGAAACCTGTGATAATCAATGCTAATATCGAATATCAAACAGATGAACTATATCGTGATATTAGATTATTAGAGCATGAAGACCAAAGACTACAATTAAAATTTTATCATGACTCTTGTGTCGTTGCTCCCGGTTTACTTACCACAGGAAAGGGTACCAATTATTCCGTATTCACTCCATGGTATAAAAAATGGGTATCTTATGTAAACAGTCACAGGAAAACTAGCTCTGAAGCCTGTCATATCCATAAAATTGAACCATTAAAATACAATAAAGTATTTAAACTGCAACCGTTCCAGTATTCCTTACCGGATGAATTCGTTAAGTATATACCTAAGTCGAAATGGCACTTGCCAGAGGTTTCGGAGGAGGCAGCTTTATCCAAATTAAATAGTTTCCTAAAGATGAAAAGTTCCAAGTATAACAATGAAAAGGATATGCTTTTTTTAGGTGGTACTTCTGGTCTAAGTACATATATAACTACTGGTGTACTCAGTACAAGAGTGGTGGTTAATAAATCCGCTCAAGCTTGCAACGGACAAATCATATCAAAAGGGCTTAAGGATAACACCTCCACCCAAAATTTTATCAAAGAAGTTGCATGGAGGGATTTTTATAGACATTGTATGTGCAATTGGCCGTACACGTCTATGGGAATTCCTTATCGATTAGACACTCTCGATATAAAGTGGGAAAATGATCCTGTGTCGTTTAGGAGATGGTGTATTGGTAATACAGGTATTCCTATTGTGGATGCTATAATGAGAAAGCTATTATACACAGGTTATATCAATAATAGATCCAGAATGATCACGGCCTCTTTCCTTTCCAAAAACTTACTAATTGATTGGAGATGGGGTGAACGCTGGTTTATGAAGCACCTAATAGATGGTGATTCATCATCAAATACAGGTGGCTGGGGATTTTGTTCTAGCACTGGAATTGACGCTCAACCATATTTCCGAGTGTTTAATATGGATATACAAACAAAAAAGTATGACCCAGAGATGAAGTTCATCAAGGAATGGGTTCCCGAATTATGCTCACCCGAGAGTCAACGTTCAACCAATTATCCTGAACCGTTAGTTGATTTAAAACAAAGCAGGGACCGAGCTCTAGAAGTTTATAGAAGTTCATTGTGAGATCGTAACCGATATAGATTAGACAGCGGGGCATCGTGTGTTATTACTAGTTTATAAGTGCGCTTTGTGGGCATTGAAATTAGGTGCTCCGTAGATTGAGTACAAAATCTGTATACTTTAGGTAGCAAACATATACCAGAACCAATATCGTAATTGCGCTTGACTTTACTGCATTTCAAGTAACTCGCTTTATCTACTGTAGTGAGTACATTTCCTCAATTGGTACTAGTCTTAGTTTTTAGCTGAAAAAAATTGAAGTTTTTCGTCAAGACCTGCCATACCTGATTCACGAGTATTACTGATTATTCTTTATATTTCGATTTGACTGCTCAAAAAAATAGTCTTTTAAAGGAAAAAATCACGACTACTAAACTATGTAACACATAGCAACTTTCGGTAATATTGCGAATAATAAAAATAAAAGTAGCGAAAACAAATAGATAGTAATCAACCCTAGGATACATAATAAATACTTACATCCATCTCTTAAACAGTTGCTTGCTTGTGACGAGTGATGGTAGCATCAATGAGAACCAAGCAAAAGATGCTCTGGTTAGGATGTCCAAGATAAAAACCCCTCTTTTTCTGATTAGATTCTGTCAAGGTATATGTGAACTTTGCTAACTCATACGCTGTCGGAGAAAATCAAATTGAGCACACAGAGGTCTGTCTTGTATTTACTTTGCATGACACTGTAATAAGAGTAAGCGAAAAAAAGAAGGTACAGCTTCGATGTTAGTTTGATAATGTTCTTATGCAGAAAAAAAAGGCAGTTGACGGAACGATCTATCTTTCCAAATACTTCCACTATAGTTAACCCCATCTTTTCTATTTCTCTTGTGTAGATGAAAAAGCAAGTTCGAAGAATCAGTAGAAAAAGAGTTGTTGGATGTGTTATGGCTACCTTCAACCTACCATATCACAAAAGTTTCCTATTTGCTACTACATCCTTAAAAGAATGGCTGTAGTACTGACAAATGAAATTAACAATGACTGAATGTATGAACTTGATGTTGGAATCAGACTGAGCATTTTTCCCGTCTCAAAAACTTAAATGGTATTACTGATAATAGTGTTCGAAAAGAAAAAAATAAAAAGTACGCCTTGAAAATAATACTATGGATTCAATCACTTCAGTAGTTGCTAATAAATTGATGTTTATGCTCGCATAAAATTTCTCTGCAAAATCAATAAAATGGAAATGGTAGAGCCCGGCTCTTTGCCTTGCGCAACCCTAGATACTTGTCTAGTGGATAAAACGACCTTCAATAATGAAATGAAGGTGCTACAGTTATGGATAAATTTTTAAATGATTTAGAGCTTTATTGATCAGCTGCTTATACCGGACGTCTATTCGATATGCTTTTTGGGCACATTTTGTTCGATATCTTTGTATACTGAAATAGCCCCCTTATAAGAATGGATTCAACTATTCCCAACTCGAAGAAATCTGGTACATTCGCTTACTCTGTCAAGTGTGTGCTAGATAGCTACTATGGGTGCAGATGAGGATTTTAACTGGTTTGACACATTGTGAATATCGGATCATATGGACAATTTTTTATTCATGCATAGTTTTTTTTTGCCAATTAGTATAATAATCATGTGACTCAAGAACACTTCTATTCTTATTGGTCCTTTATGCATTCATCGGTAATTCTGGGTGTGAAATACTGGGTCTCCAATATGTGTTTGTCTTAATACATAATTTGTGTCTGTTTTTGAGTTTACCGTACTATCGACTGGAGACTTATCGATGTATGAGGACCTACTTACACAGTGAGAATCACATATTTGGATTTAAATGAAGATGAATCTAATCGTCATAAGTTAATTTTTAGTTAAAAAACATATCCTATCTGCTAGAACAAAGCTCAAGAGTACCCAGTGCTGATTCAGAAGCTATACTTCAAATCTGAACATGAAAATGTTCGTGGAATTTTGTCAGCGATGGATAATGTACGAACCCCTGCAAAGTACCTCAGAGAATTAGCATAGAGAAGAAACAGTGCGTGTAGCATAGAAAAAAAAGGGGTCGTGTAACGTCTGATTTATAACTACCAGTCGCAACGATATTTTTCTTTGAACTAAATTTCCAGGATTACTGTTGGGCTGCAGGGATTTAGCACTGAGGATAATTTAGATCGTATATCATTATGGAAAGTTTTACTTACAAACAAGTGAAGCAACGCTACGGATATAAAAAATGGTCAACCCCATCTAAATACCGAAACGGTACTGAGTCTTCGAGGTGTATACTTCGCCGCGCTTCAAAAGAACACAATCCCTCCATTCATCACGGTTAATGGCATCAACATATCTGCCTTGTTGAACGGCAAATCCCGATCTTGGTGCAAATTTGCCACATAGATTATCACCAGTATACAGATGAACTGTTGGTTCTGTCGTGGAAACCTCAAAGTGGAGGTGAGATTCTGGATGATAGGCCCTGAATACAGGAAGCAACTTGTTTACACCCACAGAGTTGGTACTCTTCAAATCCTTGTTGGCATCGATAATGAAAGTGCAATCAAACACAGGCTCATTATCCTTCAAAACAGTAGGTTCTGCTGATTCAAATGTAGCAATATTTCTCTCAGTGAACTTTCCAGTTGGAAGTAATGCGCCCTCTGTAACATCTAGCGATTTGTTCGAGCAGACCCTAACTTCGGTACCACATATGGACTTTTCATTTTTGACCTTGTTCAAGTTGAAATAAGAGTGGTTGGTCATATTAATTGGTGTGGCATCTCCGCGAACCAACTGCGCTTCGTATTCCATGTCCAATGTCATCTCGGCAACATTCAAAGTGTATTTCACCGTAACTTCTAAATCACCGGGAAATTCATTTGGATTGGACTGCGTGTGATCATCCAACAATTTGAATTTAACAGCGTAAACCCCTTTGGAAGGATTCTCGACAGGAGCGGCCTTGTACTGCTTAAGGTTCAAGGAACTGATACTGCTGTGATTTGTGTTACCACAATTGTTAACAGTCAACTTGTGAGGACCATCTTCCAAACTGAAAACACCCTTGGCAATACGGTTGGCATAACGACCGACGGTAGCACCCATCATATTACCATCTGTTAAATAGTCTTCCACCTTTGAATATCCTTGAACAACCGATTGATTGTTTACCCTCAGGTCCACTAGAGTAGCACCAAGTGGTGCGATGGTGGCTTGAAACCTTTTCTCATCACCAATTGTGATGACTCCATACTTGTTATTGCTGTCACTGTTTGTCATTTGTTATTTATTGTATTTCTACTATTTTTTTTCGCTGCTTGTTATACAACTTGACCAAATGTGCAATTAAATATCAACTTGCTTCGTATTTATATCTCTTAAAGTATTCTGCGTACATAAAAAGTACTTTCATTTTTGTTACCTATTGCTGTACTTCCCCGCATTATAATAGGTTATCTCAGTAGCACGGGGTGGGAAGTTTAATCCATCATATCACTCCATCTGCTAAGCTGCCAAATGTTTCTGGTTGGTTTTCTTGTGGTCGGTCGGCTGCACAACGAAAACATAGTAAACAAGTAGAGAAAAATATTAAGTGTTTTCATCTTACACAATGCCTATAATATTACTGTGGGGGTATTACGAATGTACGTAAAATTGTAAGTATTCTAGGGGCTTGTACTTTTCAACGTGTGAAGGATTCTCATGTACTTCCCGCGCGATTGCGTGATTATATTACGTATCCCCGTTCATACTATTCCTAATACCGCTCCTTATGGCAACTACCCCGGCTGTTTTACTGTGAATCCTTCGCATCTTACAGCAAAATACTTGCCGAAAACAAATTTTTCTCTTGTACTACATATTTTAAGGATATTTTTCGATATAACCCTTTTTGCAGCCAGAAAATGTGCTTTTTATTAACTTTAAGGTTACGGTTCGGACTTAATACACAAAACTCAAAATAAGAAAGTGGGGGTGGGAAATAAAGTTGCGTGGATTGGGTGGCGGGGTATCAAAAAAGTATGCATGTGAAGGCACATAGGCAAAATATGAAATAACATTCCAGCTCAAGATGATGACGTAAACGTTCGAGGATAATATTACATAATGGTGTATTGAACTCCCAGTCTAAAAATGATCAAAACCCGTAAAACCTAAGGAGAAGAAAGTGACTAGCGGAAGAGATTATGCTAGGTAAATATGAATGGTGACCTCCTTGCCACCGAAGTTTATCTTTCTGGTGGCAGGACCTTACTGGTACAACAGTCCACATCTTTATGGGATAATATGGGCAAAGAAGGGTATAAAGAGGCAAGATTGGATAACACAACTTTCTTGCGCGACTGATAGTTTTTTTTACAATGAATCAATACAAAAATAAGAAAAGAAAAAACAAAAAATAAAAGCGCAATAAAAACAAAAAGATGTCTACTGTGCAATCTTCTGTCGGAAGTGATACAGATATTCAAAACGCTTCTAATGCTGATGTTCATATCGCACCACCTGTGGAAAAAGAGTGGTCTGATGAGTTTGATGACAACGAAGTTCTAAATGGGGATACAATAGATCCTCCAAAGAGGGGACTTCTAGGTTACCTCGTTATCTATTTACTCTGCTATCCTATATCCTTTGGAGGTTTCCTACCTGGTTGGGATAGTGGTATTACAGCAGGTTTCATTAACATGGACAACTTTAAAATGAACTTTGGATCCTACAAGCACAGTACTGGAGAGTACTACTTAAGTAATGTTCGTATGGGTCTTTTGGTTGCAATGTTTAGTGTCGGATGTGCTATAGGAGGTGTCTCCTTTGCCCGTCTCGCCGATAAACTAGGCAGAAGGCTAGCAATTGTTATCGTGGTATTGGTATATATGGTCGGTGCCATTATCCAGATCAGTTCAAACCATAAATGGTACCAATACTTTGTCGGTAAGATCATTTACGGTCTCGGTGCCGGTGGTTGTTCGGTGTTGTGTCCAATGCTTTTGTCGGAGATAGCTCCCAAAGACTTGAGAGGTGGGCTTATTTCGTTGTACCAATTGAACATGACCTTTGGTATTTTCTTGGGTTATTGTAGTGTTTACGGAACAAGGAAGTATGACAACACTGCACAATGGAGAGTGCCTCTTGGGCTTTGCTTCTTGTGGGCTCTAATTATCATCATTGGTATGCTATTGGTCCCAGAGTCACCAAGGTATTTAATCGAGTGTGAAAGGCATGAGGATGCACGCGTTTCCATCGCCAAGATCAACAAGGTTTCACCAGAGCATCCATGGGTACACAGGCAGGCTGAAGAGATTAACGTCGGGGTGCTCGCTCAAAAGGAACTAGGAGAAGCATCATGGAAAGAACTTTTCTCAGTCAAAACAAAGGTCCTCCAACGTTTGATTACAGGGATTCTAGTGCAAACCTTTTTGCAACTGACCGGTGAAAACTACTTTTTCTTCTACGGAACTACCATTTTCAAATCTGTGGGGCTTACTGACGGTTTTGAAACCTCAATCGTTTTGGGTACGGTGAATTTCTTCTCCACTATCATCGCTGTGATGGTTGTCGACAAGATCGGTCGTCGTAAATGTCTATTGTTCGGTGCAGCTGGAATGATGGCTTGTATGGTTATATTTGCAAGTATCGGGGTGAAATGTCTTTACCCTCATGGCCAGGATGGTCCCTCTTCGAAAGGTGCAGGTAATGCTATGATTGTGTTCACCTGTTTCTATATATTCTGCTTCGCAACAACATGGGCGCCAGTCGCTTATATTGTGGTTGCTGAGTCGTTCCCTTCAAAGGTCAAGTCCAGAGCTATGTCCATTTCAACTGCATTCAACTGGCTATGGCAATTCTTGATCGGTTTCTTCACACCATTCATCACCGGCTCGATCCATTTCTACTATGGTTATGTATTTGTCGGATGTTTGGTTGCTATGTTTTTGTACATATTCTTCTTTTTACCAGAAACAATCGGTTTGTCTTTGGAGGAAATCCAATTACTATACGAAGAAGGTGTGAAGCCATGGAAATCCGCATCTTGGGTTCCACCCTCAAGGAGAGGAATCCATTCAGAAGAAACTGAAACTCAGAAGAAAGATTGGAAGAAGTTTTTGAAGTTTTCAAAGGGTTCTAATTGATCGTTGAGACCATATTCTTGCCATTATAGGCAGCATTGTATATTATGCTTTACATATAAATGTGTAACTTTAATCTGTGACGAATTTATGAAGATCCTCAAAGCTATGAAGATTAATACGCATACACGTTGGCATGTACTTATTAACTGAGGAGGAGTTTATTATTCAGAAAACATTAAGTCTGGTAGTTTTCTTTTTCTCTACAAAGCGAAAGGAGAAACCTTGATGCTTGTGGGGTGAAAGTCGAGGGTGAGATGGCATTGACTAACACAATATAAGTACTGGTAAGTAGTTACTAAAAATCATCGAGAATGCATTTACAGGTATATAACACGTTACATGGCTAAACAAAACAATATAAAGAAAAGAACAAAAACACATAATCCATCCCAGATATCTAGTCATTACTATCTAGGCACGCAGATCGCTTTCTAAATCACTTGATCTAGAACCTCGTTTACGGCGGCAAGTGGACCTTTATCGTAAACAACTTCTAGCGAGTGGGTCAATTGCGCAACAAAGTCCTTGTTATCACGAATCTCAGGGCTGAAAAGAACCTCGATGTTAAGTAGTTCGTGAGGATCTTTACCACCCTTGACAGCAGCAGCCTTCAAGGTATCTGCCATAGGGTCCTCAATTTCGAATGGCTTCCCGTTCATGTCGACACCAGTCAAATAACGGAACCACCCAGCAACACACACTGCCAACAACTTATACTTGCCGTCTGGCTTGCGCAACTGCTCGTAGATCGAAGGTAAAACGTACTTGGGCATCTTACCTGAGCCCATCAAACAGATACGTGCAACAGTGTCCTGAATTGCTGGATTGGAGAATCTCTCCAAGACAGACGCAGTGTATTCTTCGAAATCGACGCCTGGCACCTTGGGTAACAATGGGATGACCTCCTCACGCATCAAAACACGGATGTACTTGTTGATGGTTGGGTCGTTGACGACCTCGTGTATATAGGTGTAACCGGCCAAGTATCCCAAGTATCCCATAGCTGAGTGCCCACCGTTAAGCAGACGCAATTTCATCAGTTCATAGGAATCAACATCCTTGACGACTTGAACGCCGACAAGTTCCCAAGGAGGACGGCCGTCAGAAAAGTTGTCTTCAAGAACCCATTGGATGAAAGGCTCTGCAACAACGGGACATTGGTCCTTAATTCCCCAGGTATCAGTAACGTACTTGCGCTCTTTATCAGTGCAACGTGGTGTCACACGATCGACCATACAGTTAGGAGAAGTAACCTTCTCTTCGATCCAAGCGGCGAACTTCTCATCCTTCTTTAACTTGGCAAACGCAACAAGCATGGCCTTGACTGTGATACCGTTCTGAGGCATGTTGTCACACGACATGACGGTGAAGGGAGTGAGCCCTTTTTTGTAACGCAGTAATAGGGCCTCATATAGGTAGCCGTAGAGAGTAGCAGGGTTCTCTGGATGATTCAAGTCGTTGACAATCTCCGGAGCATCGGTCATCAACGAGTTTGTGGCTTCACTATGGTAATAACCGTTCTCGGTGACGGTCAGAGAAACAATATGTGTGTCTGGATTGGCCATCTTTTCGATGACAGCCCTTGGATCATCGGGTGCGTACATATAGGCGGTGATGGAGCCGACAATGTAGGCGTTGGTTTCCTTGATACCGCGCTCTACAACTGTGTATAGACAATCTTGGGCCTTCATAGCATCGCGCATAAGAGCATCTGCCTTCATTAAACCAACACCGCATATGGACCAGTCCTTCAAATTGTGGTCCTGCATCAAACGGTTCATGAAGACTGCCAAGTGGGAACGATGGAATGCACCAACACCCAGATGAACAATACCCTGTTTAACACCTTCCCTGGGGTAAGTTGGTACTGGGAGAGTGGATTGAAAACTCTTGAGAGTCTTTGCATTCAGGCTGGTAGCTGTTGTTTCATCCGATTTTGTCATATTTTGTAGTTACTTTTTTTTTTTCCTTTTTTTTCTTTGTTCTTTTTTGTTGTTGTTGTTAATATTACTATTATTCTTATGTGCTGAGATCAAGAGAAAGATACAAACGCAAACAATTGCACAGTTGGCGTTAGCTATTTATATGTGAAAATTGTATGATATCCAAGACTTTGAGGCACTGATTCCCCCACATCTTTTCCCCTGGAATATAATTCTTCTCGACTACAGTTGGCTAACGTAACACGGTGAATAAGTTTTCGCTCACTTCTGTAAAAGACGGTGCATCTATGTAACTCTCCCTGTTACCTTGTAGTTAGTAGGGAGACTTTATTGCTTTATGCCTGCTGAAAAGTTAATGCAATGACGTATTATTATGGTGTGTGCTGCAGCAAAATATGGCGGGCTAAAAATAAAGAGAAAGTGATGCAAACTAGATTATTGGTTGAGCAAATTCTGCAAGTATTTTATGTCCGCGCCAAGGAGCGAGTGATTAGGTGGTGGGATAACGCGGGGTAGAACGACTCAGGCACAAAGGCAAAAGCTAGATACAGGCACAGGTAAAGGCACGAAGGCTACCCCACGCTGCACCAGGCGCGATCCCTTATTTTTTCAGGAGTAACTGCAGGAAGCTTACCTATAGGCACATGCTGGTACGCAATACAAAGTTCTCGGGGTTAATACTTGTTAAAGCAGCAAACAGAGTATGCTGAAGTTGGCTAGCTACGTAGAGCTTCAGCATACATCGGTGCATCTCGGGATGCATAATGAATGAATCTCGCCTCGTCCAAGAACTGTTGTCTTTGCTGAAAATTATAGTGCTTTCTTTTCCTTCGACATCGAGAGTTTATACTACTGCATTTATTTCCGGCGTTGTATCTCCTTTCTCCGGTCACACAACGTCAGAACGTCAGCATGTCAGCCCTCTCATCTCATTAGCGCAATTACGCTAAGCTTGAGATGCAAAGTGGGTCTCTCTTATTGTTATGGACTAAAATCTGGCATATAAAAGAGTCAAACCATTCAACATTATGAAAAACAGGTTTCAAGCAAAAAACATGAAACCATCAAGTAAATAACAAGAAAAAATCAAGAAATAAATAAAAAAACATGTCTCAAGCCACTAATCCTGCTGTTGTTTTGAGAAAAGTCGGCGACATTGCCATCGAGCAAAGACCAGTTCCTACCATTGAAGACCCCCATTATGTGAAGTTAGCCATTAAAGCTACTGGTATATGTGGTTCTGATGTCCACTACTATAGAAGTGGTGGCATTGGAAAATACATATTGAAGGCTCCTATGGTACTTGGCCATGAGTCAAGCGGAGAAGTTGTGGAAGTTGGTAACGCTGTGACAAGAGTCAAAGTTGGAGACCGTGTAGCCATTGAACCTGGTGTTCCTAGCCGTTACTCTGACGAGACCAAGGAAGGTAGGTACAACCTCTGCCCACACATGGCATTTGCAGCCACTCCTCCAATTGACGGTACTCTTGTGAAATACTATTTATCTCCGGAAGATTTTCTTGTAAAGCTACCGGAAGGGGTGAGCTATGAGGAGGGAGCCTGTGTTGAGCCATTATCTGTCGGTGTGCACTCTAACAAGCTGGCCGGAGTTCGTTTCGGCACCAGAGTGGTTGTGTTTGGCGCAGGGCCTGTGGGGCTGTTGACTGGAGCAGTCGCGCGCGCGTTTGGCGCCAGTGACGTTGTTTTCGTGGATGTGTTTGATAACAAGCTGCAAAGGGCAAAGAATTTCGGTGCTACGAACACTTTTAATTCTTCCAAGATTCCTACGGACAAAGCCCAGGAATTGGCTTCTGAAGTGGAAAAGCTTCTAGGCGGAAACCTTGCGGACGTGGTGTTTGAATGCTCTGGAGCAGATGTCTGCATTGACGCTGGTGTCAAAGCAACTAAGGTTGGAGGCACAATGGTACAAGTTGGTATGGGCAAAAATTACACCAACTTTCCAATCGCTGAAGTCAGCGGCAAGGAAATGAAGCTAATTGGATGTTTCCGTTATTCATTCGGTGATTATCGCGACGCAGTGAACTTGGTTGCCACAGGAAAAGTTAATGTCAAGCCACTGATAACACACAGATTCAAGTTCGAAGATGCAGCCAAGGCCTATGACTACAGCATTTCCCATGGTGGGGATGTAGTCAAGACTATAATTGCCGGTCCCGAATGAAAAGGTGATTTTTTATGAGTTCTTGATTATATGAAGTGTGACAACATTGGTCTGCCGATGTTTTTTTTCAAGTGGGTGAATATATTATGGTTCTTGGGCCTGTCCATATATATATAGACGTATATGAACATAGAGAGTCAACTGTACATAAGGGGCAATTGTAAGTGTATTAAGTCATTCAGTAATCGTGAATATGTCAGAAACTCTATTTCCGCGGTAATGATTAAATTTTTGTCCTACAAAATACTATATACTACTTAAGAAACATTTCTGGAATTTATTGTCAAGAATAGTTTACCTACACGTTTACTAAATATCCTCTTTACCCAAATTAATCATAAGTTGAGAATGATATTATGAGTTAGACGAGCTCTTTGTTTAATGGCAGCTTTAGTTTCTAGGATCTAAAAATGTATGTCACGCTGGACGACAGAATCTAACGAAGGTTACTTTGACGTAGCACATTAGTGTAGCTAATACTGAGCCCAATATATGGACACAAAAGGCAGGTAAAAACTACTCTTGCACTACCTTTCCGTGAACGGTATGTTTCCTTAATCTACATTGATGAACGAAAAGAAAGCAGTCAGAAGAAACAAGGCTATCAAAGCATGTTTGAATTGTAGAAGAAAGAAACAAAAATGCGATCAAGCGAGACCTCAGTGTTATCAATGTCGTATCAGGAAAACAGAGTGTGTTTACTTGGATGGAAAGACAGATAAAAATATCATTCCCATCCCCAGCTCTATCAAAGATGCAACTCCTTCCGAGATTAGTCACTTGGACCCGAAAGAAAATAGCTGTAAAAGTGAGGAAGCAAATCCTCTAGTAGGAGCTAAATTTATATTGGAAAAAGAGGATAGATGGCTGGCTTGTGGGGTAACCTCTATGAGAACAATATTCCACTTGCATTGCAACAGTAAGATTAACGGATACTTCACCACTGCTTGGAGAAAACTTAAGCAAGAAAGGAATATATGGAAGGCTAAAAATAATTACTCTTCTCGGTTGGACCGGTCTTTACTGGGTCAATGAAACATATTGAAAAATGGCGAGTCACTAATTGATGCTGTCTGTAGGGTCTTACTTATGAAGAAGTTGAGATGCATTTACAGAAATACTTTTGAGATACAATGCATAAGACTTTTGAGATAGTAGATCCGAAGAAGGTTATGCAAGATTTTCGCACCTATTTTATCAAGGGTTTCCTAAATGAATATACAGGCTATCATTCAATTAGAACTTTTGCTCCAACCAATACCAAATTTTTTTACCGCGTAGGTATCATTCTTGAGATCCTGCGTTTTTCATTTTATGTGGATGTTCCCAAAGAGTTGGATTTTTTTTCTGGATATTTAACTTCATCCGCTTCTAAGAAGGCTTTTAACCTGGAAAAACTTCAGTGTGTTATGATAAAAGCTTGTCATTTGGATTTTACAGCCTCCACCGGAGGCGACTTTTCCAAAATAAATATGCTCATCCAAATGGCCTGTTCGATTGCCATAAATCTATGACTTAATACCGATATAGAGGTGCCATTATGTTCGAATGACAAGTTCTACATTGAGAACTTGTGGTGGTGGATCCTTTATATGGATGTACAGGTGTCTTTTAATATTGGTATTCCATGACAGATTAGTGATATAAGTTCTAGTAGGCTAAAATCTTCCTCAAATAGGAATAGGCAAGACCGTCTTTTCAATAACTCCTTACTCATGCTTAGAAAAGTTATGGAAAAGATATATGGTAAGAACTCGGCTCCAAATATTAAGCTACTTATAGCAGATATCAAGGACTTCATTTCTAAGAAATTTCATCCTCTCTCATTCTATATAACGCCCGCAAACTACAGTTTCATGGAAAGCCTCGAAATCCACACTTTGTTATACCTATTAACTACAATATTAGACTTGTCCAATCTTCAAAGATACTATTTTCACGAGAATAGTCCTGAAACATTCAATATCACAATACAGATTTTGTTCACTTCTTTGTATATATCAATAACTGTCCTTAAAAGCTACTTTAAGATGAACATTTCTGCACCCGATCATAAAGCAATTATGAACTCCAAAAAACTACCCCCGCATCTGCAGTTGGGCGCTTGGGCTACTTACCATTTACTTGGAAGAGTCATTTACGAAACTTATGGATTACTTTTTTCTACTCTTCAGGGTTCACCAACTGTATCTCCTCCCAAAGAAGAACTGTATGCGTGTGACTTTTCTATAGATTCATTGAACCTATCTGGTGACTATTTTGTTAGCTTGAAGGCGGTTAGCCAAATTTGAACTCAATATTTGATATGCTATATTCAAGTGATTGTAAAGAACTCTTGATAGTGCTAAAAGATCATATTGCTTTCTCGTTGTTCTTTCGTTAGAGAAAATTAGCCGCACCATACTCAGAAATGGGATTATGGCTAAAGAGGTAGCTGAATTTCAGGAATCCAAAAGAGAAGATACAGATGAATCTGTAAAAGAGGAAGACAAAGAAGAATCCGCCACCGTTAAAGATTGAGATAAGGCAACAGGTCTTTTTTGAGATCACTATGACGCTTTTATAAATACATGGATTGACAATGACCTGGAATCAAGTCTCTCAGAGTGGTTTGGAAACTTTATTGAATAGTTGCGGTAGAATTAATTAAGAAAATATCCATTCTTCCTATAGAATACATGCTCAATTACTTGGGTATATAATCTCGGAAAGTACGCCTTATAAATCATTTTTTGGATTCAACCACTACAGACAATGCCAATGATTTGATGTCACGTTTGCAAAGATTTCTCTGAAACGCCAATAATGGAAACGGTAGAGCCCGGTTATATGCTACATGCAACTTTAGATACCTGTCTGGCGAATGAAACAACTTTCAATAAGAAGGTAAAGGTGTTACAGTTATGAGAAGATTTTTAATTGACATCGAGTTTTATCGAATTTATGCTTATAGCCGACCTCTATTCGATACGTTTTCTTGACATATTCGATATGTTTGTCTATTGAAATGGTCTCCCTATAAGAGTGATTGAACCTTCTGCAATCGAAAATATCAGACGCATGAGACCACTATATTAGGTATGTGCTTACTAGCTACTTTAATGCTATTCATACTTCCTTGCACCTAGCAAATTGATTAATACGAAAAAGTGTATGATCAAGATATTTGTTGTCTATTCTTTTTTTGTCAACACTGAAAATGTTAATCTACTTTTATCAAGGAGATTAGTTTACTCTTTCTGTTTTCTATCTATTTACATCCTTATTACTTTAAAGGAGAAAGGACAGAAAAACAGCTGCTGCATGGTATGAAGCTGTACAAATATAATCATGTGCTAAGTAGGGTGTACATGATGATATAATTGGTGTTCTTTAATGTTTAAACTATGTTTATTTGGTAACCTTCTGGTTACCGACTTGAGAAGGCTAATGATTGATTCTAGGCCCGTCAAAAATGTCATGGCTTTTATATCCGCGGCCTCGGCTTCTAAATTCACTCTTACAAAGCAAGGAATAGCAATGTAGACAGCATTTCATCCTTTTCAAAATTCCTAAACATATAAAGATAAAGATAATCAGAAAATAATCAAACCAATTCATCTATTCATCAACTACCAACTGCGGCTGTAAACAGAAACGAGCTTTAATCTGACTGCTATTTCGAAGTCCTGAATACGGCATACAGCATTTATAGTGCTTCCAACTTTAATTTAGAATTCAAGATACCAATCAGTATAGAAGTACAGCGGCTTGATCAAGGCGAATAAATCATTGATATATTTTTTTTACTGACATGTCCTCTTCTTCAACCTCTGGACGTGTTAGTTTTGCAGAATCCGAAGTATTTCTTAGTAATGAAAGCCTTCAAACAAAACCTAAAATAGATGACACCACAGGTGATAAGATTGTATAAATGCTTACAAGTCACTCCGACATATCTCCTTTAAACGATTATAGCACTGATAAAGTCAATGACAATAATGGACCTGGAATAGATGATGATACAATGGCTCATATTCAGACAATAGCTCGTACTTTGTCTCATCATACAGTAAGGGATGGTCCTATAAACTGAAAAAGCCTTGTTGAGAAGCCTTCGATGCTTCTGCTATTATCAGATCATTTGTCAGAGATGCTTCCGAACAAGGTATCTTCGTAGAGCTGGAGTAACCATGGAAGGTGTCTCAGCTGAAGGGTTCGATTTTACCTTCTTGGAAGGGCAAACATTTGGGGATATACTGTGTTCACCATGGACAATAATCAAGGGTATTCGTGAAGTAAGAAACCGTAAAAAAATGAGAACAATTTTGAAGAGTGTCAATTTGGTGGCAAAGCCTGGGGAGATGGTTCTTGTCTTGGGTAGACCAGGTGCCGGTTGCTCTTCATTCTTGAAGATCGCAGCAGGTGAGACCAGTCAGTTTGCAGGCGGTGCGACAGGTGATATATCGTACGATGGTATTCCTCAGGATGAAATGATGCGACGTTATAAATCAGACGTGGTTTACAATGGTGAGCTAGACGTCCATTTTCCATATTTAACGGTGAAACAGTTTCTTGATTTTGCTATCGCCTGTAAAACACCTGCAAGGAGGGTAAATAATGTTACCAGGGCAGAATATATCACAAGCCAGAGAGACTTGTATGCCACAATTTTTGGTTTAACTCACACGTATAACACCAAAGTAGGCAATGATTTTGTCAGGGGTGTATCCGGTGGTGAACGTAAGCGTGTCTCGATTGCTGAGGCGTTGGCAGACAGTGGTTCAATATATTGTTGGGACAACGCCACGAGAGGACTTGACGCCTCTACTTCTCTAGAATATGCCCAAGCTATTCGTATCCTAACCAACTTATTGGGCTCCTCTACGGCCCTCGTAACTATCTCCCAAGCCAGTGAAATATATATGACACCTTTGATAAAGTTTTTGTCTTGTACGCCGGCAGACAAGTATTCTATGGCGAAGTTACTGAAGCAAAAGAATATTTTCAAGCAATGGGTTACTTGTGTCCAGCAAGACAATCTACCGCCGAATGTCTGACTGCTCTTACTGATCCTGATGGTTTTCACGAGATAAAGCCCGGTTTTGAGAATAATGTACCTCGTACCGCGGAAGAGTTTGAAAAGTATTGGCTCGATTCTCCAGAATTTGTTAATCTACAGTGTGAGATTCTGAAACATGAGCAAGAAGTTGATGCGGAGAAAACTAAAGCAATTTACAACGATTCCATGGCACAAGAGAAATCCTCCTACTATACAATCTCTTACTGGGAACAAGTTAAGCTGTGTACCATCAGAGGTTTTCAAAGAATTTACTGTAATAAGCCATATACGGTAATAAACACCTGTGCTGCTATTACACAATCTTTTATAATAGGGTCTTTGTTTTATCAAACCTCTTCATCTACCTCAGGTGCTTTCTCTAGAGGAGGTGTTTTGTTCTTTTCCTTATTGTATTACTCATTAATGGGGTTAGCTAATATCGATTTCGAACATAGACCAATTTTGCAAAAACACAAGGTCTACTCTCTTTATCATCCCTCCGCAGAAGCACTGGCAAGTACTATATCTTCATTTCCTTTCAGAATGATTGGCCTGACGTTTTTCCTAATCATTTTGTATTTTTTATCCGGTTTGCACGTAAGTGCCGGTAGCTTTTTCATCGTATATTTGTTTTTGAGTATGTGCTCAGAGACTATCACAGGATTATTTGAAATGGTTTCTTCATTGTGTGACACTCTGTCACAAGCGAACTCTATAGCAGGGGTCTTGATGTTGGCTATATCCATGTATTCGACGTACATGATACAATTACCTTCAATGCACCCATGGTTCAAGTGGATTTAATATATTCTTCCCATTAGATATGCTTTTGAGTCGATGTTGAACGCAGAATTTCATGGAAGGCATATGGATTGTGGGGGTCCCTCAGTTCCTTCTGGCCCTGGTTTTGAAGATACTTTGTCCGTAAACCAAGTATGTGCATTTGTTGGTTCTAGACCTGGTCAATCCTGGGTTCTTGGTGATGACTATCTGAAAGCACAGTTCCAATATGAATATAGGCACGCTTGGAGGAATTTCGGTATTATGTGGTGTTTCCTCATTGGCTACATCGTCTTGAAAGCTATATTCACGGAGTTAAAGAGCCCCGTCAGAGGTGGCGGTGTTTCTCTAATCTTCAAAAAGGGCACAAAGAATGCCTTGCAAAAGATACACACCACTGGTAGAAAAGACGAGGAATTTTTACTTCGTCTTTGACAGCGCAGGACATGAAGGACATGGTTTCCAGCAGCGATTTTAATGGAAAGGACAATTTTGAAGGTTTGAAGACGACTGGTGTCTTCCTCAGGAAAGATGTTTATTTTAAAATTCCATATAATAACGGGAAGCGTATGCTTTTAGATAAGGTGAGCGGCCACTGCGTTCCAGGTACTTTGACAGCATTAATGGGTGAGTCTGGTGCTGGTAAAACAACATTATTGAACACATTGGCTCAGAGAAACGTTGGCACCATTAGTGGGGCTATGTTGGTCAATGGGCTTCCAATTGGCGCAAGTTTTGAAAGACGTACTGGTTATGTTCAACAGCAGGATATTCATATCGCAGACCTAACTGTCAGAGAATTTTTACAATTTAGTGCTCGCATGCGTCGTCCACAATCTGTTCCTGACCCAGAAAAAATGCAGTATGTTGAAACAATTATGGACATCCTTGGAATGCATGAGTATTCTGAAGCTCTGGTGGGTGAAATTGGTTATGTTTAAAACGTTGAGCAAAGAAAGAAGCTTTTGATTGGTGTTGAATTGGTTGGCAAACCAGACCTACTATTATTTTTGGATGAGTCAACTTCCGGGTTGGATTCACAGGCTGCATGGGCCATTGTTACAATGTTGAAAAACTGGCGCAAGCAGGTTAATCTATTTTATGTACCATTCACCAATCTTCTGCTACCCTGTTTGAACAGTTCGATAAATTATTGCTTTTAAGAAAAGGCGGTCAAACAGTTTATTTTGGTGATGTGGGTAAAAACTCAAGTTCGGTCCTGGGATATTTCGAAAGGAATGATGCAAGAAAGTGCCAACTAAACAAAAATCCAGCGGAGAACATTCTAGAAGCCATTGGTGCTGGTGCTACCGCCTCTGCTCAAGAAAATTTGCATGATATATGGAAGGCATCTCCTGAGATGGAAAAAACCAATGAAGGGATTGATACCATGATCAAGGATATGTCTTCTTCTGTATCAGATAGTACTGGTATAGAATCTTCCAAGTATGCAGCCTCATATTTCTACCAATTCAGGTATGTGCTAAGTAGGACTAGTTTGACTTTTTGGAAAAACCTTAACTATATCATGTCCAAGATGATGCTGTTAATGGTCAGTGGTTTTTTTATTGGTTTTACTTTCTTTCGCGTTGGTAGTAGTTTTATCGGCTTGCAGAACACGATGTTAACCTGTTTTATGGCTATTGTTATTTCAGCCCCTGCTACCAACCAGATTCAGGCCCGTGCAATTGCAGCCAAGGAACTATACGAAGTTCGTGAATCCAAGTCCAACATGTTTCATTGGTCTCTGCTCTTAATAACTCAGTGCCTAAATGAACTGCCATACCATTTGTTGTTCTCAACTATTTTCTTTGTTTCGTTTTATTTCCCTTTGGGGATATTCTTCAAAGCCTCTAGGTCTGGTCTATTCTATCTAAATTATGCCATCGTTTTTTCAGTTTTACTATGTTGGTCTTGCTTTATTGATTCCTTATATGTCTCCCAATTTGGAGTCTGCCAATGTCATTATGGGATTCTTTTTATTCTTCCTAATTACATTCTGTGGTGTTCTTCAACCTTCCTTCTTAATGCCTGGTTTGGGGACATTTATGTGGAAACTATCTCCTTATACATATTTTGTACAAAACTTGATAGGTCTAACGATGCATGAGAAACCTGTTAAGTGTACTAAGAAAGAGCTGTCCATTTTTGATCTACCGTCAGGTCAAACTTATGGTGAATTTACGGAACCTTTTTTCAAGTATGGCACCGGATATATCGCCAATCTAAAAGCTACCTCCAACTGTGAGTACCGTATCCCTAAAGTTGGCGATGAATACCTGGCGCATATCAACTCTGACTACAGCTACTTCTGGAGAAACTTCGGTATATATTGGGCCTATATTGCCTTCAACATTTTCGGCATGATCTCAATATACTATTTGATCCAGATCAAACACATTTCTCCGATGGGCATTGGTATTGTGAAAAGGCTAATGGTAAGATTCAAGAGAAGAAGTTTATGATTACACATACCATTTGTACAAATAGTATTTAATACTTTCCTCGTAAACTGTATATCCTTTGAAAGGGCCCCATTTTTTTTTGTAAACGCTGTTTTATTCACGGTAAGACATGTACACACTAATGTCTTCCATTATCGGACATCGTTTCACAAGGTATTGAAATTAAAGGAATGGACAGTAAAATAGTAGTCCGCCAATTATTAAATACTCCTCGATTAGAGAAAGTCAGATATCTAATCTTTGTAGTATAGTCTGGTTATAATGTCGCGCGTCAAAGCAGTTACCTCATTTTGTAATGCCAAGCAAAGTCGAGTGGCTATGCAAGGACGCATTACAACTAGTATATTGTATACTTTTCCAAAAAAAGAAAGGATACCAGAAGTATACGTTTTATACTATAGTATGTGAATATATATTCAATAGGTCAGTAAACTCCATAAAAAAATATGGGCATATTGTAGCGCTTCTTCTTGCTTCTAAAACTTGTCGAGTTGCACGATAATTTCGAGTTATCCACATGCACTTTCTCTGATTCTCCTTTCTTCACTATATTAAATTCTGTGACTTTTTTCTTGTCTATTTTTTGTACATGGGTTCCATTAAGTTAGAAAGAAGGTCCTTCGACTTTACCCTAGAAATTAGAAACGATGGGATATTGATTGTCCCGAGTACTGGTACTGGAAACTGTCCAAATCCTGCATTTGGCCCTAGTGATATACCGGTTGGAGCATGGCCTTTTTCGAGGGAGTCTGCATCGACAAGATTAGCGCTCGCTCCTTCTTGCAAAAAACTTATAACGTTGCCGGTCAAAACGTCAACCCAATTGTCCCTTTTGACTAATCCATGATACCTGAAATTTGTGACATCTCCAATAGCGAAAACGTTTCCTGCTTCGACAGCCTTCACCTGAAAGTTCTTTTTAACATCAATAAACCCTTTTTCGTCACAAAGTTTTGAAATATCGTTGGATGGCACACTTGGCGAAATTCCAACGCCTCTGTATATCAAATCAGCATCGATATGTTCTGATGAGCCATGACCCAGCAGTATACGGTTCGGGAAGGTATCAGAAGAAACCCCTACGGTGTTCAAGTACAATTTGACTCCACTAGTAGAAAGATAGTTTGTCACCTTTCTTCTGATAGTATCATTGTATAACCCAGAAGCTGGCAGGAGTTTATCAGAATTGTGAATAATGGAAATATGCTTTTCACCAGAACTAATCTCCTCCGCATACTTGAATATCAATTCGCCAACCAGTTCACAATTTACAAAACCACCACCAAGGAAAACTATATGACTAGCATCTGATATTCGAGATGCCTCTTTTTCAAAGTACTCTTCGTAGTTGTCCCCGAAGAGGTAGGTTGAACCAATTGGATCAGACCACTTCGAACCTGTTGCAAGGATCAAGATATCAAAAATGATAGGCCCTTCTGATTCTAATACCACTTTTTTAACGTCAAAGCTGGTAACCTTATCTTTGATAACCTCAACACCATCATCAAGGACACTTTTTAAAGGTAGGATTGACTTAGTATAGTCCTTAGATATAGTCAACCGTACGGCAGAGGGTAAAAAATACACATAATCAGATACAGTAATAAGCTTTACCTGGTATGTATTGGCATCTAGCTCCCTGTACAGGTGGTTCGCTGCAGACACCCCAAATACGCCAGCGCCAATAACCACCACACTCTTCATATCGCTTGTCATAATTTCTTTTTTTTCTTTTCAGTTCTTTCTTGGATGTTGGTGAGCTAGCAGGATTTGAAAGTACATACAAGATTACCAGCTAGTTACCATTATCTTTGACATGCTGCTACTTATATTGCGTTGCAGCCGGATGAGTGCTAGATAATGAGTATATAATGTGGGCTTGTTTTACTTTTATCGGTCTTGACAATTAATGATCTGACATTGTCCATTACTAATCACAGTTGCAAGTATACCTGTCACTAAACACGAAGACCTGTAATGCTCAGCTTCTTCATCCCTACAACAGTATGGTACAGTATGGTACTGTATCATCCCTCTTCGACCACATAAGAATATTGCACTCACTCCGTTGCGTTTGAGAGTGGACTTCTTTTTTTGATACCTGCTTTTCGAATTGAATTTCAAAGTAGCCAACCTTGAGAGCACTGCTTGTTTAACATAGTTTCTGACATATCCAAGAAACATGAGTGGAAACTATCAGCAGTAACGAAATGTTGTTTCTTTCAATTTTAAATGGTTTCTTATTAAAATAATTTAAAGTCATTTCTAATTTTCCAAACAAATCATTAACTGCTAGTTGAAAATAGTACTGAAATGGAACGTCACTTGGTTCGCCACATTGAAGTAAAAAATGTATAAAACTGTAAGGACTATCAAGCTATTTTTATTGGTAACTGAAGTTAGAATAGAAATTATTGAAGACGTCATCATTTCAACAAAGGTCTCAGTTTTATATTCCAAGTTAATTTGGTATGAACTTAGCTGTTAATTTAGACATCTCTATCAAGAATATGAGCTTTATGATAAATCCAAGCTCTCTACAGCAATGAGAGCTGTAACAATAAAAGCAGTCAGATATTCATTATGATTTCTTTTCCAAATCAGGCACTATTTTTCATGAAATTGTCAGTAAAGTGGTGTAAACACAATTGACAGTAAAGTTTCTTTCTTTTAATTATTCCTAGTCACTCTCATAATATACTATCTTCTAGGTACTACATTACATAGAGACACTTCAACTGTGAAACATAACGATACGAAGAAAAAATAATAAGCAGTATTTTGTGCCTAATAATAAAAATGTTTCTTTGGTCATATCAGCAAAGATAAAGACGGTCTGTAAAGAGAAGATAAAGATGTAATTTTCTCCAAGATGCGAGGTAATCAGCCAATGGACCCCTTGGCTCTTTCCGGACCACATTGATCCACTGCTTCGGCCTTGTGTTTCCCGCAATAGAATAAAACAAACCTATCTATTAACGATGAGTTACTATTGGCGTTGGTAATATATGTCAAGAAATGTTCTGGCCCTTATAAGAACTAACTGATGTAGCTTATAAAAATAGAGAAAATATTGGTAAAAGTTGAATATGATATCCAGTACTCAACTGTTCCTCATAAAAAGAAGCCAACAATGTCTTACATATATCTCTTCATTACAGCCGCTGCTGTTATCGGTGTCCTTGGTTCTTCACCAAGTTACAATAGTCTTGGCCTTACTCCCCAGATGGGTTGGGACAATTGGAACACGTTTGCCTGCGACGTCAGCGAGCAATTACTTTTGGACACTGCTGATCGAATTTCTGAAATAGGGTTGAAAGATCTGGGCTATAAATACGTTATACTCGATGATTGTTGGTCTAGCGGCAGGAATTCAAACGGTACGCTTGTTGCAGACAAGAACAAATTTCCCAATGGAATGGATCACGTGGCAAGGCACCTTCATAACAACAACTTCCTGTTTGGTATGTACTCGTCTGCCGGTGAGTACACCTGTGCGGGATACCCTGGGTCTTTGGGACATGAACAAGAGGATGCAGAATTCTTTGCCAGAAATGAGGTTGATTATTTGAAGTATGATAACTGCTATAACAAAGGCAAATTTGGCACCCCAGAGACGTCTTACAAACGCTACAAGGCCATGTCTGATGCTTTAAATAAAACCGGCAGGGCTATTTTTTATTCTTTGTGTAATTGGGGACAGGACTTGACATTTTATTGGGGATCTGATATAGCGAATTCTTGGAGAGTGAGTGGTGACATTTATCCTGAGTTCGATCGCCCTGACAGCAGGTGTCCCTGTGATGGTGACCAGTATGATTGCTCATATGCTGGTTTCCATTGTTCTATCATGAATATTCTCAACAAAGCCGCCCCAATGGGTCAAAATGCAGGGATTGGTGGTTGGAATGATTTGGACAATTTAGAAGTTGGAGTTGGAAATCTGACTGATGATGAAGAAAAGGCTCATTTTTCCATGTGGGCAATGGTTAAGTCTCCACTTATCATTGGAGCTGATGTCAATAACTTGAAGGAGTCTTCGTATTCTATCTATAGCCAGGCTTCTGTTATAGCCATCAACCAAGATCCGAAGGGTGTACCAGCAACAAGGGTCTGGAGACATTATGTTTCACAAACTGACAAATACGGTAAAGGTGAAATCCAACTCTGGAGCTGTCCCCTCGATAATGGTGACCAGGTTATTGGTCTATTGAATGGGGGTAACAAGAAAAGACCAATGAATGCTAGTTTAGAAGAGATTTTCTTTGACAGTTACTTAGGTTCCGAAGAATTATCTTCAAGCTGGGACATTTATGACCTATGGGCCAACAGGATCGACAACTCCATAGCTTCTAAAATTCTTAAAAATAATAAAGTGATCAACAGTTGCCTGTACAATGCTACTCAATTGTCGTATAAGGAAGGGCTGTCGAAGAACGATACTAGATTATTTGGCGTCCAGATTGGTACTGTTTCTCCTGGTGGGTTACTTAACACAACTGTTCCAGCTCATGGAATCGCATTGTATAGGTTAAGACGTTCTCACTAAAATTTATATCACGTAAATGTGCACATGTACTTTAATAAAGTATGAATCCTTTTTACTTAGTATGGAATCCTTCTATCTACTTTATTATAATGAATAGGAAATTAAGTAATGTAGTATTTACGATACGAACTTCACTCGAGAAATAACAATAAATCATCAGATATATTTCGTTTCCTTGATAGTGACGAAAAAGTTGTGCAGATATATCGATAAGTGCTAGTTGATGAGAGTGCGTTACACATATATTGATATATATTTATTTGCTATAACAAAAAAGTAAATTACCAACGTGAAATCATGAACAAGACGAAGAGAATAGGAAGAGTTGCTCAACAGTTGGCGAGATGCGTTTAGGCTGGAAGAGCCAATCTCTTGAAGGTACCTTCTTGTCTACATTTTTCTTGGTGGATGGCCATCAATCTTTGAGCTTCTAATGGATCAGAAACTTCTTCTGGTTCTGGCCAAGACAAGTATTCGTTGGTGTAGTTGGCAACGTAGTCTGGTGGCAAAATGGCCAATCTCTTACCGTAACCGGTAACCTTCTTCCAGTCACGGTGGACGTTGTACAAAGATGAAGAGAAGTAAGCGTAACATCTTTGGTATTGTTTGTAAGATAGGTCGTTGTTCAATTGTGGCTTGAAGTCGACGTATTCCTTCCAAGCGGTAACCGGGTCGGATAGAACGTAGTCTGTAGCCTTCTTGATGGCATTCAAGAACTTTCTGACCTTTTCAGGGTTCTTCTTCAAAAATTCGTCGTTACAGATGTAAAGGACGGTACAGAAACAACAGCAACCCAAACAAGCCAACTTGTCAATTCTCAACATCTTGGCATCGGAAGCTGGTCTGCCTTGCTTGGCCAAGTATTCTTCCAATTCGACTTGTTGCATACATTCGATACCAATACCAGCATCGATCTTACCTTCGATGATGTACTTGGCGACGTTCATACCACATCTGACGGCAGTGTAGTCTTCTGGCTTCATACCGTAGTGCTTGGTCAATTCATCGATTTGGATCTTACCGAATTCACCGACGTAACCAATTCTCTTACCCTTTAGAGATTGGAAGTCTTCAGTGATACCGCTGCCCTTCAAGTACAAAACACCAGTGAAAGGTTCGTCCAACAAAGAAGCGACGGAGGTGACTGGGAAACCACGGGCCTTAGCAGCCAAGGTGTGGATCATGGCCTTCAAACCCATGTCAACCTTACCAGAACCAATCAATTCAGTGACATCAGAAGGGTTAGTTGGTTCTAGGATAGCAAGGTCTAGACCTTGTTCCTTGAAGTAACCCTTGGTTTGAGCCAAGAAGATTGGAATATGGTATGGAGTTGGTTGCCAGTTCAACAAAAATGTAATCTTATCGGTAGACATATCTTGGAAAAGTGTTTACTGTTGATGTGTGATTATCTTTACAATTGAGAAGTGAAGAAGGGAAGAGAGAGAGAGTGACAGAGATAGAAGAAGAACACTCTACACAAGGACTATAATACGGAGGTTTTTATATGTTTCAATGCCAGTCGTTCTGGCAGCTACAAATATACGATGGCGTCTCAGATTCCTCTACCAAAAAGACACGCTGCTTCTTTTGGGTTAATAATAGCATTCTGAGACCGCTAGCTGAATACTCAACATTCCTCGATAGCACGCAACGTAGCATGTCGTGGTTGAGAACCGATAAATGCATTAATTCCATGCTGCTTCCTAATGATTTGCTGCATATGTGATTAATGCATTGATGCGATTCCCCTAAAAAAATGAGACACCGGATCGCCTAATCGCATACTTAAATTATCCGCAAAGAGAATACACCTGCCTATATAAGCAGCCGTGCCTTTGAACTCGAGACCACGAGTAGTAGTATGTTAGAAAGCATTGGAACGCCAGAACGATGGCGCAATAGAACGATGGAGATTTCGGTCTTGATTTCTTTGTACGGTAGAACCTCTGTTGAATATTGTATTGAGTTATGATATTATATGGAATTATGTAATATCTACGATAATTAAGTGACTCCCTTGGAAGGAAAAAAGGGAAATGCTACATCAGCGTTGGTTGTTTCTACCACCCGATTTCAGACAGTCTTGCACCGTTTTTGCCACCTGCCTCATTGATTGATTGGATGGAGATACCACCCATTAGATCGCCCAAGTCGCTAGACACTTGTAGTAGTTTTTCTGGGTTATCGTAGTGTGTCGTCGCTTCAACGATGGCGCCAGCTAGCTTTTGAGGATCTGAGGACTTGAATATACCCGAACCAACGAATACACCTTCACAGCCCAATTGCATTAGTAGAGCAGCGTCTGCTGGAGTGGCCACACCACCGGCAGCAAAGTTGACCACAGGCAGTTTGCCCTTTTCTAGTGTAGCTTTCAATAATTCGACCGGCACTCTTAATTCAGCAGCCTTTGCTGCAAAGTCTGCTTCCTCTTTCAAGGTCTCTTTGTACTGCTGAATTTCACCTTTGATCTTGGTGATGTGCTTGACAGCCTCGGAAACATCACCAGTACCAGCCTCTCCCTTGGTACGGATCATTGCAGCACCCTCATTTATTCTCCTCAATGCTTCACCTAGATCCTTGGCACCGCAAACAAATGGGACCTTGAAGTTGTTCTTTTCAATGTGGTGTGTCCAATCAGCTGGGGTCAAGACTTCACTTTCGTCGATGTAATCTACTTGTAGCGCCTCCAAGATTTGTGCTTCCACAAAGTGGCCGATACGGACCTTGGCCATTACTGGAATCGAAACAGCAGCCATGATTTCTTTGATCATGTGTGGGTCTGACATACGACACACTTGACCAGATTTACGCATATCGGCTGGGATACGTTCCAAGGCCATAACAGCACAAGCACCTGCTCTTTCAGCAATGATAGCCTGTTCAGGTGTGACCACGTCCATGATTACACCACCCTTTAACATTTGAGCTAACCCAGCTTTCACCTTGAATTCTGACATTTTTTTTTTCTTTACTTTCTTCTTGTTTTATTTGATACTTGCACTTGCTATGGCTCTGTTGCAGAAGTCGGAAAACCGTAAATAATTCATTGAGAAATTTAAAAGCATCACGGTCTTATATGGGTACAAACTTTGTCCATATGAGTACCGATATTGCTTTCGTTTTTCAGTTTCATTTTGCTCATTTTTACGATTCACATGATATACTATTACTGCAATCAATATTATGTCATTAAGCGGCGCGTCGCTTCATTAGAAACTGTACGAATGGCCCGCTATACTATGAATTTTAGCGTTCTGTTTTCATAGATTGCCCATTGATAAAAGCCCATTTATACACTTTCACGGAGTAGAAATTTGCCTGGCTGGAGGTGGGCCAACCAACGAAATATATCCCAGGAATGTCCATCGTAATCGGTGTACTGGCGCTATATTGTGGGCTTATTAGACATATAGGAATGTGAAAAAAAGCATCGTCCAATAAAACCACGAAGATACCAAATCTTACCTGTGATTACTATTAGAGATTGTAATAAGCAAACTAAATATCAGGTACTGAACTTGATTGAGGAAGAATCTACCACCATGCCTTTCATTGCGGAAAGAATAGGGATCTGAAACTGCCTTTACACATTCGTGAATAACCAAAACAAGGTAACCTGGATTATATGCACCAATTTAAATTTTATAACAATTGTTTCACGAAGAGGAATCTTTGAAGTCTCTAAATCTACTTGAGTTCAAAACAGGAGATACGTTGGGAAGACAAACCCAATATTGTATCCGAACTTCGAGCTTTATTTCGTGCTGTTATGGTTTTTCTACCACCTTTATAAAAGCCCAGTGATAGAAGAGGTGTTGGATTCTGAAGACATGCAGGTCCTATGTAAATTCGACAGGAAATATATTGGTGATCTGGGACTAACTATAGCAATTAAGTCGAATAATATCATTATCATATCATTTCATCCGAAATGGGCAGAAAATCGTATATGGTTTCGCAATTGGTTCATCGGAAAATTGTTGTTTTAAATAACACCAATGAGCGGAAGTGAAACATACCATTACTATACATGGATAGGCAAATAGTGAGTAACGTTTTCAATTTCTATTATTGTCAACTTGTAATAGCGTGTTCCAATAGGATGTCGAACAATAAAAGAAATCATCAGTAAAAATGATATAATTCCTCTATTAACTGAAAAAACAATAAGATAAAAAATTGAGATATGAACCATTGCCAAGAGCAGTAATCATCCTCAAGATGAGCTCCGATGTGGTAATTTAATCAGACTCAGTCAAATCTTGATGACGAATAATGGCCTTAGTTACTGCATCTGCGTAGTCCTGATTTCCGTCTGTTGCATCAATGAAAAGATCCCTTAAAATGATATCCATGGTAGTCAAATGGCATCTTTGTGACCCTCATTCTTTTATCTCTTGTCGCAACGTCATGAACAAGCGGATAACATGCAAAACTTCCTGATCCAAGTCACATGCTACAATTAATCTCTTATAATAGATACACGATGTGGTGTCACGCAAAGAATGGTTTAGTACACGGCCAGTATATTATTTAACGGCATATTCTACAACAAACCCAACTATTGGACCGTTTGAAGATGAAGTCACAGTACGTGACATGAGCATATTTACTACTGGAATGTCCTTTTCGACGCTCTAGGAACCTTTGGATATCCGTTTTGGGACATATTTGATTTCTTGAAGAAGAGTATGTTAAAAAGTACAGAGCAGCTTTAGCTTGATAAAGGGAAACCAATGCTTTTATATACCGCTTCGCGAAGGGATCGTTCCCGAAAATCGTTTGTTACCGTCCATAAGATTGACCTCTTTCAGGTGGACTATGATGCGGTGGGGCTTTTAGTATTAAAGAGATGATAGTATTCATGCACTTCGTGTGAGATTTCACGGACATTGATTTTGCACCGTTCAAATGTCTTTTTTTAAGAGAATCCATCACTTTTCTGAAATTTTTAGGGATCCAGTCCAAAAAAGTTGTTTATTATTATTATTAAGATCAGAATTTTTTTTAACGCAGCTAATACTGTATAAAATTTTAATGTTTCGAACACAATATGAATATAATTAGTTTGGACCATTTAGTTTTAACAGTTGCTAGCATTCAACGTTCATGTGATTTTTTTTTTTTACGAAGGAGTTCTTGGGTTTGGTATTACATCATTCGGGAACAATCGCAAGGCTCTGAATTTTGGTAGCCAGAAGATCAATTTACATGAGGTAGGTAAAGAGTTTGAGCCAAAAGCACAGAAGCCAACTCCTGGATCTGCCGATCTGTGTTTCATCTCAGAGGAGCCTTTGAAAAACGTAGTTAGGCACCTTGAAAGCTTGAATGTTCCAATTGAAGAGGGGCCCGTAATTCGTACAGGCGCGATCAGCCCAATATTATCAGTTTATATCCGTGATCCAGATGAAAACTTGATAGAAATATCAAATAGAATAAAAAATGAGGAAGCTATCTATATTAGATATTAGTTATAGTTTAAGCGAATGATCTTCAGAATAAAGGATAGTGGTATATAGGCTTCGCTGACTACAATCGTAAGATATTTACATGATTTTACGCTATGTTGTGTATAAACATGCGGAGACTGTACTTTGAGCCGAATGTAGTATAGTAAATTGACCGAGGAAGGTCGAGGTACGAAAAATACTCTCTTAATATTGCTATGAATCTTCCTAAGAAATATTTGGGATTTCATCGTTGATAAAGATAGTACTATTATGTATACAGAGTGCACTAGAAGATCTCCTCGTGATTTAAAAGTTCACAGAAAGGGGACCGATAATTCTATACAGTAGAATACTTTTTTTATATTAAATTGTCAATGCTTGCGTTTTGGCCTTCCTAACTCGATACCTGTTGGTCACCATCCCCATGCCATAATCTTATATTGTATACGATAAGACACTAGTAACATGGAGACTATTCAACAGATCGTAGTTGATTCTTATCGCTCACATCACAAGGCTTGAAATCGTAGTAACTAGAGCGGGAAAGCTAACTCCGTAACCAGAACAACTATCAATGGCATCGATGACCCACATAATCGTACATTTAACTCTTCTCACTTTAGGTTCTATATATTATGTTCTTTCCTGTAGAAATGCAATGTTGACACTCTCCATCCTTGTAAATAAGTTTAGTCCATCTCTGAATCCATATAGATGCGAGCCACACATCCTACAGTAGCATATATTGCCAGTGACTTTGTTGTCGGTTGAATCACCCATTTAAAAATACCCTTCAAATGCATATTGCCTGCAGTTAACATATCCAAAAATTCATTCTTGGTGGTTTTCCTCTCTTTTATTTTCCACATTGGGAACATTGCAGCACAGAAAGAACATATTATGTGCTGGAGTACCATTTACTCCAAAGGAGAAATGCGATATGCATCGTTATCAGAAACCTCCACTTTGAATATGGATATTATATTATCATTCAAGTAACCCTATAGTTTGCATGACGATAATATACCTCTTTATTAAATGGCTTTTTAATAAGAAATGTGATAGTTATAGTTCAAGTTTCTCGTTATCAGTCGTCATATATCATTTTGTTCTGATCAAGTATTGCAACAAATACATAAATACTGGCATGCTCGTTGCCACTGTGAAGAAAAATATCTCAAAAATCATGTAAAATACCCCAATTATAGGATTAAATCCTAAAAATTGTTATTCATCGTTTATGGAGTAACAGAAGAGGTTTAAAACATGGCTTTAGCATACACACTTCACAGTATGGTTTCTGTTTCTTTTTCCCATAATGGAAGAAGAAACTTTCTTGTCATATTGAGCTTTATTCTTTTACATACTGATTTCAATATCTTTTTCATCAGGTACAGCTCTCTGGATCTCTGCGTATTTTCCAATGCTGGGCTCTTTCTAGTCCCTTCCGCATACGCCCTTTCAACAATTTTGCTAATTTTGGGTGATAGTGTAGAAATTTTCCGACTTCTACGAGATTCAACTCCCAATGCATAATTACTATGTCATTTCATCTGGGGAAGAGCAAAATTACTGCTTTCTCATGGCAATCGTTTAGAGAATACTGATTCTATTCTGGCTTAGATAATAGCTTCCGAACGAGGGTTCAAACCAAACCTCGGATAATCTCTTTTGGCCAAAAAAAGAAACATTCCAGGCACATGAAAGGGTTTTTAAAGGCACTGGGGGCACCCCTAGAATTGGCATTCTTACTTTTCGCACATACGAATTAACATAGTCATCATAAAACACACATTCATATACGAAAGTATATACAAAGCATGCATCGTTCAAGGACAAGAAATTTTGCATAGCGACAGTGAATATGGTGCAAATGTTGGGATGTAGAGGATCTGAGATGGCAAATGGTCATAGATGAGTCCTCGTTTTGGGAGAGAAGTTAGCTAAAAGATTCATATAAATAGGGCTACTTTGGTCATCTATCGTTGGGAATACTCCATCATCTTGTTATTCCTATATATGCTTATATCAGCACTAAAAAATAAACCAATACAATGGTCAAATTAACTTCAATTGCTGCCGGTGTAGCTGCTATCGCTGCCGGTGTTGCCGCTGCCCCAGCCACCACCACTTTATCTCCATCTGACGAAAGAGTCAACTTGGTGGAACTAGGTATCTACGTCTCTGATATCAGAGCTCATTTGGCCCAATATTACTTGTTCCAAGCCGCTCATCCAACCGAAACCTACCCAGTCGAAGTTGCTGAAGCCGTCTTCAACTATGGTGATTTCACCACCATGTTAACTGGTGTTGCCCCAGAGCAAGTGACCAGAATGATCACTGGTGTGCCATGGTACTCCACCAGATTAAAGCCAGCTATCTCGAAGGCTCTATCCAAAGATGGTATTTATACTGCCATTCCAAAATAGAGGGCACCGTTGTTACGAAAACTAGTAAGAATAGATCATTGATAGTATAGTATAGATAGTTGAATATAGGCCTACGTATATTAATATCACCTGCCTAATTCGAATTTCATTATTTATAAAGAGCTTGATTTATTTATACCATGAGCACTAAAAATAAAGTTTGTACTGTATATTATGTTTTTTAGGGGAGTGGTGATATAGTTTCCTTTCGCTGCCATACTGTGGTTGACAGCGATTATAATAGACCGATGCGTATAGTCTATTTAGACCGAGATAGAGTGAGTAATACATCCATTAAAAGGTACTATCTAATTTCTTGAACGTTGAAACTTCATTCAAAAAGAATTGATGTTTTGATCATCTGGTTTTCCTTTTTGAGTAAAAGGATGCTTTTTAATCAGTATTTTTCAAAAAATAAAAATAATGTACAGTTATCAAACCATTATATATAAATTGAGTAGCAGTTGAGTACGGTACGTATTCTTCTTTAAACTGTCTAAGAAACGCCGCTTCCAACCGCGAAATTACTCTGATCCAACAAGTTGGCCATTTATTTTCACTAAAAAAGAGAACAAAGATAATCAGTGATATTTTGCAACACGTTGTAAAATTTCTGGCTTCAGTTTGCGGATTCCTGGACCTGTGAGTAGCGCTTCAAATAAACTATATCTAAATGATGCCATTACTTTCAACCATATTGGAATCCATGAAGTTACTCTAAAACTTGCCCATTTCTTAGGATAATTTGCTAAACATTGAATGAAACTTTACATAAGTAGAAAGAAACATTATCTTATATAAAATTTCAAAACTCTATTGATTAAGCAAAAGAATCTTTTACTTTTAATCAAAATTCGGATATGTTGCAATCCAAAATCTTGGTGTGTGAATCAGTTTTATTTTTCATTGGAATATGGAGGAAATAATTGATACACAGCTACGCCTCGTAAAAAAAAACAGCATCTCAGAACTACTTCGATAAGCAGTTAGAGCACTGTAACTAATCTGATGCGTTTGTTTAGCACACAAAGTTTAACATCATCATACGCATTCATACGATGAACAAAACTTTGAGTTTAACGTTGTGTATTATATCGCTCTTATTGACACTTTTCCTGGCGGCTTTGGACATTGTTATAGTTGTTACTTTATATGATACTATTGGCATCAAGTTTCATGACTTTGGGAATATAGGCTGGTTAGTTACTGGATATGCTCTTTCCAATGCGGTTTTCATGTTATTATGGGGCCGCCTAGCCGAAATACTTGGTACTACGGAGTGCTTAATGATATCTGTTGTTATATTTGAAATTGGGTCTTTGATTTCAGCTCTTTCAAACTCAATGGGAACTCTAATTGGCGGAAGAGTCATTGCTGGATTCGGTGGAAGTGGGATTGAATCACTTGCTTTTGTTGTTGGGACGTCCATTGTTCAAGAAAACTACAGAGGAATTATGATAACAGCACTTGCTGTGTCATATGTCATAGCCGAGGGAGTCGGACCATTCATCGGTGGAGCATTTAATGAACATTTGTCTTGGAGATGGTGCTTTTATATCAACCTCCCGATCGGTGCGTTCGCATTCATAAGTTTGGCTTTTTGCTGTGCATCTGAGGAATCGTTTTCAAAAAAGTGGCTACTATCTAAAATCAATAGTATTGCCAGTTATAAATACTATGAAGTTTTCAAAGCAAACTTTTGGAAAAAGGTATTTCATATACTTGTATTTAAACTAGACATGGTCGGGATTACTTTATCTTCAGCAGGCTTTACGTTACTTATGTTAGGTCTTTCATTTGGTGGGAACAATTTCGCATGGAATTCAAATATCATTATTTCTTTTTTTACTTTGGGACCGATTCTTTTGATATTGTTTTGTGCTTACGACTTTCATTTTCTACCATTACTGGGTGTTCACTACAAAAGTAAGCATGCCAGGCCGCTACTGACATGGAAAATTGCGTCGAATTCTGGGATATTCACAAGTTCCATAACAGGGTTCTTTTCTTGCTTTGCTTATGAATTACAATCAGCTTATTTGGTTCAGCTTTATCAGCTAGTATTGAAAAGAAATTCTATGCTGGCAAGTATTCATCTTTGGGAATTATCAATTCCAGCCATGATTACAACCATGGCGACAGCATACCTGAACGCAAAATATGGAATCATTAAACCAGCAATTGTTTTTGGTGTGTTTTGTGGGATCGTTGGGTCGGGTATATTTACACTAATTAATGGAGAAATCTCCCAATCAATTGGTTATTCTCTTCTACCCGGTATTGCTTTTGGTAGCATTTTCCAGGCAACTTTATTAAGCTCTCAGGTACAGATAACACCAGATGACCCAGACTTTCAGAACAAGTTTATTGAAGTTACGGCTTTCAACTCGTTTGCTAAATCTTTGGGATTTTCTTTTGGGGGAAATATTGGTGCTATGATATTCACAACATCGCTCAAAAATCAGCTGCACTCTTCCAACGTAAATTTGCCACAATTCACCTCTATTGAAACACTCTTAGCGTATAGAACAGAACACTATGATGGTCCCCAATCTTTGCTATCACAGTTCATAAACACAGCTATACACAACGTTTTCTACTGCGCTTTAGGATGCTATGCTCTTTCATTTTTTTTTGGAGTGTTTACTTCGAGCAAAAAAACAACAGTATCAGTCAAGAAGCAGCAATGAGCACGTTTATGTTGTATAACTAACATAAAATTAACGATGGCCAGTCACGGGTAGCATCCGATATCTAATACCACGAGATCAGAAGATACCGTCTTTCATTTTTTGTTTGTGTCGTTACTGTGAAGTGAACGTAATTCTCTCAAGCAGGGTTTATATCGAGTTATTGAGGAGACAGACATCCAAGTTTTAAAGTATAACTAAAACCTATAACTATGAAATAACATACTATGGGGATGTAACTATGATTATGAATACATTTACTAGATTACTATCAGACTTTTGGAGTCTACCAAAAATGAACCCTGTTTGTAAAGTGTATACCTAAAATTCACTTTAGATAAGGAATCTCAATCAATCCATTTCTAATAGAATTTATAGGAACACGAGCCAACTACGAGTAACCAATCACTAGTATTGCAGATTAATGGCATTTCTCTGGTTTTAGAATATTAAGACATATGTTCTCGGTGGATGACGTAGACTATGAGGCCAGTGGATTACAGTTGAAGGGTTGGAATTGAAAATATAACAAGATCAGTAAATTTCAGCATAAGGGACGAAGCCAGAAAGGTTCACATCATTATAAAAAGTTACTGTTTCCTTTTTGCGGATTCATAAACTTTTAAAAACCACTTCTAGTATACTCTATGTACATTCTTCACCGCTTTTATAAAAATAGAATCAAACCAATAATCTTAATTCTCAAAATTCCTTTAAGTTTATTCTTGAAGTTTTTGTGCCATTTAGTTTTCCGAAACAGTAGTATATATAAGCTTTTCTTCCGAGGAAGTGCTGCAGCACACAAACAGTTATAAAAATTTGGTATTCTCCTTAAGAACGGAGTTTTCAATCGTATTAAATAGAATTATTAGTTTTATAACAGTTATTACTGTAACTGTTGAGATTTTCGTTCTTTTATTGATATTTACAGAAGCTGTGATTTGCAGTGCTGATTCTACAAGCTTCACCAAGAATAACCTATAAAAATTGGTTGACAAGTACAAAATAATGCTATTTACAACTTAAAGTGGGCGCAATCTTTATTTAGGTTTACTTCTTTTTCTCCTGAGATATTCACGGGCATTCTATGTGCTGCCCTGATTTTGTACATCGTCCTGGAGTAATTTCCTTCAAAATCTTTTTAACATGTTGAGTAAATTGAGTAATATCAAATAGAAGCTGTGAATGCCACTTGTTCATTGTTACGTTATTTCAAGCTGCTAGATTACCGTATTTTGGTTTCTCCAATGCCTCATCACAATTAATTGGATATAACATCACTCGAGTAACAGTTCAACGCCCAGCAAAGCAATGGAAAGTTAATCAGATGATATTATAGTTTTTTGTGTTTTTAATATTTGGATGCTTGCAGTCACATTCATATCCACGAAATATCAGGCTATATGTCCTGGGGATATTGAAGGCCCATATGATGGCTGTGTTTCACTGAAGATTGTATTCCAAGATATGGAAAATATATTTGATCATATTCATCAAGAAAATCTAAAGTCTCTTACCGAAGTTTGGCAGCATTCCTATTACTTTTCCATTATTATATCAATGGAGAAAATAAGAAGGAGAGCTTTTGGTAAGGCTATGCAATATATCGATGAGGAGCTTGAGGCAGAGGGAAACGCGTCTGAGAATAGCTTAACCACAATTTTCAATAATTCAGAGGATCCTCTCCTAGAGTTTTCGGAAAATTTCATCGATGAAATATTAGGATCATCTGGTGATATTTGTGATGCAAATATTAACGGATGGAGTAGTTTTGAGGATTTCTTTCCTTTATAGGTCCAATGATTGAATGATCAAAAGATAATTTCAACAACTTGCTGCTTTGTGGCTAAGCTTTTTCTTTGTAAATATATGCCACCTTTCTTCTATTTAGTATCTTTGAAATAAACCATCCAGGTACTATATTATTGATAGATGTTATAATATTGGGGTTTTGAGCTTCCTGTTATGTACCCCTTGATTATGACCATGTCATTTGATAGCTTTCGTATTGCAATTAACAAACAGAATGCTTTATAAATAAAAACGAACCATATCAGGGACACAATTTCAATACTCTGCCGACTACACTACCATTAACTGTCTATAGAGTAAAACTTTAAAATCCTACTTGTACTTATGTAATCTGTAATTATTTGATGGACTCTCAATTATTCAAGATATGATTGCACTAGTGATCACGATAACTATGAAGAGCTTTAAACATGATAAAGCTTAAGTAGTAGTGTTGTATGTATCTAGTCAGGGAAAATTTATCAAAGTATCATAGAAATGGGTTGATGGAAATATAAATGAAGTGATTTTCTCCATGAGACATAACCAACTGTGGGATTTTTCGAGGTTACTTGTGTATGTTTGCCCATCCTTGAGGAATTCTAACCATAAAATAAAATTTAGTTGCATGACTTATTTACATTTTGAGGACGCGACAAACAAGACCCTACACATCTACCTTAAATACTGAAGATTTTGTAGATTGAGAATTTCAAAAAGAATCCCATCTGTTCAATTTATATAGAGTAATCTAAAGGAGGACCAAAAAGCTTTGTTGGGCCTAAATCGTGACCTCTGGATATTTCTCTGCCCAGTAATCGTTGACAGATTCGTTGTAAACGGCCAACGCTTTTGCAATGTAAGATTGCAATTCGAAGTTTTTATTAGAATAGCTTTTATTGGCTTTCGAAGTATCTGTACCACTTTTCATTTTCTGATCGATATTGGCATTATCCCCGTTAGAGCTTCTGTCAGCGCACGGAACGATGGCCAATTCTCTAAAGACGTCATAACATGAACTACCGTCGTAAAAAAGCGAATTTTCTGGACATATGTGATGTTCGTATGCATAATGGTTCATGCGATATGCAATACGGTTCCATGTGTCTATGCTGATACTAGGCTTATGTTTTATTACTTCCACTAACAAATTCATCCTACAGCTATAACTAAGACCATCCAATACGTATTTAGGTTCACACATATCCAAACATATAGGTATGTAGCAGAATAAAAGGCCAAATCCTAGCACCATGAAAAAACAAGCTAAGAAAATCACCAAATCATCTTCAACATGGAATGTTATATAGCCTAGAACAATGACCACAATGCTATGAAAAAACATGAAATAGAAAAGTTGGATATGCTGCTTGAAGAAATAGGTAAACCAGTTGAGGTTTTTATCCTTTGGAAGAACAATGGACTCCGTTTCGGAGAGCTCTTCATATCCATGGGGTCTTGATTTAGATTCGGCCAACAGTAACTCTGAACTGATACGAAAAGTAGGGTCTGATGTATTTTGAACTTTGGGTTTACACCAGGAAGCAGGCTGGAGTCAGCATCTGCTACTTCCAGCCGTTTTATAATTCTATATTTCAGGGCTTAGAATCTGGCTTAGAATCTGGTTTACGTAGAGCTAAGCAGTGCGAAGGAGGACCCTATTGAGGCCCGTATGTCTTTTTGAATTTTGACATGCAAGACGGGTCACCACTTGGTACTGTAAATCAGCATACTGCAGATCACGTGATGATGGTCTAATCATAGATACAAGACTAGTTACTTACACCTAATATTATGCGATGTGGAATGGGGGTAATTATTTCATAACATCCGTGCGTGCATGAGATGCCATTATCACAATGCATTAAGTAAAGTGATGCTTGTGTAGAGTGCCGTATGGTGGGTTGATAGAGGAAATTGAGAACTGAATGTTATTTCGTACCGCGGCAATATTATTACTATGGCTTTCTTCCTTAGGTCACGTAAAAGTGAAGTAGGTAGAGGAAATTATTCGTGTGCACGAAAAGACTTTTTCTATGCTTGTATTAAAACTAGAGCTGGTGATACCTGCCAATTATGAGTAATATATTACTGGGTTCATTACCTTGATCATACTCGTACGATATTCTGAATTGATATATGCAAATTGTCGAGGCGAATTGGTAAAGTTTTATATAGTAATGAGATAAGATTGATGATCCAAAAGCATGGTAATGGGTAATGTTTCAAAAACGTAGTACAGAATAAAATAATTTAGTAGTAACTTTAAATCCATGAATGTATAAGATAGACCTCGTTTCTGTACACGAAAGGAGTGATTCTATGTGTAGTTCTATTGAATAACTATTGTAAACTCTCCTGCAATCGGATTGTACTATGGCTTAAAAGTTCGGTCTTAGTCCATTACTTCAACGTTGTTGAATTTTCTACCAGCGTATTTTTTGGAATGAAAACAAACTATCATCTGTTGACTGGTAGCCAGGTTATTAGTATATTATCATCCATGATGTCAGAAGATTACACAAGTTAAGAGAAGCTGCCATCGAAGTTAGTGAAAGCTGAAAGGCAAGGAAGATAATGTGATAGAATAATGAATGACAACGCATAAAAGAAGAGGACAAATAAGTACATTTTTGTGTAGAACTATCGACTCCCTTTCGTGGATTCCTTATTTCTTTGGGGTGAGCTTCTAGTGTATTTTATATACAGATAATATTACCGTAATCAAAATGGAATCCCAACAATTATCCCAAAACTCACCTATTTTTCAGTATTGATATTCTGGGCCCAGCTATGCTGTGTGCACAAGATGATCGATAAGAACGCTAATCCGCTCTTAAGAGAATCCAATAGAAAAGATACTGAGATCTGATTAAATGAAGAAAAGTACGACCTTTTTAGGTGGAGAAGGGCGCACTCATCTCCATTAAAGAGTCGTCACCGCGGGATACTTGTGCTTCTTTTATATACGGCCATAGTTCCACGTTCAGGGGTCTATTGAACACGGACTTTCTTGAAGATAAAACACTGTAGAAGTTGTGGTTAAAAAACAATCTACAGTCAGTCCCGTCGAAGAAAAACTCTTCGTTCATCCAGACCTTCTTCTTGAACAAGTAATAGTTCATTTTCTTTGCAATTTCATCCCACCCCTTAGCACCGATTTCTGGCTCATTTATAATAGTAGACAAAAACTGCATTTCGTCTTCCATTTTCATAGATAGAACCCTCATGTTTTTCAAACTCATTACCGTGACGAAAAAAAACCCTCCCCAATATAAAATACAAAATTGAAGGCTCCTATTCTTTGACTGTTCGATAGAGGCCAAGACGCAAACTATTACAGGCAAAAAGCGAATACTAAAAATCCTCTTAAGAACCCAGGCACACTTGAACCGATAAGTTTCTCCAGGAAGCTGATTGTCTTCTAAGTCAACGGAGCTCCATGTTTTCTCAGTATTGAACAACCTCCACTTTTTGTCGAATTCTGAAAAATAAGTTTGCAAGGCCTCTTCGATGTAAGGAACGGAATTCTTGAATGTCTTATTCTTAGATGCGTCGTCTTTTTTCAAACAAAATGGTTTTAGGAGACTTGTTCTGAATGCTTTGTAGCAGTCTGCACCATCAAAAAAAAAGTACCTAGTATTCCAAGCTTTGTTTCTGTACAAATACGAATTTAAATTTGTTGCAACAATTCTCCAATCATCAGTATCTGTACATGGTGTATTTTTAGTAATTTCCTTGGAGAATTCGGTGAGTTGTTTGGATAAGATACGTTTATGACACAGCCATTGAACAAAAGGTAAAAACAATAGTCCCACAAACAGAAAAACTGAAGCTAATAACGGATTATTCCATTTGGTGGACATTCTCCACCAAACGATAATTGGCAGCCATAATAACAGCCAGATACGAAATGTTAGGGACTTGCGAATCTCATAACACTCCCAGGTAAAGCTATCTCTAAAAACGTCTTGAGATAGCACAGTGTTTTGGGATTCAAGATGGTCAGGAGATAATAATCTTATGCTCTTCTCATCTTCAATATCAGTATCTTTCATTTTGACAATGAGATGGCTGTTTGAGAAACTTATTATTGAAGATGCAACTTCTGGTGGCTGGATTTATATATAGTTTGAAAAAAAAAAAAAGCCGCGGAAAGCGGGGCGAGCGTTATGCAACTGTTGATGGCTTATTTAATCATGTGATTGAAAAAGAGCGAAAACGCATCAAGATAATTTCGAATTATTTCCTAGCTTATGTATCAGTATAAAAGAATCATACATATCATTTTATCCTCTGGATAAGATACAATGCATTCTTATATGTACTATTGTCTTATTACTGCACCCTGATGACTAATAGCGATTAGTCATACTTCTTAGGTTAGCACATTTATCATATCATAATGGTATTGAGACCCGCTGCAGGATATGCTAACGAATACATGAACGAATTTGTTCATACCGGAGATATCCAATCAATGAAAAGGGATTACAATCTCAGCGCGAACGATAGAAGCTTTGTCAAACCCGTATTCAACAGTTTCCTGGTAAAGCTCTACAAGAAAACTATTGTGGGTGAAGCTGCATACGAAATGAACTGGATATGTGATGATTCTCCTGGAAGGGTCTCTGCTTATGACATTTTCTCGCACTTTGAAGAAAACTATAATGAAGTCACTATTGGATCCAGGCTTACTCTTATCGAGGACTTACCAAATATATCCTCTAAGCCTATAGATGAAATTGTTTCCTATTTGAAAACTCTATTCACAGTGCTTAAAGACAGCAATGAAGAACAGGACAGAAAGAAACAACGTGATACCAATATTGCATTGTTATTGATGGCTTTCCTACCCCAACAAAAAGAATCTTTCCACGAGAAATTCGGTGTTTCTAGGTCTCTTCGACCACTACAAGTCATATTAGATTTTGTAAATCAAAGACTTTGTCGAGTTCATCCTCTTCAGTATCGGATGCATTGATTGCTCAGAACAAAAGAGGTTATCACAGAAAAGGAAATAAAGGATGCATGATTTGCGGTGCTGACCATCGCTTTAGTAACTGTTCCTTGCTCAAGAGAAGAATACCAGAAGCCAGAGTCTTTAAGGTATATTCTAGTGACAAGTCAAGCACACCTTCTTCTGCTAGCGTGCCAAATAACAGACTATAAAATGCCACCCAACAAAGCAAGCCAGAAACCACCAACATCTTGGCTCTGCATGCTATCTTCGACTTCTCCAACCACCAAACGCTCAGAATGGATTCTCGATACAGGATGTACTTCACACATGTGCCACGACCGTTCTATGCTCTCATCATTCACTAGATATTCTAATAAAGACTCTGTCAGAGGAGTCGGCGGTTCATACTCATCATCTGCTCTGGAACTGTGAACATCGGCACTGTTCAGTTAAGTGATGTATCCTACGTCCCCGACTTACCAGTGAACCTAATGCCCACTCGGAACTGTGCCAGATCCAATTCTTCTGTTACATACCCAATACAGACCAGACTCTGTTTTGCCACTCAAGGTTGCTTTGAAGTTCTTTTTCTCTGCTTCAAAGATGACGCCCTTATTACAAAACAGTTAGCTGGATGCTATTCTGAGGAAATCCTTGTCTTTCTGATATGACGTAAGAGATACCGTTCCTTTCAATACTTCTTCAAGAGCTTCACTCCATCCTTTTTGAGTCTATTAAGAAAGCTTTATGGTACCTTCATAACACGAGATTTTTGTGCCTAGAGTAATGTTTGGCATGTTCTTTCACATTAATTATTCTTTACGCCTCTCATGGAAATATTAATCAACTTCTGCACTCTGTTAACGGCTACTTGAAACCACTTACTGGTGCTCCTGTTACAAAACCAAAAGGTATAAATCCTCTATAGTCTACGGAATAAAAACGCACTGGTGCAAGTGAAAGCTTTATGTTAATATTGAAGATTGAAAGACTCGTCGCACATTTAGCACACTTATATTACAGTAAATTGTACGTAGTTGATGTGCCTCTTACTATGCTGACATAAGTAATTGTGATCTTGCATATCTGTGATAATGTGATAAGATTATTGGACCTCTTCCTAGGTTTTCACACCATACATATCAATCCGACCTGCATCTTGTATCCAATCTCACAGAAAATACTTTACTTTAAAAAATCACAAGATATGTATGGAAGCTATTATTCTGGACCATAATGTTGAAAAAAGGAAAAGGTGCTCGATTAAAGAGGTAGTGTATAACAGGTACGCGCAGTTATATAATAGCAAAGATAAGTATCCGTTTGAGTGTGTGCCGATACTAATCTACACTCAATTGAATGGTAAGTGGTTTATAGTATGTATTTTCGAATAATAAATATACATGGATTAGATTTCAAATGTGGGACATTTTTATGTTTGGGTGATTTTAAAGGCTATATTTTAGGATTATGATAAATGTATGTGTTTAATGAATAGACCGAATATGGCAAAATACGTTATATTAGATGCAAATAAGTGCATTTATATGATATTCAGATACGTAGAATATAGTTTAAACATTAAAATGGGCGTAAATGTGGGTTTTATGGGTAAATGGCACAGGGTGTGAAGCGCTGAGGTAAGTGCCGTGTATAATGATGTAGAGTGGTAACCATGACAACTGAGTGAGAGGTGAGGATGAGGATAAGGAGCAGTGTGGCAGTAGGGTAAGATGGGAGTAGGACATTCTTAGCATCCGTAGGGGTATGTGGTGCGGTATTACGTATAAAGAAGGTGTGGTGGGTGTTCATATGAGATGGGGAGTAGTCATGGAGAGGTAGTGATGGGGTAGGGCAGGTGGTGGGCGTGATGTTAGGTATGGTTGTTACGTTTGATTGTTGGCATGTGATTGTTTACATGTGATTGTTTACATATGATTGTTTACATATGATTGTTTACATATGATTGTTTACATATGATTGTTGACATGTGATTGTTGACATGTGATTGTTGACATGTGATTGTTGACATGTGATTGTTTACATATGATTGTTTACATATGATTGTTTACATATGATTGTTTACATATGATTGTTTACATATGATTGTTGACATGTGATTGTTGACATGTGATTGTTGACATGTGATTGTTGACATGTGATTGTTTACATATGATTGTTGACATATGATTGTTGACATATGATTGTTTACATATGGTAGGGGTAGTTGGTGTGGTAGTTCGGGAGTAGTGGTGAGATGTGAAGGATGGCAGGTGGAGAGGGTGGGCATTAGAGAAGCAGGTGGGGATGGGAGATAGAGAGGTAGGGTTAGTCAGAGAGACAGGGCTTGAGGTAGGGTTGGATCAGGGTTGGTAGCATAATCAGGGTAAGAGATACTGTGATAATCAGGGTTATTGTTAGAGCAAGTGAGAGTGTTAGTGTTAGAGTGAGAGTGAGAGTGTTAGTGTGTGGGTGTGGGTGTGGTGTGTGGGTGTGGGTGGGGTGTGGTGTGTGGGTGTGGGTGTGGGTGTGGGTGTGGGTGTGGTGTGGGTGTGGGTGTGTGGTGTGTGGGTGTGGGTGTGGTGTGTGGGTGTGGGTGGTGTGGGTGTGGGGTGTGGTGTGGGTGTGGGTGTGTGTGGGTGTGGGTGTGTGGGGTGTGGTGTGGTGTGTGGGTGTGGGTGTGGGTGTGGGTGTGGTGTGGGTGTGGGTGTGGTGTGTG